>QEOT01002752.1:20651-58224 GCA_003123785.1 Pterocarya stenoptera | reverse complement strand
ACTTTTTTATTTGTTTCATCTTATGAACTGGATATAGACCTGATAGTCATATAATGAAACTTGTTGATGGAATTGTTTATTGAAAAAAAAATAATGACAGAAATGGCCATGGTAATCATCAGTAACTTTAGGGTTGGGATTGCCATTGCAGGAACCAAATTGATAGCAAATATGGACTTGGAAGGATGCAAAATTTATTTTGCCTTTATTTTTGGCTAGTCTAATAGAATGTATTATCAGCTCAAGGCTGTAACATTATTTGTGTTAAATACTCCAGCTCTACACAAAGAAGGTTCCTTTGGATCCCAGTGTTGATTTACGGGCCATAGCTGCATCTTGCAATGGCTATGTCGGAGCTGATATGGAAGCTTTATGTCGTGAGGCTACCATGTTTGCAGTTAGAAGGTCTTCTGATGCAAATGGAAGTGTTGGTGTGCTCAGCTTAACAATGGGAGACTGGAAACATGCACAATCCATAGTTGGGCCAAGCATAACAAGAGGTGTTACTGTGGAAATCCCAAAGGTAACTTGGGAAGATATTGGGGGATTAAAAGATTTGAAGGTTTGTATCCTAGACTTCTTGTTTTTCATTTAAAGTCTCGTGGGATTTGTAAGGATTCCTTATCCATGGGCAGAAAAAGCTCCAGCAAGCTGTCGAGTGGCCTATCAAACATTCTGCTGCATTTTCGAGGCTGGGGATATCTCCTGTGCGTGGAATTCTTCTGCATGGACCTCCTGGGTGCTCAAAAACCACCCTTGCTAAAGCTGCAGCTCATGCTGCCCAAGCTTCTTTTTTTTCCTTGAGGTTCGGACTTTTCATGGTCACTACATAGGGTACATTGAGTAAGCAGGAGCATTTGAGTGTAATTAGGAAATTTATGGTGCGTGCTTGGAATATCGTCAGGACTGCTGGGGTGTAATTAGGAAATACATGTTGTTAGTTGTTACAATATGTGTTGACATTTGATCCTTTACAAGATTATGATTTGATTTTTGTTTGGCTTATGGTTGTTACAGTGGTGCAGAATTGTATTCGATGTATGTTGGAGAGGGAGAAGCTTTGTTGCGGAATACATTTCAGAGAGCTCGCCTCGCGGCACCAAGCATAATATTCTTCGATGAAGCTGACGTTGTTGCTGCTAAGCGGTTAGTAGATATTCAATCAGGATTCATTTGTCTTGTCAGTACATGCTCAAAGAACTGACCTCAAGTTTTGACATTAATGTGAAGTTTGCATGTACCAAACAGTATCAGTGTGTGCTTTGCGGAGTCTAAACTCATGAAAAACACAAACCTGAGCATTTGTGATTGGTTATCAAGGATTCAAGAACCCTGCTGATAGGATGAAATCACTCTGATGACTTGTGTCTCCTGAAAACCCCTATGATTCAAGGGCACCAAATATGAAATCATTTTCCTAATATGCACATATGTGCTTGCCCAGCGAAATGGAACCCGAACAGTTAGGTGGTTGGAGAATGGTAGTAGGTGCACAAAATTCCAAAACCCAGGTTTCTGATGGGGATAAGGATTTTTGCTATGTTTCTGGCTAGTCTGGTCTCACGACTCACAGGCTTAAGTACGATGTTAGTTGGTCTGTTTATTGTTGGGTAACGATACACCTATAACTCTTTTTATAACTATTTTACAATTCAGTTTAAATCAACCAATGTAATTGTGACATTTCATTAAAAACTAATTCCACTTTTACTTAACTACCCTTCACTTTAAATAGAGTGGTAAAATAGTTGTAGACTAGCCCCGGTTTGGATTGGAAATTCACCTCAACTCATCTCATCTCATCATTACAACTTTCCCAAATTCTCAAATAAAATATAATAAACAATTCAACTTTTTCAAATTCCAAAACATTAATAATATTAAAAAATAATATTCTAATAATATTTTATTCAATTCATCTAAAACCATTTCAACTCATCTCTGAATCCAAACGGGGCAAATTAAGTTGAGTCTTGCTACTCTGCCGTCTTAAGTGTACCGATAAAGTTGCCCCATTGACGTGGCCTTGTCACGTGATGGCCACGTCATCGATTTTTTTTTATTTTAAAAATAATCAAAACACAGAACTGCTGCCTGTCCAACCCAATGGGGGCAACTTCATCGGTACACTTCAAGCGGCAGAGTAGCCTTTTCCTTGTAAGTTTATCATTTTCCTTATTTGTTAACCAATGGGCCTTATGGTCCGTCTTAACCTTTATGTGTCTAAGTTGTCTTCCTTTTTTCTTTTTCCTTGGAGACAGTTGACTGTTGATGCATAATTCTGTTGAGAACTTTCATTTACTGACTTAAATCTGTTTTTGGTGGTTCGCACAATGGCATTCAGGATATGTCCTGGCTTTTAATTGAGGCTGTTAGGATTGGACCCAAACACACAATTAATTAACTTTGGACCTTTTTCTTTATGTATTTTTTAATGGCAGAGGGGGGAGTTCAAGCAGCAACATCACAGTAGGAGAGAGGCTTCTATCTACTCTACTGACTGAAATGGATGGTTTAGAAGAAGCTAAAGTGAGCATTAAATCCAAATGGTTATTTATCTTCCAGTGACCTTAATATTTTATGTATGATAAAGTGGACACAGCTTTCACTTTCTTCTTGTGATTCCAGTATACGCTCATTTGTTTCTTTTGTTTTCAAGGGAATACTTGTTTTGGCTGCTACAAATCGTCCTCATGCAATTGATGCTGCACTTATGCGCCCTGGACGCTTTGATCTTGTAAGGAAGTTTTGTTCACCTTGGGCATATTCATAGCTAACATTATACTTGTAAAGTCAGTCTCTCTTTGGGATTGTGAGCTTCCTAGTAGCGAGTTGGTGAATCTGGTTTGCCTCCTTGTTTTCTTGCATGAGGTAGCACTAAATTACAAATAAAAAAGAAAAATCTTTTGAGGGAATTTTTTAGTGTGATATACTGTTGTCAGTTCTAGTCCCCCACAGCGGGGGGGAAGAACAAAGTGCCCTATGTTGCTAAATAGCTACATTTCCAGGAGTTAGCCAAGTGTCCCAGGTTGACTTGTGACTTTGATGAAATTTCAGGTGCTCTATGTACCACCACCTGATCTGGAAGCTCGGTACGAGATACTTCGTGTACATACACGTAACATGAAAATAGGCCATGATGTTGATCTCAGAAGAATAGCAGAAGATGCTGAGCTTTTCACAGGGGCTGAACTGGAAGGCCTGTGTAGGGAAGCTGGAATTGTAGCTCTGAGGGAAAACATTGCTGCCACTGTTGTGTGTGATCGTCATTTCCAGACGGTGAAGGCTTCATTGAAACCGGCACTCACAAGGGCAGAAATTGATGCATATTCATCGTTTCTGAAGACCCCATCTGTGACACCCTCAAGTGTCGCGCAGGAAAGCAAGTGGAGAAAGGAATCGATGGGTCCATTGTTTTCAGTTAAAATTGTTGTAAGCTTAATGTTACTAGTTGCTGCTGCAGCTAAATATTTTCTCAAGCGTACAGATCAAACCCAACATAAACTAGCTGCTACATGAAGAGTTCGCTCAAGCAGTGTGCTTTTTTGGGGGTCATAATTCACATCTTTCTCCCTTGTGCCCATACTTCAATGACACTGCGGCTGATCTATGGCCATTCTTACTGATATTCAGATCAATATTCCTATATGAGCCATCCCTCCCCTTCTCCGCACTGTGTCGGTGAAGAGAATCGTCATACAAATTAATCAACGAATTAGAACAATAAGAAGGAGAAACTGAAGAAAGTTGGGGGCAGAGGATCATCAAATTTGTTCAAGAAATACCGTTCCCTACTTTAATTTATAAACTTATTTAATCCGTTGATTCAAATTGATTTTAGTCTATTCGGGTTGTATTGAATTTGATGGCATTTGTGATTTTGCCTAATTTGGTGTTTGAGTATTTCTAAAAAATGAGTATGTTATATCGAGTTTGTGATTATGCAGAAAATAATACCATTATCACGACCTTATATATTAAGAATTTTTATCCTGAGGATATTTGATGGGAAAAAAAAAAGAAAATATTTGAGGTTAGATAGTTGAATGATATTTCCATTGAAACTATTATGATTCAAATTAAAATTGAATCTATACAATGAAGTTATACTTTAAAATCATTTTTATACACATTTAGATACTCAGTTACTGCTACAAGCAATCGGGAGTGGGGAACTCCCGGGAAATCGGTTGAGATATATTAAAAAAAGAAAAGAAAAAGAAATCGACTGAAACATAAGAAAAACGGAGGGAAATTTTGTGGAAGGCGTCTTCGTCTTCATGTTTTTGAAACAGAGTGGTTGTCACAGATGGCGTCTTCGTCTTCATTTTCATGAAAACGAAACCAGAGAGTGGCAGCATCTTCGTCTGATCCCAACATTCCGTCTGTGGTCGCCGTCGTGAGTAGGATCGATGCTTGTTGCGATCACCATCATCTAGCTTGAAGTAGCTTTGTCTTCATCTGATCCCAACATTCCGTCTGTGGTCGCCGTCGTGGGTAAGGCCCTTGGCAGCACTCAAGGTTGTTGCCTTGATTCTTTCCGCTGCAACCTGGGCTTTCTCTTCCTTCTTACTAGACATGTTCCAAATCCCAATCTAACAAATAGATAAAATAACCTAAAGCTCTAATTCAATATCAGTACCACCCAAATCCTCCTGCAACCTGCATTTGAAACTCACATTAGTAATTCCCCCCTTTCAACTAATTGCATTTCAAATAAGAAACATAAGAAAACCAAAAACTCGATGCTAAAAAGGAAGACAAAGCAAACACCCATAAAGGCTCTGAGCACAGACACATTTGCAAAACTGTTCCTATATTGATGAATGCAATGCAAAACCACAAATTGAAAACAAAAAAATAAAAAACAAAATTTTGTTCGTCCAAGAGCTTAACAAATCCTAAAGAAACAAGTCAGATGATTAAAAAAAGTTCACAAACACCTAGTTAGCAACCCGCTAGACATAACAACGTCCGTGCAATTAGTTNGCACCCATAAAGGCTCTGAGCACAGACACATTTGCAAAACTGTTCCTATATTGATGAATGCAATGCAAAACCACAAATTGAAAACAAAAAAATAAAAAACAAAATTTTGTTCATCCAAGAGCTTAACAAATCCTAAAGAAACAAGTCAGATGATTAAAAAAAGTTCACAAACACCTAGTTAGCAACCCGCTAGACATAACAACGTCCGTGCAATTAGTTATATTTGGAGGCAAAGATGAGAAATCATCTCTATCTCATCTCATTATTACATCTTTTTCAAATATCCATATAAAATATAATAAACAATTCAACTTTTTCAAATTCTAATTCAACTTTTTCAAATCCCAAAACAATAATAATATTAAAAAATAATATTTTAAACTTTTATCTTAACACTATTCATAAAATTTTCAAAAATTCTCATCTTATCTCAACATCCAAACTTAACCGAATCTAAAAAACAACACAAAAATTCAATTATGTGGCTATACTTATAAAAAAAATGTATGGCTTAACTTGCAGAACAATTCCCAAATTAATTTTAAAACCAAAATGAGAAACAAAGAAACGAATACATCACTGCAATTTTCCCCCCTTCCCAATTTCCTCGACAAGTCATACTCATCAGACGTACATTTCAAAGGCTCTTAAGTATCAAATCCAACGAGAAAAGTAGTTCGATGTGATACAAAGTTAACGTTTATGGAACCAAGATGTAAAATCACCC
Organism: Pterocarya stenoptera; assembly: GCA_003123785.1. NCBI lineage: Eukaryota > Viridiplantae > Streptophyta > Magnoliopsida > Fagales > Juglandaceae > Pterocarya > Pterocarya stenoptera. The sequence continues at coordinate 52,508 of QEOT01002752.1, read as the reverse complement.
AAAAAAAAAAAAAAAGAAGAAGATAAAAGAAAAAAGAAAAAAGAAAAAAAAAAAAAAAGGAACCAAAAACTCAAGCCTAGATTACAAGTCCATACCCGTAACCACCCTATTGAGATACAGTTGTAACACCCCCATTAGTAGAGATGGAGATGTCACGTATTTTTATAAAAATATCTCAACAAGAGATCTCATTTATTTAATAAAATAAAATTTTTATTTTTATTTTCTGAAAAGATTTATTTAATAAAAAAATATGTCTCCAAACAACATTAAATAAAATAGACTGGATAAAATTTATGTCATAAAAAAATAGTTTATTCTATAAAGTATGGAATTTAATCAATTGCTCCATCTAAGCCTTGCCTGCTTGCTCGTTCTCATCATCATGCTTACCTGGGGTGGTTTAAAAGTATAAAAGAATTAAAATGAGTCCATGACTCAATAAGAACCCATCATAACGCAAACATACTTAATATAAGATTTTTCATAAAATATTTTATGCTGAGAACTTAGAATCATGATAATTCATGTTGATGCTTATGCTATGCATATGACTAATTTATTTAAATTAACTGATTGAGATGATTTATCTGATTGATCTGACTTATCTGGTTGACCAATACACTTAATCCTGTGTGCAAGGTTGTGCACTAACTTCCCCTGTTGTAGCAAAAGAAGCCGATTGTGCAGTTCTCTGGCGTACTACGGTGGACCACACTTGAGTTCGTGGCTTGCACGCCCGCCCTAAAATCGCATTGGTACTATGCATCTGAATGATCATATGATTAACTGATCTGATCTTATATTGTCCTTGAACTTAAGATAGCTTACATGTCTTATACAACGTGAGATGCATAATACATACATAACTATAATATGCTGAATGAAACATGATGAATGACGTGCTTGCAAATATCATGACATGCATGGTATGTAAAACTGGTTTTAAAAGAACTGATTTTAATAATAATATATATAAGTAGCTAACGTTTGATAATCATAATTTATGATCAAGCTACTTACCTCGTAATGCTAATTTCTGGAATCTCTCTTCGTAGTTCGTCCCTATACAAAGTATTGAACGTCACTAAATTTGTAGGACGTGTCATAATATTCTATTAAATTTGTACTACGGAAAGCAATTTAGTCATTATCCCACCATGTTCTAAATCTAATAATTACTAATTTTATTTAAAACTTGTAATATACTTTATCCTGAAAATGCTCTATCATGGGAAATACTCGATTCCTTAATAATATTTCAACTCTCGTAAACTATGACTATAATCACATTGTCAAAACCCCAAATTTAGTGGCCCACGACCAAGCTGCCAAACATACCATGACAAGCCTCAATAGGCCCATGGTTGATGCCTTAACACTATCACTGACAAGGTGGGACAGCCGCACTGCCCATGCCTTGACACTGTTGCTGACAAACCTTGACAACCCCATGGTTCATGCCTCGACAATGTCGCTGACAAGCCCAGCCAGGCACTACGTGTAGCCCAACAGGCAGTCCAGCACCCAGGTCCATGCCAGCAGCCATGCCCATGGGCCAGCCTAGGCCACCAAGGGCCAACACATGCCACGGGCCATCATGGGCCCATGCAAGACCTATTTTACAATGGGACATTTTAGGCTGCGTTTGAATGTTGAGCTAAGTTGAACCCTTTATGAATAGTAATGAGTTGAGATGGTGGAGTAAGTTTTATGAGGTCCACCTATGATGTGTTTGAATGTTAAGATGAGTTTAGATATATTTATGGGAAGTTGAAAAAGGTTGTGGGTTCCGCGTGTAAAAAGGTTTTGAGTTGAGATGAATTTAGTAATTTGAAAGTTTGGTGTTTAGATGTCAGAACATATCTAAATATGAACTGCACTCAGGTCAATTTCAACTACACTCAACTGAAATTGTCAGCTGAGTGTAGTCTAACAACCAAATGAGCCCTTAGCGTTTCCCACTTATGTTATTACTTTAAATAGGGCCTTTAGACATTTCATTTACATCTTTTGACAATTTCCTTTGTGGATGGTTTGATTGTTCTTGAGATCTTTTCGGTGCTTTTGCACTTGGGCTGCTTGGATGCAATTCGTGAATCCTAAGGAGAGGAACTTCACCTTACAATCCGTGAATAGGTGTTGATTTCTTTTATATCTATCTTATGATTATTTTCCATTCAACACCCAAATTATCCATTGTTTGTTCATATATTTTCTAGTTTGTTCTTATATTTTCGTGCATTTTCTCATATACCAAACATACACCAAGCTTCATATTTCATATCCTTTGATTCCTTACATTAAACCCGTTCCTAAAACATAGCCTCCATCCATCCAAAGTGCCTTTGCCCAAGCCCTAGCCTTCCATAAGGATTTCCTAAATTTTAGGAATCCTAACCCTAGCCTCCCTTTGCAATTCTTATATTTTAGGATCATCTCTTGACCTAGTCAAAACCCTAATCCATCTTCCAATCCCTCGAAATTCGAAATACACCCCTTACCCTTATTCAAACCTCAAGTCCTAACAACTCCCATACATCTTATCATTTAGGATTAAACCCTAGCCACCTTATCCATCATCCAAACCCTATCTTTCATCTCCAAATCCCTAAACTTTAGGAATTATCCTAGACCAATTCAAACCCTAATTTCCATCCCTTGTTTGCCATAGCCGAATTCCCTCTTCCCTAAATTGTCTCATACAATTTAGGAATCCTAGCCTCACTCATTTACATCCTTCCGAACCCTATCACTTCATCTTACATGCCAATCCTAATCCAACTCGTCCCAATTTCGTAATCCCACTTAGCCACCATCCAAACCCTAGCCTCACTTCATCATACCAACCCTAAACATCACCCAAATAACGCCAACACCAAGGACCATCATCAAGTCATGCCACATTGCCTCAAACACACAAATTCATCACTTAGATCACCCCCAACTCATCATCATCATTAACACCACCACTAAACATCATACCTCCATAAACCTAGGGACCCTTCATTGCCATCATTCATTCAAGGCCAAGCAAGTCGGCAAGAGACGTTCAGTCAACACAACACAAGGCAAGGCAATCTAGGGATCCTTAATGTTTAGGGACTTGACCAAGATCCCTAACACACATGATTCCATGATTTAGAGGGAAGGGTAATAATGTAATAATATAACAATTTTAAAAGTGACCCATACCTACTTCACGTAGAGTTCAAAAGTTTTAATTTATTGGAAACAAGAAAAGCTATCATCTTGCTTGTACAACTCTGATAAGGTAACAACGTAATAAATTATTTATTGAGAGGGTAGTTGATAGAGAGAGAAATTAGAGGGATTGAGAGAATGGAAAAGTGAGGGTTCACGGCTAACTTTTAGTGGCAATTTCTGTAAATACTAAAAAGCTACCTATGAGTATAACTGATAGGGGCTAAAAGACTTAAAGCAACTTTATATTTTGTAGAGGGAAAAAACTATTACGCCCTCCACTTTTGACCACCCATCTTGACTGCTGGTCAAATTTATTTTTTATTTTTTACTTAATGATTAAGGAAGTGATTTTAAATGTATTGGTGTATTTTTTTTAAATGTATTAAAAAATGTGAAAAGAAAAAAGAAAAAAAAAGTAACTGAGCGGTAAGCTTAGCGGTAAGAGTGGGACGGCAGAGTAGCCCCACTCTTTGTAGAGAAACAGAGCCTCCTCTATAGGAATGAAGAAAATTGATAGCCGTAGAAACATTTGGGCGGTAAAGACGAGGCTTACTGAGAGGGGCAGAGAGATCCAGCGACGAATGGAGATCCACTCGAAGACTACGGGAGGACAGAGCCTTGTTGTGAGAATGGTTGTCTTTTGAAATTGTAGAGGGAGAGCCGATATATATAGACAAAAGGGAATTGTTCGACGTGTTTGATTTGGTTTGAGAGTTTGATGTTAATCTGTAGAAGGAAGGAACTAACTTGATAAGATTGTAATTGAGGAGGTCTATGTACAATGGGTTCCGAATGGAGATGCTGGTGGCATGATTGGTAATGAGAATTTGAGATTTAGATAAATAAGTAAAATTTATCTTGTCACTAAGAGTTTAAAATAAAAATTAGAAGTACATTTTAAGAGAAACTCGTTCAATGGTTTAATATTAAAAAACTTAGCAAAATCTAAATTGATAAATTATCTACATTTATCCCTTAAATAATACTAATCCTATTTGATAAATAAAAAAAATATTTAATAAATGAATAATAATTAGACCAAAACTATTTTAATGCCCTAATTTGGGTATCTGTATGTTACAACAGTTTCTTCAAAATCCAACAAAATAACAATACAAATTTGATTTTGAAGAAACAAAGTACTAGAACTATAATATAGACGAGAAAAACCCTAGAAAGTGAAGAGTAAATCACAAGACTGAACACAAAGGGTGAGAAGATAGACTTTTACCCCAAGTGTTATCTTTGGAGCCAGATTTGAAAGGAATAGATATTTGGAATGCTGAAGGGGTTGAAGATGAATGGAGGGAGACGAGTTCGGGAGTTGAAAACGGAGGGAAGAAAAATACGAAACGGGGCCATTTCGTTTTCCATGGGGGCAACTGTTCCCCCACGGTTCTCCCTCTTGGTTGCATATAGTATTTTTCTTAAATACTTGAATGACATTGTATTTGTTTTTTATAATTTTTATTAAAAAAAATACACAAACACTGCTTCTATGGACTATAAAAAAATTACCACCTCTCAATAAAATGTCGACACAAATATCCTCAATACAAAATAAAAATTAAAAATTAGAAAAACAACAAATAGAGAGCAATTTTTTAAAATTTTTTATTAATTTAAATTCTTTGAATATTTATTTTTGTAAGGAAAAAAGGGTCATATTATAATTGCTTGGTAGTTTGAGGATTTTTTGGCACAATTAAAAGTTGGGAGGATATTGCAAATTGCAGGATAATTTAATGGGAGTTTTTGTCCCTTTTCTTTTATTAAAAATTAAAATATGGGATTCAAACTTATCCTGATTCAATAAATCAGTCCATAACTAATTCTAAATTCTTTTCAAGCGCTGACTCATTTGGATAGTGAAAATATTTTATCTTTTCTTATTATTATAATTTTTTAAAATTAACATATAAAATATAATAAACAATTCAACTTTTTCAAATTTTAAAATAAGAATATTTAAAATAATATTCTAACAATATTTTATTCAACTTTTAACTTTCATGTCAACTCATGTCAACTCACTATCCAAATCAGACTCAACAAAATACAAGTATACAACCCGAACCCAAATCATTGCCCCGATCGAATTCAATTAGTATAACCCGAAAAGCCAGGTGAAAATTAAAATTGAGTTTTTTTACATATCAGCTACGGTTCACGGCTAATCTGTAGCACACCTTATATGTATATTTTTTTTAAAAAGCAAAACGTGCGTTTTGCATACAGTTTTTGTAGATTATTTGTTCCAATAATATCCCTTAACCTCTTCGATTTCTCCAAAGCTTTCATTCTCTATATGAATCCTAGGTAGGGGTGTAAAAAAAAAAAAGGAAAATCGGTCTGGAACCAGTTTTCGTAATGACAAAACTGGCCAGAACCGGTCCGATTCCAGTTCTAGGCTTTTTAGGTTAGGATTGGACCAGTTCTATATAATATATATTTTAAATTATTTTTTAAATATTATATATAATATTTTATATATAACATATATAGTAATATAAATTATAATTATATATAAAAATGTTATTATAATTTAAAAAAATAAAGATTTAATCTTAAACATGAAAATTTTATTGATAATTACCTATCAAAAAAAAAATTTTAATTGATAATATGTTTTAAACATAATATATATATTAATAACATTTTATCATAAATTAATTTAAAAATAAATTGAAATTGTAAAACTTTAAATTGAAATTGATAAATCACATCAATATTTTTTTATCACTTAAAAATAGTTTAAAATTGAAAAAAAAATCCTAAATATCAAAATATTTGAACTTATATACCAAAGTTGTAAATAAGATCACTAAAATATTATTTACCAAAAAAGAAAGAAAATCACTCCAATATTATTGCCAAATTTTTATGGCCTAATAAATTCTCAATATATTCTTTTTGATAAGTACATAATACATTAGTAAATTAGTAATACTAATATACATTAGTATATAATATATATTAATTACAAATTACATTTTATGGCCTAATACTAATAGTCTAATACTATATTACTATTAGTAATATACTTTAAGTCTATATATAAATTAGGATATAAATCTCTATACTAAATAATTACATATGAAATAATGATATAGTAAAACTAATGCTATTAGTAATTTAGTATTAGTATACTAATACTATCACTATACTCTATCAATAATATAGTTATAATAAATTAAACTCACTATAACAAATACTCATATATAGTTATTATAATCACTATAACTAATACTAATATATATACTAATACTAATAGTCTAATATAGACTATAATTATCCTTATTACTTATATTAATATAGTTATGCTAAATTGCTATAATAATACTAATATATAGATATATTAATAGTCTAATATTAATACTATTATATAATTATACTAATCGCTATAACTAAATCATTATAGTCTATAACTATATATATTTAGTATCAATGTATTATTATATTCTTTAATATATAACTATATATTCTATATATAGACTTATAGTATTAATATCACAATATGTAATAGTAATACTATAATAATATAATATATAGTACTAGTATATATTAATATATTACAAAAGTTATAGTATAAAAGTTTAGTAATAATTTTAAGAGTATTAGTAAGAGTTATAATATTCGTTTGCATACACAAAACTCTCATATCATCTCATCTCAATCATTACAATTTTTTTAAATTTTCATATAAAAATATAATAAACAATTCAACTTTTTTCAAATTTCAAAATAAAAATAATACTAAAAAATTTATTCTAACAATATTTTATTCAACTACTATTCAAAATATCTCATTTTATCTCACATGAACTGTGTGTCTAAATCCAACCTTAATAATAATTTTGATAAATACATTATTAGACTTTAATGTATTAAAAACGGCACCGTTTCCTCTCCGATAAATAAGTCCTAAAACTAGATATGCTTGGCAAGTGAAATGGAACACAAAATTCTTATTTTATTATTATTATTTTTTTAAAATTTTATAAAAAATATAATAAACAATTCAATTTTCTTAAATCTCAATTCAAATTTTTTAAATTTCAAAACAATAATAATATTAAAAAAAATATTTTAAACTTTCCTTTAAAAATATTCACGTCTAACTGTTCAAACCTATCCAATAGTAAAGTAAATGCGAAGCCCCTGGCCCTCTCTTCCACACTCTCTGCCGCTCTCCCCTCAGCTTGAGTCCCCTCCCTCTCGCCATCGCCCCCTCAGAAACACAGACCCTTACTCTCGCCGTTGCACCTCCCCTCACGGCCTCACCTCTCGAGCCGTTCCCGTCGCACACGCAGCCCCTCACGTATCTCTCAGTCTCTCACCGTCTCACGCAGCCCTCCCATCTCTCACGCAGCCGGCAGCCCCTCTCTCACGTCTGTGTCTTTGAGTCTTCGACGGTAATTTTTCTCATGCAGCAGTTTTGGTAACTTTGCTTATGATAGGATATTAAATCGATCTGGGTACTGCTCAGAAGAACTGCAAAACTGATGTTTTATTTTTGGGAGCCTTACATAAGATGGGGGACCTTAGGCAATGGCCTAAATGGCCTTACCATTGAGCCGGCCCTGGGTCGTAGATTTGATGTAACTATTCATTACTCAGTACAATAAGAAATTCACTAGATTGTATACTCTGGGTGCAGAAGAAATTTACTAGATTGTATAGACCAAGTATAGAGTGCAGAAGAAAAAAAAAAGGACATGTTAATAAAATCATTTGTCATGGGATTAAACTGGCATGATGTGCTTCAAGCGGATGCGTTGTATGTTAATGATGGTTCAGAGTGACTAAATATAATAAGATAATTGATGATTAAGATTGTATTGTTCCCCACTACATTCAGTCATTAGGGTACAACTTAGTGTTCAAAGGGCGAGCTTGGAATGAGCTATAGATTCAGATATCATGGGTTCGATTCCACATTAGGAGTTCCCTTTGGCTTTGATTATTTGGGACAGTTTTGGCAGGTGTGGTCGTGGCTCTAAGATTTACTCCCCAAGGGTGGATACCTTGGTGACGTTCCATATTATCAAAAAAAAGTACTCTGCTATTTTCATTACAAGTACTGTTTTTTTTTTTTTTACCTAAATCAATTAATAAAGCTGTTATACTTGTAATTTGTTGGGTTTTTGACCAGTTAATAAAGCCAGCGATTTAACCAGTTCCGTCTAGGGAAACTTCCGAGGGTGCAGTTTATGGGACCGGAGTTTACTCTGTAGGGATGGGTCCGAAGGGCCCTACCTTGGAGAGATTCCCGGACATAAAAAAAAAAAAAAATTTGTTGGGTTTTTGGATTAGCTGTAATTAGACTTTTGGAATTCAGACTTGTAATTTGTGAATTGTGAGACTTTTGGACTTGTAAAAGCAGATTTTTTTTTTTTTTAAACCAGATTTAAATTTTCAGTTTTTATTTTATTGCAGATTTTTTTTATATAACAGATTTTTTTAGTAAAACAGATTTTTGTAATAGACTACAGTTTTTTCAATAAAAAAGATTTTTTTAAAGCATTTGTTTTTTTACACAGATTTGGTTTTCCAATAAAACCGGAAGCACCAGTTTCGGGGGATAACCGGTGCGTAATTAGTTTTAAAAAATGCAAAACCGGTGGTACCAGTTCGGTCCTAGATTTTGTCCAAAACCGGACCAAACTAGACCCGTTACACCCCTCGCCCTAGGTCTTAGAGCGCATATACAATTACAAATGAGCTTTGAGAGAGATCGATTTGAATATTTAATTTCACAGGTTCACGCATAATTTTGAGGTAATAATTGGATCTTTTCCTTTTCATAGTGATTTTACTTTTTGTTTGCTTGGTCATAAAACCATGGAAAATCTGAGATTGGAGAATTTAGTTGCTTTCTTTAGTGGCAGAGCGTTTTAGTGGTTCGCTGAGTTCCAGTACACGTTTTTCTGTGTAGATCTTGGAATTACTTACTTAAAAAAAAAAAAAGATCTTGGAATTACTTTGTTTATATGCGTTTAATGGACTTGTGTTTTTCATAATGTGTCTCGTAGCTCAGAAATTAAAGGAAAAGCGAAGAATAAAGCATACTGCATTCTCTTGTCACTTGCTGCTTTGATTTTTTCATTGTGATGTTGATCGGGCTTATTGTGTATTTTGATTCAATATTTGAAGTTTGTTTCTATGATATGCATGTACGTTTAAGTTTTATTTTCATTTGTTGGAATTGGTTGGTTTCCCTGCTTTCTGCCTATTTCTGTGATAATTGAGAAAAAGGGAAGGAAACTAGAAAAAATTGCCTGATTGTGTGTTTCCGAAATGGTCTTGATTCAGTTTGGGGCAGCTTGATTTTCCCGGGTAGCTAAACTTGTTAGTGAACCCAGTTTGCCACCTCAGGTGTAGGGGGTGCATTTTGATACAGGGGCTGATGCAAAGATTATTTCATTAAAATTTGGGAACAAAATCTCCGACTCTGAAAACTAATCTGGTGAGATCTCCGTCTAGGTTTAGACTTCTTATCCCATTACACAAAGACACGGACCGCGGTTTTAAGAGCAGAGCAGAGCAGAGCACCACACGAAGCTTGCTAAGCACCGTACTAAGCTTGCCGACCTTGAACGTTGCTATTTGGCCTATTTGAGGCTTTTTAACCTATAGAGAAGCTCTCTCTCTCTCTCTCTCTCTCTCTCTCTCTCTCTGAGCTTGATACTTGATAAGGATGCCTTCAATGGCTCAAGGAGGAGGACTCCGAGACCCTACCGAAAACCCTAACAAAGTTCACAACCGCAAGCTCGACGCCTTCTCTGGGTAAGGAGAAAACTTCAAAATCTTTGTATATGTATTTGTATATGTAAACATATAGTTGCATGCTTTTTGTTTGATCGTTGTGGCAATTAAGTCCATTTTTTGTATTGTTGTTACGCTTATCCAAACGGATAACTCTTTAGAGACGGTAAAAGCGGATACGAATTTTTAGTTCTATTTTACTCTATGGACTTAGAATGAAGAAACATTATTTGATTTTGATCATATTGCAGGAAGCAAAATATTGCGCAACATAGAAAGTCTCTTCCGATTGCTTCCGGTATTTGCTAAGACTGGTTCTGGTTGTTTTTTCTGTTTTGTTTTTTTTCTTTTCCTTGAAATTTGCTTATCAATGGTTTTCTTTTCTTAGTCGAGAAACGACTTGTGGATGAGGTCCATCACAATGATACTTTGATTATTGTTGGTGAAACTGGAAGTGGAAAAACTACCCGTATGTTTTATCATACCCCTTCTCCTATGTCTGAAGTTTTATGGCAATCAGTTTTCCTCTTTAATTTTACACTGTGATATACTTTGTAGAGTTGCCACAGTTTCTATTTAATGCGGGATTTTGTCGGGATGGGAAAACTATTGGGATTACTCAGCCTAGACGTGTTGCGGCTGTTACTGTTGCAAAACGGGTTGCCGAGGAATGTGGCGTGGAGTTGGGCCAAAGGGTTGGGTATTCCATTAGATTTGAGGATGCGACTTCCATCTCAACGAGGATCAAATACATGACAGATGGATTGCTACTAAGGTAGAAACTAGAAAGTATGATTTGCTCTATTTTTTATGGGTCATTGTGACACTACATATTTGATTGATAAGTTTTTATTTATTTTTTGACAGTATATTTTGTGATCGTTTTGACTAAACATATTGCTTGTTTGCTGGTTCATCCATTTGGAAAGTCAGAGTGGATATTGATTGCCTATTAATTTTGGACCTGTATTTTTGTAGAGATTTTGAATGTTGTATGTTACGTTTGATGAAGGCAATAGTGGATAAAAGATATATGCTAGAAGAAGTTTTCAAATTTTCTCAGATTATACTATTTTGTCCACAGCATAAAAATATGTATAGTTCATGAGATTTTCAAAAAAATAGATCAATTTGAGATTGGTGAAAGGAGGCTTATTAAGAACCAGTACTGGAGGACAGAGAATTCTGTAAGTGATTTTGGTAAATAAGGATTTGTACATGTCCCGTATACTCAGGCCTTTGTCTATTTCATACTCAATAAAATTTTGTTTATTGAATCAAAAAAAAATTATGTGAAGATGGCTGAGGATGGTGAAAATATTAAATGCATCTCTTACTTGTAATAGGGTTTGTCTACAAGACCTTTGATGAGCTTTTCTCATGTGTGAATGGATTTGGGTTTTTGATTCTTTTACAGGGAAGCATTGTTAGATCCCTATCTCTCTAGATATTCAGTCATCATTGTTGATGAAGCCCACGAGAGGACTGTCCACACTGATGTTTTGCTGGGATTGCTTAAAAATATACAACGAGCAAGGTCAAAATCTTTCAATGACCATGTTAATATTGAAAAAAATAAGGAAAACAATGGCACTCTGTCGGATAAGGACAATGGTGTTTTTCTCAAGCAATGCCAAAGCAGAAAATTTCCTCCATTGAAGTTAATTATCATGTCTGCGAGTTTAGATGCACGTGGTTTCTCTGAGTACTTCGGCGGTGCAAGAGCTGTTCATGTCCAAGGGCGACAATTTCCCGTGGATATATTTTACACCCATCATGCTGAGCCGGATTATTTAGATGCAGCCTTAATTACCATATTCCAGGTTGTTATATAGCTATCTTCTTTTGTGTCTGATAGCCCAACTTCTGCATGCAAGTTGCTCTAATGTTTTTGATAAGGTTCTTTGGCGATTTCAATTATAGTAGATCTTGACGATGAGTGTTTTTGCAACTTCAAAGTATCAGAGTTCGGTTCTAAGTATGCTTATATATTGTATGGTTTTACTTTCTGTGCTTGTACTTTGATGTGAAAGTATCGTGTAGAGTTAAGTTCAACCTACAAGATTAGGTTTAATAGGATCGTTGGAAACTTATATTTTTCCTATTTTGTCATGAAGTTCAACTCTGAAATTATTGAAGTACTTCAGTTTGTTCTTTGACCTCCTAAGATAATTTAAGAGTTCTTCTATGGCTTCTTATGTGTGTTTTTTCATCTTATTAGATTCATCTGGAGGAAGGCCCTGGTGATATACTTGTATTTTTGACTGGGCAAGAGGAGATTGAATCAGTTGAACGACTTGTAAAAGAGCGACTTCAACAGTTACCTGAAGGCAGTCGAAAGCTGTTAACCGTTCCCATATTTTCAGCTCTTCCCTCAGAAAAGCAAATGCGAGCATTTAGACAAGCTCCAGCCGGTTTCCGTAAGGTATTTAGCGTTGCATGTCAGCTTTTATTTAGCGTATCTTATGACCATTCTTTTTTATGGTGCACATTCATGCTTCAACATTTTTTTTTATAAGTAAACGATTATATTGATATGAATAGGCATAGCCTAAGTACACAAGATGGTATACAAAAGGTCACACCTAGTTAGAGAGAAGTAATAGAAACAAGAAAATCATGGAAATTGAGACCACGAAAATCTACAGCTGTGATCCAAAGAAAAGAGTGCTAACAAAACGATTCCCTTTAGGTATTAGTCATAGTAGTGTTGGCATCGGACAAGACGATTCCTAGCCTTATAAGTAGTTACAATCACTATCACTACCATCAGCGTTGCTTTAACCACCATCTATACCAACACCGCTGTGATGGTTGTGGGCATTATATTTATTTTGAAATTAAAAGAGCCTAATTACTTGGTTTAATAAAATTTCATTCTACTTATAAAAAAAAATCTTTTGGAAATAAAAGAGGTTATTATATATGTTCAAGGGTACGAGGTTAGACAGCCTGATTCATCTCTTCTATCTATAATATATTTCAATATGCTATTACTTCTTTGTCATTGTTTCAAGTACAAAAATCCAAACTTTACTTGAAATATAGGTTAAAAAATGTTGAGACGAGCTCGCAGCTGTACTTCAATTTTTTCTTTAAAAAAAACTCCTATCTTTATGAAAAAAACTCTCAAGTTAACTTTTCAATCATTTATCTGACTGCATTTTATGCTGATGATAAGAATGTAAGGATGGTGGTTTATATAGTGTAAAATGTTAACTACCAGGAAAAATTTAGGCATTCTTTCATCTGACTAACCATTAATCATTTTCCTTTCGCTGTTTATTTTAGGTAATATTAGCAACAAATATTGCTGAGACATCAGTGACAATACCTGGAATCAAGTATGTTATAGATCCTGGACTTGTAAAAGCACGGTCGTATGATCCGGTCAAAGGGATGGAATCTTTGATCATTGTTCCAATATCAAAATCACAGGCTCTTCAAAGGAGGTAAGCATAGTTGATCATGCTTGACAGTTATGGTTGAATAATTACATACGAATTTGAGGAAGTTGAGTTTGTGTGATAATCCTGAAGAATGATTAAGAGCTTTAACTTTGAGCTTTCTTTTGTCTCGAGTGCTTAGTTACTAAAGTTAACGTAATCATTCACTCATGATTAAATGTCAATTTTCAACTTAAATAAGAAAGTATTGTTTGTTGGTTAATAATACCTGTCACCATCAATTACGCCTTTTTAATATCTGTTAGCTTATAACACCTAAAAGCACAAATCATACATTTTCAGTTAATATAAGGCTTTTATGCCAAACTTTTTTTTTTGATAAGTAAGTAAATTATATTGCTCAAAGAATAGGCCTAGCCCAGTATGTCCAATAGGGAGCCCTAACTAAGAAGACGTGAGAGAGACAAGAAAGTCATGAAGGGCCATGCCATTAAAATCAATAGCAATAGCCCAAGTACAAAGTGCTATAAAATGATGTTAACAATTCCTCTAGCATTCTCTCCTTGTCTTCAAATGTCCGCGCATTACGTTCTTGCCACAAGCACCACATGATACAATGGAATCATCCTCCAAACTGCTTTGATCTGATTCATTCCTCAATTTGTGACATTGCTTGTCACTTGCACTATTAGTTTTAATTTGTACACACACAATGGATATCCTTTCTTTATTATTTTTTCCGCCTGGTTTCCATATGTGTTTCCTTGTATTCTTCCTTCCATTCTTTATGTTAGGATCCACGGTTAGTTTGGTATACCCCTGGCTTCTCAGAAGGATGTTTACAAACTAATAATCTACGATGACTTCTGAATTCCTACTGCAGTGGACGAGCAGGTCGTGAAGGATCTGGAAAGTGCTTTCGTCTCTACCCGGAGAGTGAATTTGATAAACTTGAGGATGCAACAAAGCCTGAGATAAAACGATGCAACCTCTCTAATGTCATTTTGCAGCTCAAGGCTTTGGGTGTCGATGATATTCTTGGGTTTGACTTCATGGAGAAACCGTCAAGGTCAATATTTGTAGATGGTTCATCATTTTGCTTTACTTTTTGTGTGTGGGGGTTTTCTGCATGTTTGTCTATTATGATGACCTGAACGGCTATACTTGCCACATGGATCTTCTCATTCAACTCCATTAAACACAAAACCCAAGGCCAACCTTTTAAATTTACTAGGATAACATATGTAAAATTACTTATCAAAAAAAGAAAACATGTAAAATTTTAACAAGTATAAAATATAGTGAAAAATATAAATCATTTTGTTGGTTTCAGAAGTGTAAACTTGCCTGATTATGTGTTATAATTGGTGTTACCTAAATGTGTTACCTCATCTATACCCCCGTGTACTTGGGCTATGCCTATTCATATTAATACAATCGTTTACTTATAAAAAATAAAAAATAAAATCGGTTCAAGTCCTGCAGGAGTGGATTAACTTAGCTTGTGATTATGAGCATCATCATCATCATTAATCATTAAGTGATTGTCTTTGATAGTTGGCTTCACATTGTCTGGAAAGTAGGGTTGTAGATTCAGAGAAATGCTATGGGCAGTCTTCTGTTTCTTAATACCCTCTCTTGCGGAACCTGCATTGTTTTCTGCAAGGCTTGAGCTGTTTTAATGATATCACTTGATATCCTGTTCTATTTGCTTTATACCAATAAACAAAGGCTTGTTATCTTTCAATTATGTCCCTTGGTACATTAACATTTTTGAACTTTCAAACAGGGCATCTATTGTCAAGTCATTGGAGCAATTGTTCTTGCTAGGTGCTTTAACAGATGAATGTAAATTGTCAGATCCAGTAGGCCGTCAAATGGCTCAGCTCCCCTTAGACCCTGTGTATTCCAGAGCTCTTATTTTGGCTAGTCAGTTCAACTGCTTGGAAGAAATGTTGATAACTGTTGCGATGCTCTCAGTGGAATCTATTTTTTATGGCCCTCGTGAGAAGTTAGAAGAGGTAAATGCATATGAATTGCTGCTTCTAATGATTCATGGCAATATTTGTATTGGTTTTGTTGCTAGGCAATGATATGAACGTTACTGAATGATACTTCAATATTATCTGCTTTAGCCAGATGATAAGTTTTGTAAGCAAGTCCTAGTGAGCAGGAATTTAATCCATGTTTAAATGGTTCAGTTTGGTTAGGCATTAAATATGATGAGTATTAGCAAAAGGGTGTTGGAGGGTGCAGTAACATCGTGTAGATCTGTTTGCTTGAACTTTTTTTTTTTTGGGCCAAAGCTGTAGATTTCAATGGCCTCAATTTACATGATTTTCTTGTTTCTATTTATTATTCCTAAATAGGTGTTATCTCTTGTATGCCCCCTTGTGTACTTGGGCTATGCCTATTCCTATTAATATTAATATAATCGTTTACTTATAAAAAAAAACATCGTGTCGATCTGTTGTGTTGTGTGGGAGTTTAATACTTCAATGAGTAACGGAACAGCCGTATGCGCAATAATTGTGAACTGAAATAGTTTGCAGAGTAAACAAGTTGTGGAATTTTTTATCTTGTTCTGTTATCGCCCATTTTGGTGTATATTATCTCAATACAGAGAGGACTATTGTAGAAAAATTGTTATGCATTTGGACTCATAGTTATTCTGCCATGTTTATCCCCCATGTGACCAGGCAAGAACTGCAATGAGACGCTTTTCAAGTCCAGAGGGAGACCACCTCACTTTGGTTAATGTGTACCATGCCTCTGATGAGTTCTTGGATAAGAGAATGGTGGGGCTCAGCAAAGAGAAAAAGGACAAAATTCTGAGCAAGTGGTGCAAGGAAAATTTCATCAATAGTCGGTCCCTGAGACATGCTCGTGACATTCACCGGTTGGTTGTCTATCATCCTTGTTGGGTTTATGTGTGTATCTTTTAGGTCTCATTTTCCATAAAAGATTGTTAATAGTTGATTCATTGAAGTTTCCACCAGATCTCCACCCCTAATTTATTAGGTGCTTATTGCAGTCAAATTCGAGGCCATGTTGAACAAATGGGTCTTCGTGTTGCTTCTTGTGGAGATGACATGCTTCAGTTCCGCAAATGTCTAGCTGCTTCATTTTTCCTCAATGCAGCTTTGAGGCAGCCAGAGGGAACATATAGGTATTGAATATAATGTTTAAATGAATCGTATTTGAAATTCCTCTGGTAGATCTCAAATGTTCCACATGTCGTTATACCCTTTAACACGGTGAACCTTTATGGAATTCATCTGGTAGAGATCTTAAGGGGTTCCACAAGTCTTTGTACCCTTCAAAAAGGTTATTTTGGGTAATTTATGATGCTCCATTGTTAATTGGAATGTTAACACTTCTAATTAAATGACAGGGCTTTAGCAAGTGGTCAGGTGGTGCAGATCCACCCTTCTTCTGTATTATTCCGGGCAAAACCAGAGTGTATTGTTTTCAACGAACTAGTTCAAACTAATCACAAGTACATCCGCAACATTAGTAGAATCGATTACTTGTGGCTATCTGAACTGGCTCCTCATTATTATTGCACACAAAATTAAATCTTGGTTTTGATATCAGCAGGTAAGATCGCAAATTCTCTCCATCCATTTGATCATTTTTGTACTATCTTTTTGGGTCTGTTATTTTTATATCTCACCCATTGGAATGCTTAATTTATCATGAATATAATCCACAAACTTCTCACGATGTTCTATCTGGCTTCGGTCCTGGCATGAATGAATCAGGTTGAAGCAAAACTCAAAGGTACTTTTACAAACACGTGCTGACCTGGGATGTTGCCTACCATATTGGCTTTCATTATCAGAAGACAAACTTGGTTCAACACATTTATTGCACCAATCAAGTCATTACCTTTTAGATGCTGCAGCAACTTAAAGTTTTGGAGTTATTCTATGAGCTAGCTACCTTGCTTAAAGCACTCTTTCAGAAAACAATTCTTGATGCCAATCGTTGTCTTCTAAATCATGCTGGATGCTGCAGTTTGATGTTTTGGTTCCTCTACTGCAAGGTGAGAAAGGAGAATGGAGAATTGGAATTCTGTAGCAGATATTTATTTTTCTTTTAAAAAAAGCTTGTCTGGGCGGGGTTTCTCATTGAGGAGTTTCTTTCGAAGGTGGCTCCCAGTTATCTATTGGAAATTTCCATCAACTTGACTGAAGGCAATGTTTCACTCCTGCCTTCTGCATCATAATATATAAAGACCAGGAGGGCTGTTGCTTTAAGGCATCTCAGCAGACCAAACAATTTGCTGCTTCCTCGAGTCCCCCTCCTTGCTTAGAGATACGCGCTTACTTCAGTTCATTACAGAATTTATTATTGATCTTGATGATCAGGTTGTGGCAGCCTTGAGCGTTGATGAGTAACCATAGTCTCCAGTCAGAGACTTTGATATTAGATACTTCATAATTCTGATTTAAAGGAATAGGGAAATTGTTATCTGAGTGCTGTGATGTATCTTGTGCCTCTCTCTCTCTCTCTCTCTCTCTCTCTCTCTCTCTATATATATATATATATAGATAACTATAACATAGAAACCTCTCCTGCATGTTGTACAAGATCTCTCATTGTACAATCCAAGATTCGTTCTATTGCAGATCCAAAAGCAACTACTGGGGTAGAGGCGCTGTCATCAAATGCCTCTAAATAAACTCGACATCTAAGAATAGTAAATAAATTATTATTTGTTGATATTAGCAATTAATATATTCTAATTATAATGTAGAAATTGTTAACTTCAGAATATCAGAAAAAATATTTACCTTGGTTGTGAAGTTGCTATTTCTTTGCAACTATAAAATAAAAATTGCTCATCTTTTTAATATCCAGTAGTTTTGCTGCAGTTCCCACATGACAAGTAATAAAATGGCTGATGTAAATCAGACATCCTAAATCTTCCTCTAACCAGGAATGTCGATCGCTGCGTTAAAATTGAACAATTAAGTGTACTAATAAAAGTTCAACAGTGCCACATCAATTCAACCCAAAAAGTAATCAAAATTCTAAATTTAACCACATGCACTGTTCCAAATCCACAACACAATTCACAAATGCTCATCCTCCATTTCCATTTCATCCCAACCAACCTTTAATCTCCATATCTCAAAAAAGTTATATAAAAAAAAATCATTCAAAAGGGTGTAAAATAGTTAATTTTTTATAGAAAAAAATAAGAGATGATTTTAACCAATAAAATTATACCGTCATTGCTCGTATAGATTTCAGGACTTCGGCAATTTCAGATATTTTTATTATTGGTTCAACAGAACTGCTTGAAGCTGATGCGCCTGGCGGCCTGGCCTATCGAAATTGTTTGCAATTATTTCTTCAAGCAATGCATTGTTTTCTATTGCCCCGAAGATTTGAATTAATAATTAAAGCAAAACATTGAAACAAGAAAAAAAACATGTTACATGTATATGGTAATATATCAAGAGAAGCCAATATAAAATTTATATTGCATTTAAATAACAAATGTAATCAATTATTTTAAATAAGCTGTTTACCATGTACGTAATGGAACAGTGGATGCAAGAAGAGGTTCAAGAGTGAAAACGCTTGTTAGTCTTGACAAGGATAAGCCTACATTATAAACATGTATGAATAAATATACAAATACAAATATGGATAATTAATAAGAATGTTAATATTAATAGGAAGTACCATTATATGAAGAGACTCTGATTTTTGTTCCAAGAATAATTGGTTTTGCCAGAATAAGGTTATAAATTTCACATCACTCATCGAGGACAAATCGATTCCACATCGTTAGACGAAAAAGTTTTAGACTATCAAAATTATAAATAATTTATAATAATAAAACTATTATAAGATATTAAATTAGAAACTCCATCAATGCAAGATGATATATATTCATACTTTGAATCAATTAGGTATACGTCTTGGACCAATGCTTTTCTGTGGCTTCTATTCACTTCTTTGATGCATTCATATGGATTGTAAATGCCAAAATATCTAATTTATGAATTTTTTTTCGTTACTCCGTAGTAAGAGAAAACCATATAAAGATATCGACATATTTATATAGTAGTTACCTATTTCTGCATCTGTATCTTTGTATACACCAAGTTGGTTCAAAGGAATGATGTTATATTCTGGCAGTCTGAGTGATGACCCGTCATTTTAATATTCTCAACAATGGTCCTGGAGTTTATTATCCATTGGAACTCATATGCCTTTCTTTTATGTCTTGGATCTAATGGTTTGACAAAGGCGTTGGCAATGTAGTAAGATTGGTAGATATGCAGTGTGTCATCACGTAGATCAATGTCTTTCCTAAAGATTATTGCTTGCATGCAATTTCCCTGTAAAAAGACAAGGATAAAATTTATATTTCATAGGTGAATTTTGAGAGCCGCACGTTTCGATGACTTCTCTGTAACAATCATTTTGATTTTTCAATTTCTCGTGCTTGGAGTGATGTCCTTAATAGATGCCTACACGGTCCACATATTTAATGCAAATAAAACTAAGAAAAGAAAGAAATGCTAATACATAACATAAAATTTATAGTATTAATAAATAAAATGATAAAGTTTATGAATAATCATGACGTTAAAAGAATTCAAACACTTCAATGATATTATAATGAATATGTTAATCTCAAAAAATTTCTATATACAATGTTTTTTGTATAATTTATTTCACAAATGGTACTTCTTGTTGGTCTTATAAGCACTTTCACTGAATCAGCAGCTTTAGCTCTTGATAGTGCAACATATAATTACCCATGGAAAAATATAGGTTCTGGTAAATATATTGTGACATAATTTAATATTTGTCATTGCGATTTATTTATAGTCATCGCAAAATTTAGTCTAATATTGTGTTCTTTTAAATGGGAAGCCGTTACTTTCACTTGTCTCTGGTAAAAATGAAATTCTAGGTATAAATACCCTTTTACCACTATAGTAGTCAGCCGAAATTTGTGCATTGATCATATTACGACTGAAGTTACAACAAGTTAACCATGTTCCGTTGCATAGATCCTCTGAAGGATTGATATTTCGAATTAACATTATAGGACAATTTTTCTTAAGTAATAATTCATGCTAAGGCAGTCTGTTCGGTGTTAATGTATTTAAAAAATCTTCCATAATACCTTGTTCAGATACATCAATTGTTTTGTCAAAACCATGATATCATACTACATCGCTAGGAAATTTGTCAATGAGAATAACATTTATTTCGTCAATTGATCGATTTTTTGGAGTTAACATAGCTCGATTTGCCATCTCTGTTAAATTGTTTGAATAGTTGGAAATATCTCTATAAACAGCATCTAATAAAGAATTTAGAGATTCAACATCACTGTTATAAGGAATGATCATTTCTTCTAGGGTTTTGATTTTTTCTTCAACAATTATTGGAGCATTGCCATTGCCCACTTCAATTAGATAACATGAGAAATCAAGATCTAATTTGGCTCCCATATTTTCTGTGAATTTGATTTTTTTAGGATAGATCATAAATAAGAAGAAGCTAAACTTGCATCAATTTGTTGTTCTTTTGTACTCTTACGAATTACAGGTAATACCTAGTGAAAGTCTCCATAAAAAACAATAACTTTGTCGCCAAAAGGGAGATCTGTATTGTTTACGCCTCAAAACATTTTATCTAATGCTTTTATAGAATGTTTTGTAGACATAGGTGCTTCATCCCATATAATTAAGTTTGCAAGATGTAATAGTTTAACAAGGCTTCCTTGTTTGATGACATTACAAGTGCTATCTTTATTTGCATTTAATGAAATCTTAAATCTTGAATGTGCTGTTTGTCCTCCAAGTAAGATGGATACAGCAACACCGAACGATGCAGTTGCAAGCGCTATTATATTTTTTTGATCTGATTGTAGGTAGAAGTGCTTTGTACAGAAAAGTTTTACCGGTACCAGCAGGACCATCAAAGAAAAATGCACCAGATTCATTTAACAGTAAGGTTTGTGGTATCAAGTTGTATGCATTTTTTGTTTGAAATTTAGAAATTGCGATGCAAGTAGGTCTTCGTCTGGAATTGTGACAATTTGCTCATTGTCAATTTCTCTATTTGCAAATTCTTCGTGACCATAAAATATATCAGCAGAAACAAAATGATACATGTTTATATTTTTTCTCATAGATTCAAGTGTGGAAACAATATTTTGCACAACCATTTTTATAACAATTGTTAATGAAACGTTTGTTATAAGAAAATCTATAAACATTTCTTTTTCAAATTGTTCCCAAAACTCTTTTGGATTTGTAGGATTACAAGATCCTAAAATTGTTGAGAAAATGCGTCTTAAACTGCTTGGTATTTGATATAGATAGGCTTCTTCTAAACAATCTTTTAAATTGCTATCTTTGTCTAACAAACCATGCGAAGTAGTTGCTTCATGATATGTTAGTAGTACAATGCCAGTAATTGTTCTTAATTTCTCAAACGATGTTGGTCCTCTAATATGATTCAATAATATTCACAAATAATATTTTTCTCCTTCAAATGGATTAGTTGTAACAATTCGGCCTATAATAGTTTTTTCTTTCTTGGAGTCCCAATTTTATGTTCCAAATTCCAAACAAAATTTTCAGGAAATTCTCTATACAACAAATCTCGCGCATTTTCGTCAATTTGGTTTCTATAAAAAAATTTATGTTAACATTGATTTATTGGACAGACGAATTTAAAACAATGTTTAGATTTTTATGTGCACAGAAAGATACTAAATGTTGGTTTTCGAGATGTAGATACAAACTATAAATTGATGGATACATTTTGTTAAATGTAAAATCATATATCCTCCACATTGCTTTAGGTGGAGTAATCTATCTGCCTGATTAAAATTCCTCGATTTCATCAATCTGTTCATTATTTTCTTCACTAATAATATTGAAAGCAATGCAATTGTGTCCGTTATAAATATATTTATATAAATATTTAACAGCTTTAATTGGAGAACAAATCTCAACATTAATATGATAGTTATATTTAGAAAGAAGATACGAATTGTACAGAACAACCCGTCGGTTGTCTAAATCTTTTCCTCTAATTTTAGCAGTGGTTCCATTGTTACAACTCCTATAGAGTGGAAAACAATCTATTCCAACAGTGTCGTAGGTGCAAATTCTTTAGGATATCGATTCTTACAAATGCCCTTTTTTTCCATACATACATTGGTTGGATTTAATATTTCGTAAGTACTAAGGACCATACATCATATGCTTGACCACAACCTTATACAAATTAGGGTGAAAACCAAAGGTTTGGTCTCGGTTTCGGTTTAAAACCGAAACATCACCGATATTTTGAAATGGAGTGAATCTTGACCAAAATCGGCCGGTGAAAGGGGAGAAAACCGTCTACATCGGTCTCGGCGTAACTCCTGTTGGTTTGCAAGCGTCATCGGTGGCGCAAACAAACTTACAAACACTTGAATGCCCATCACATATTCACAAAAAATATGAAATATCACAACAAATATCAAAGACTCAAACTGTCAAACACTTGAAATGGCGCCGCAAATGGATGAATCATGAAACGACACAAATGGATGGAGCTGAGATGAGAAGAACCCAATGAAACCGGCAATGGATCGATGGCACAGGAAAGCCTGAGAGAGAGAGAGAGAGAGAGAGAGAGAGAGAGAGAGTGAGCGTTGAGACTGAGGGAGATGAGAGAATCTGAGATAGAGAGAGAGAAAGAAAGAAAACGGCGTAAGATCATGAAATTCAAGAATGAGAGGGAGAAGAGAGGGGGTGGGGGGAGACTTAACCTAATCAAGAAACGACGTCGTTTGGTCTCTAGTTAAGACTTAACGACGTCGTTTGCTTTTATTTTTATTCAACTGTGGGGGTCTAAAATGACGTCGTTCCATTTATATGAGTGAAACGGAGTCGTTTCTATATAGGTATATGAAAAAAAAAAAGATAGAGCCTGTCAGCCGGTTCAACCGTTTTTAACTGGATCAAACCGTGACCAAACTGACAAAGATCGGTTCTTCTTATTTTCCACTACCGACAGATCGGTTCCTTGCTGGTTTCGGCTGGTTCCGTGCTCCGACGGCCGGTTTGATAAGTTTCCGGCAGGTTTACTCGGTTCCTGTACACCCCTAATACAAATGTAAATTTTTTATTTTATGAGGTATTCCTGCTGAAACAATTTCATCAAAAGTTTCAAGGGCATAAATTCTCCAATTTCTCTGAAGTATAATTAAGAAATAAACATGCGGTAGACCTCTTTTTTGATGTTCAATGGTGTAAACATATGCTGCAACTTTGCCAAAAATTTCTCATTAAATAGATCAATTTTTAAATCTTCTAATTTTTCTCTAAAGATTCTTGCGATTAAATCAAGGCGGTTTTGAACTTCTTTGCGTGGATTGATTTCATTCCAATTTGGATTGCATGTTATAGTTAAGAAAATGTCAGGTTTGCCAAAATGTTGAACTAATGCCATTGCTTCCATATATCTTTTACACATATATCTTGGACCTCCAATAAAAGATGAAGGTAGGATAATGCGTTTTTCAATTTTGGAAGCGTTATTTTCTCCAATTGAAATACTATCTAAAATACCTTGATAAATATATATATATGATCTAATTTCATGTTGTTGTGAACAAAAATAATCTAATCTTGATGTTTCAATTTTAATGTACATGTTGACAACAAATTGTTGTAGCAAACGACCAGATAATAACAAAATTGATCTGTATGCATCTCTCATTTATAATTTGAAACAATAATATTCATGGCAAGAAATTATTGGTGCTTTCTTCTTTCACTCCAGCACTAAAAATATTATAAGATGGAATTTAGAGTTATATAAAATTAAGATATACGATTAAATGAACAGAAAATTATTGTTACCTTGTTGTTCATTTTGAAGAAATTCTTCCGCTCTATTTGAATGTTCAATATGACGTGATTCTAATGTTTGAGCTTTTACTGATATTGTTCCTCTTTCGACTTTTTTTATTCCTTGATGCCAGCCCGGGTCACCGAAAGGAAACAATAGTAGATATTATAGTGGATCATAGTAACAAAAATAGTACTGAACAATATGGCTGCCACTTGCTTGATTAAAAACAACAATGTCTCGGCCTTTTTGTTTTGTACATGTGTCGGTTTCTATCCACATAGCTGCAACTTGTGATACTAAGGGAGCATTGTAAAGACGTTGGTCTAAACCAACTTCTGATCTTATTCAAATTGTATGATTTTCAAGATTTGGAACAGTGTTGAGAGTTCGAAAGAAATGATAATATGGGTTAACTTCAAGTATAGTCATTAATTGAGCAATGACAGAAGGTCTAATCTTTGTGCTTCGTCAACAACACGGCAGCACTGTCGAAGGACGGCTTAAGGGGTAGGCAACTAAGGCCACCGCCTAAGCCCCCTACCTTGAGTAGGCCTACAAAAGAAAAAAAAATATTATGACCCTAAAAAAGAAATTATAGAAAAAATATTGGTTAGCATAAAATATGAAAATTTTTTTGTCAAAATAAACTCAATCTTAAATGGTAAAATTTGGTAAAAAAAAAAAAAAAAACCAATAAATATAGAAGTTTTACTAAAAAAAATCTTACTCAAAATGTTCAAAATTTTCAAACAATAGTAAAATTGGAATAGAAGTAGCCAAATGACGATATATTACTCTTGAATATTTTATAAAATATGATGTTATTATGATATCGATGGCCTTATATGTTTTCGTAATGAAATATTAAAAGAAGTAAATATATTTATGGATAAGATATAATACTCTATTTATGAAAAAATTAGATTCTCTTTCAAATTGTTATAGTATTTGTAGATATTATTAATAAAAAAATTAATATTTATTTTACATTTCAAAAAATTTTAATAAAATTTTATTATTTAAATATTATTATCATTTTTCAATTAAAGTGTCATGTATTTAATAGACGCCTTAGCCTGTTAGCCACAAAATATGTCGAGCCGCCCCTGGCGCCGTCTTGCTCTGATGCGTCTTGGACCAACGCTTGGACTAGCCCACCAAAGATCTAGATCTCGCAGTAAAAGTTGATTCTAGGACTAGATGTTTGCCTGGAAGTTGTACTTACGTTGAGAACTCAGAAAGGCGGCCAATCTAATTCTTGAATCTTGGTTGTTGGGGACCCGTATTCAGGTAAAAAAAAAAAAAGAAGGGTGTTTGATTAATGTAGGCATAAGTTACTGGGAATAACTCAAAAAAGGCATCCGTTTCTATCTTTCGCTAGTGACCAAAGGGAGAGTGGTGTCATGTCAAGGTGTCATGATGCGGGGGAAATGCCAAAATTGCTAACCTTCATGGTGCTGAATTCCTGAGCATTGACATCAAATTCTATCATGATTCACCACATGAATCCCCCCACCCATGCATGATGTTTCCTCTCCAGTTCCTGCTTAACTCCATGCAATAATATTTTAAAAAGATTATGATACGAATACTACTATCTTATTATCTATTTATTATTATTTTTATATTTAATTTTTTATTTTACTTAATAATTAAGAAAATAACTATTAGTAAAATTATATATATTTTTTTAATTTTTTCTTAATGATTAAAGATGTGAAAAAAATACTTAAAATAAAAAAATAAAAAAAAATAAAAAACTATAAATACATTATAAATAGTAAATGGATAGAACCCTATCACTACCTTTCAAAAATATGGTATTGCTATATTTCAAATTATTTAGGAAATTCAAACGTCAATCCTATCAAATTTTTTTTTGGATAAAGTATTTTTCTATTTGTAATTTCTTCCTCCATTCCTCTAATGTCATTACATACATATATATATATATATCACTTAAAATGGCATCAGTTGGATGGTTGCATGACTCTATCAAGCGGACAGGATTAGGAGGTGCGTTTGAGTGTTGAGGTGATTTCCGATTATTCGTAAATAGCAATATTTTGTGATTTTCATTGATATGTATTTGAATGTATAAAATAGGTGGAGATATATTTTTGAACGTATGAATAAGGTTGAAATATATTAAATTTTTATAAAAAATTTAAAAAAATAATTTCTATTAATAATTAGTTTTAGATAGATGAAGATGGAGTTTGACAACCAAATACAATGGAGTGTTAAAATAATTTAGAATATCATGTATTAAATATTAATCCATAGAAGCCTGCAGGTGGTGCAAGGTGTTAGAAAAAAAGTCTTACTCTGTTCTTTTCTATTGATTTATTTATTCATGTTTTGTTTTTTCCTCCTGCAATTTCCTGTGTCTCAACATTGAAGCAGGAGTTTCAAGTGATCATCTCATAACAGATGGACATCGTTTTTCAACCCCTTTTTGTTAACTTTTTGCAGATGGTCGTCGATGTCCTGCGCAACAAACCCTTTTGTCAACAACCCAGGGTCCCAGAGGACTGGTACTGTTGTATTTTTCTAGTTTTTATTTATTAAGAACCAAGAAAGAAAATTCGTGGCTTAAAAATAAATCTCCAAGAAAATAAAGAGAAATGATATTTGGCCACCATACTCTATATTTTATATTTTTTTAAATATTTAAATTTTTTAATATTTTTAAAATTTTTAAAATTTTATTTTTTTTAAAACTATTTCAAATTTTCTATTCACTATTCATATAAAAAATATTTGGTAAAAAAAATAGAAAAATTAAAAAAAAAATATGAAGTGTGGAGTGTAGGTAAATAATAAAAAATTGTGAAAATTTTTTGAAATAATAATAACCTTCATTTTTTTAAAAGTAATTTACGCACTAAAAGAATATACATAGCATTACTCGAAAAAAAGAAAAAAGAAAGTAAACCATATAAAAGTGAAGTGAGTGGTGCTCACGGTAAAGGGGTTCGTCAGCTTCTGTCCAAGTCTTTGCTACCGACTACTCTCAAGTCTTAAGTCTCAAGTCCCAAGTCCTGCATTGGATTTTATTTGTATCATTCACTCCAATTTTATTTGAAATTATTAATCCATTTTTGAACTTGTTATTCTAAAATATAAGATTATTGATGGTTATTGAGTAATAACATAACAACGTCATAAAAAATAAAAATAAAAATAAAAATAAATAAAACTGTCGTATATTGATAAATTATTTAAAATTTACATCTTATAAGTTGATCTAACCCCAAACATTGGAGACCGAAAAATGCAAACAAAAAAAAAATTTCATTTTTCGATTTTTTTTCACAGATAAGACGAGATGGATTGATATTAAAGTTAAAAATTGAATAAAATATTATTAGAATATATTTTTTTAATATTATTTTTGTTTTATGATTTGAAAAAGTTGAATTGTTTATATTATTTTGTATGAGAATTTGAGAAAATTGTAATGATTAAATAAGATAAGTTAAAAAATTTTCTAAAAACAAATTTTAGTTTATTTTATTTTATTATTATTGTTGAGGATGAAAATGGTTATAGTCCTAAAATTATGATATCTTAAGTGTGATAAATGCATATCAAATTCCCTATTCATTTCTCATTTATTAAATTAAATGTATAAAATAATTCCAACTTTATGATATAAAAAATTATGATTTTCATTCCTAAATGTATTATTATATTCAATCATATATATTGATACAAAATATTTAAGTAATTTTAATGGGTTTTTCAATTTTGGAAGTGTTACTTTCTCCAATTGAAATACTATCTAAAATACCTTGATATATATCTGATCTAATTTCATGTTGTTGTGAAAAAAAATAATCTAATCTTGATGTTTCAATTTTATTGTACATGTTGACAACAAATTATTGTAGCAAACGACCAGATAATAACAAAATTGATCTGTATGCATCTCTCATTTATAATTTGAAACAATAATATTCATGGCAAGAAATTGCTAGTGCTTTCTTCTTTCTCTCCAGCACTAAAAATATTTTAAGACGGAATTTAGAAAAGTTATATAAAAGTAAGATATACGATTAAATGAACATAAAATTATTGTTACCTTATTGTTCATTTCGAAGAAATTCTTCCGCGCTATTTGAATGTTCAATATGACATGATTCTAATGTTTGAGCATTTACTGATATTGTTCCTCTTTCTACTTTTTTTTATTCCTTGATATCAAGCCCGATCACCGAAAGGAAACAATAGTAGATATTGCAGTGGATCATAACAACCAAAATAGTACTGAACAATATGGCTGCCACCTGCTTGATTAAAAACAACAATGTCTTAGCCTTTTTGTTTTGTACATGTGTCAGTTTCTATCCATATAGCTGCAACTTGTGATACTGAGGGAGCATTGTAAAGACGCTGGTCTAAACCAACGTTTGATCTTATTCAAATTGTATGATTTTCAAGATTTGGAATATTGTTGAGAGTTCGAAAGAAACGATAGATTAACTTCAAGTATATTCATTAATTGAGCAATGATAGAAGGTCTAATCTTTGTGCGTCGTCAGCAACACTTCCGCGCCATCCAAGGCCGGCTCAAGGGGTAGGCAATTAAGGCCACCGCCTAACCCCCCCCCCCCCAACCTTAAGTAGGCCTCCAAAAGAAAAAAAAAATATTATGATCCTAAAAAATAAACTATAGAAAAAATATTGGTTAGCATAAAAGATTATTTTTTTTTGCCAAAATAAACTCAATCTTAAATGGTAAATTTTGGTATAAAAAAAAAAAAAAAGCCTAGTATATATAAGTTTTACTAAAAAAAATCTTATTCAAAATGTTCAAAATTTTTAGACAATAGTGAAATTGGAATAGAAGTAGTAAAATGATGATATATTACTCTTGAATATTTTATAAAATATAATGTTATTTTGATATCGATTACCTTATTTGTTTTCGTAATGAAGTATTAAAAAAAGTATATATATAGATAAGATATAATACTCTATTTATAGAAAAATTAGATTCTCTTTTAAATTGTTATAGTACTTATAGATATTATTAATAAAAAAATATTAATATTTCTTTTGCATTTCAAAAAATTTTAATATTTAAATATTATTATCATTTTTTAATTAAAGTGTCATGTATTTAAAGGACGCTTATCCACAAGATATATTGAGCCGTTCCTGGCGCCGTCTTGCTCTGATGCGTCTTGGACCAACGCTTGGACTAGCCCACCAAAGATCTAGATCTCACGGTAAAAGTTGATTCTAGGACTAGATGTTTGCCTGGAAGTTGTAGACTTATGTTGAGAACTCAGAAAGGCGGCCAATCTAATTCTTGAATCTTGGTTATTGGGGATCCGCATTCAGAAAAAAAAAAAATTAAAAAAAATTAAAAATAAAAAAATTAAAAAAAGGTGTTTGATTAATGTAGGCATAAGTTACTGGGAAAGTGGGAATGAGATGACTCAAAAAAGGCACCTGTTTCTATCTTTCACTAGTTACCAAAGGAGAGTGGTGTCTTGTCAAGGTGTCATGATGTGGGAGAAATGCCAAAATTGCTAACATTCATGGTGCTGAATTCCTGAGCGTTGACATCAAATTCTATCATGATTCACCACATGAATCCCCCCACCCATGCATGATGTTTCCTCTCAAGTTTGCTATAATATTTCAAAAAGATAATGGTAAGCGTACTATTTATTCTCTTATTATTTAGTTATTGTTATTTTTATATTTAATTTATTATTTTACTTAATCGTTAAGAAAATAACTATCAATAAAATTATATATATTTTTAATTTTTTTAATAATTAAGAATGTTAAAAAAATACTTTAAAAAACTGTAAATATATTATAAGTAGTAAATGGATAGTAAAAGAATAATAACCCTATCACTACCTTTCAAAAATATATGGTATTGCTATATTTCAAATTATTTAAGAGATTCAAACGTCAACCAAACAACGTAAGATAATACATCACTTTATTCCTGATTTATATTGATTATGCGATCAAATGTGGTTGAAGACTTAAAAGAATTAAATGATATCTTAGAGATTCTTAAATCATATATATTTAATGATTTCAAGCTTTTCTCTTGAAAAATAATATATTGTTTGGAGAGAATAAATAATATATAGCAAATTAATTACTCCATGTAGTTGGAAGTTTATGACTTTGTGGAAGAAGATAACAAAAATAAAATAGACACCTTGCATGTCAATAACCCGAACCACCGGACCAAAAAGTAGAGACCCCACATTATCAATTTCAAAGACAAATCTCTACCATCTTTTCAAAATTAGATCTTACTTATATATATATATATACACACTAAGATGGATGAAGATTAAGTGACATTATATATATAATAGTAAATTAGATCTTACTTGGCTACTTGTCCATCCACAATGAATAAAAAACAAACGAGGCTATAGATGATGACTTAATATAATAGGTCAGGTTTAGTTTACAATAAAAAAACTTTATAATCAAACTTATTATATCAAACTACAAAAATTTGTGAATATCTTTTGGTAAGATGTTTTTATGGATAAAGTATTTTTCTACTTGTAATTTCTTCCTCCCTTCCTCTAATGTCATTATATATATTTATATATATATATATATATCACTTAAAACGGCTCCAGTTGAATGGTTGCATGACTCTATCAAGTGGACAGGGTTAGGAGGTTCGTTTGAGTGTTGAGGTGATATCAAATTATCCGTAAATAATAATATTTTGTGGTTCTCATTTATACGTATTTGAATGTATAAAATAGGTTGAGATATATTTTTAAATGTATGAATTAAGTTGAAATATGTTAACTTTTTATAAGAAGTTAAAAAAGTAATAAACCTTATTAATGATTAATTTGAAATAGATGAAGATGAAGTTTGACAACCAATCAAAGTGGAGTGTTAAAATTTAGAATATCTCGTAATAAATATAATCCATAGAAGCCTGCGGGTGGTGCAAGGTGTTATAAAAAAAGTCCTACTCTGTTCTTTTCTATTGATTTATTTATTCATGTTTTGTTTTTTCCTGCTGCAATTTTCTGTGTCTCAACATTGAAGCAGGAGTTTCAAGTGATCATCTTAGAACAGATGGACATCGTTTTTCAACCCCTTTTTGTTAACTTTTTGCAGATGGTCGTCGATGTCCTGCGCAACAAACCCTTTTGTCAACAACCCAGGGTCCCAGAGGACTGGTACTGTTGTATTTTTCTAGTTTTTATTTATTAAGAACCAAGAAAGAAAATTCGTGGCTTAAAAATAAATCTCCAAAAAAATAAAGAGAAATGATATTTGGAGTTTTGCTATACAATCTCTACCATATTCTATATTCTAAATTTTTTAATATTTTTTATTTTATTCTTTTTAAATTATTTCAAATTTTTTATTCACTATTCATATAAAAAATATTTGATAAAAGAAAAAAATTTAAAAAAAAAAAAATAGTATGTGGAGTGTGGGTAAATAGTAGAAAATTATGAATATTTTTTTATAATAATAACCTTCATTTTTTTTAAAGTAATTTACGCACTAAAAGAATATACATAGCATTACTCAAAAAAAAAAAAAAAAAAAAAAA
>QEOT01002752.1:0-18165 GCA_003123785.1 Pterocarya stenoptera | reverse complement strand
AATTGAGTGAAAGTTCGAGGAAGCAAAGTGTAATTAACCCCTAATGTAACAAAAGAAAAGAAAAAAATAGAATAGAGAACTCTCTATTGGCTCCAGGAGTCTCAATTTAATGGGAGTGCTCAGAAAGTATGCATATAATTGACTGTAGTTTTGATGCACGATGGACTGAATAAGTAGGGTTAATGGATTAAGTTAGCTAGTGATCACGAAGCATTTGATCGAGTTTGTGAAAAATTCACCTTATCTATTTCCTATCATTATGTATGGACATGCAGTAACATCTACATGATTTTTGGACTCTAATGCTGCTAATACTTGTACTTGGTCGTTTCGATTTTGTACTTTTACTCTGCTTGTTCAATAGGAGGTGGAAAAAATGATGATTGTCATCCAAGAAAGTAAATTCTTCCTCTTATATATCAGTCATCATCTTATTTTCTGATTTTAATCCCTTAGGATGTAAAGGCTGATGGTCTGGAAACCAATCATTTTGTCCTTGTTCACGGAGGTGGCTTTGGTGCTTGGTGTTGGTATAAAATTATGACGCTTTTGGAAGAAGGGGGATACAAAGTTGATGCAGTTGACTTAACTGGAGCTGGAATTCATTCATATGACCCAAACAACATCACCAGTCTTGCACAGTATGTAAAGCCACTCACAGATATCCTAGAGAAACTTGGAGATGGCGAAAAGGTTTCTGCTCTCTCTCTCTCTCTCTCTTCCTTTGTGTGCGTGTTAGATAAATAATCATAGTGTTTAATTTTGTCTGCGTTCATATATGCTTATAGGGTAAAAAGTTGTGTACGTCTGAGATCTTTGGTGTTCTTTCACAAGTTAGTCTTGGTTTTTTACTCTCAATTGCAACAAGGATAACACTTTCAGATTGCTTTTATCTCTTATGGAGATGTCTAACACTGAAAGGGACTATTCAAGCTTATCCTCACTTTATTATTCTTCATTTGTGTATAGATTCATTATCATATTGCTCTCTTCTATTCATGCTTAAGATTCCAATCTCTCAGACTCTCACGTTTTAATTCCAAACAAACATTATGCAATACAGTTAGACAAGATATTCACTGAAAGTTCATATGCCTCTATAAAATTAGGGAACTTTGTAGCTAGCTTTCCAGTTTCCCGTGAATAATCGAGAGTAACTAGCATTGATCATAGTAAACCAGTGGTAGAACATCTGGTAATGTTTCATTTAGATGTACTAGAACTAAAATCTTTATGCTAAATGCAGGTGATGTTGGTGGGGCATGATTTTGGCGGCGCCTGTATTTCATATGTAATGGAGTTGTTTCCATCTAAGATCTCAAAAGCAATTTTTATAGCTGCAGCAATGTTGAGTAGTGGGCAGAGTACCCTCGAGATGTTTTCCCAACAGGTTGGCCTCCACTCCATAATTATTGGGCTCAGAGAAAGTGTAGAAACAAAATAGATAATAATGTCACCCATATAAATTAAGGGAAAACTTTGCTCTAATTTCTCTGGGCGACTCCAAAGCTTTCCTGTTTTCTAGATAGTTTACGACATATGCCTCCTTAATCTGCTTCCTTCTTCATTCCTTAATTCTTAGTTCATTGTAAAATAGTTGTCAATATCATTATTCATTAAAATTTAGTATGAAACTCTTAGAAGTCTAGTTTCTCGACAATTGTTTGCTAGCATGAGACTGTCGTACTAAACTGGTTGTGCATGATAATGCAGGCAGGTTCAAATGATCTGATGCGGCAGGCTCAGATGTTTTTGTATGCTAATGGCAAAGGTCAGCCTCCAACTGCTATTGATCTTGACAAAACATTAGTGAGAGACCTATTGTTCAATCAAAGTCCCGCAAAGGTATGTCCACCATATTGTTGTGACTGGAGTTAAACATTCTTGGACCAGGTCTGATATGAAAGCTTTTATTCTCCTCTTTCCAGGATATCACATTGGCATTAGTTTCAATGAGGCCAATCCCTTTTCCACCAGTAATGGAGAAGCTTGTGCTTTCTGATAAGAACTATGGCTCTGTTCGGAGATTTTACTTAGTTACTCAAGAAGACAGCGCAGTATCAGTTTCTCTGCAAGAGAACATGATAAAAACAAATCCCCCAGAGCAGGTGTTTTGGCTAAAAGGTTCTGATCATGCACCTTTCTTCTCGAGGCCTCAGTCCCTACACAAAATACTGGTAGAGATAGCGCAAATGTCATCAAAGCAAGTCTAGGAATCCTTGTGCAGCAGAGCCTCGGTGGTAGAGATATCTTGCAGATTGTGGGGGGGCAGATTGTAAGCAGCATCGTGCATATTGCATGCATGTTTGGTCAGGGTACCTCAATCTGTCTTAACCATGTGCATGCATATGGCATTGTTCCCCTTGTGTAGCTGTAATACATTTGGTTGTATTTTGGCATCTTCCCATCTGTGTAGACAGTTTTTGCATGCGTTTTGTGAGCCAGAGAGTACCATATTGTATTTTCAATCCTACATATTTATAGGGTACTTGTCATGAAATGGATGGGATTTGAACTTCTGAAAAGAAGGGAAGATTTTGGCAGCACTCCTTTGTATCATGTTATGGCAAACTGTGTTTGGTGACAGGCTAGAGACGATCAAGTTAAGAGTGGGACTGCATCACACTTGATGCCCATTTGCTCAAGATATGACATTATCAAATGAAGACTGGTTGGGATAAGAGCCTAAAAACAAAGACTTGTACGTAGGCAGGCATAGTTATGGGGTCTCTCTTTTTGGACGCTTTTCACATGCTTTACAACAAATACAAGGTAATAAACATACAATAAAAAGAAGGGTAATGGTCCAAAAAAATATGGTCTAAGCCTGTATTTCTTGGCATAATCTAGGAAATTCTCGTCATAAGAGGCGGTTTTTGGTGCCATCCCACTAATTGCAGTATTGTGGTAAAAAATTATGACTTGATTGCTTTACTAGTCCTCTATAATTCTCGGAGAGAAAAATAAAGACGAATCTGCTTCAAACAAAAGAAAGAATTGAAGATTGTCCCTTGTGAAAGAAATAAGAACTGTTGAACTATTGGCAGGCATCTGGATCTGGGGTGCAACGCATGGTGGCTGTGGGTAGGTAGACAATGACATATCGGGAATTTTTAACTTGGGGGGGAAAACACAAGGAAAATGGAGGGAAATTAAAGAAAAGAGAATAAAACGATTGGAAAATTAAAGAAAATCCAGTTTAAGGAGCACTAAAACATACTCTTTGGGGACGGTGAGTGGCAGCCGCGTATTCTACCTTTGGCTTCCCTTCACTGCTTTAGATTTATCGCCATTGAAATAATTTTATTTTGCAATGAATTTTCATGCAATTTAGTAAATTTTCTTTTCCTTGTTATCTCTCCAAATCATTCTGTTTCTTTGAGCCGTGAAGCACAATCCTCTGGCCACATGAGCCTTCTCACGGCATCAGTTTCAACTTTCAACAACTGGAAAATTAACGAGATTATTTCGTTGGCAATCAGAATCGATCTCTTTCCCAACTAGGCATTTACAGGACTTTGCAGAAAATTTATTGCTTCTCAGCAATACATCTTGTCCGGTTTTTCTATCTAGCCAATTAGTTATGGCTTAGCCGCCGCCACTGCTCAAATAACATTTTCTTTAGGAGCGAGAGGAGCAGGAATTATCCCCCATTTCCTTCGAACATCCTCCAAGTCCTCATGAAAGTGTCGTTCATAATATACACACATGAGGTCAGTGCACTCCATGCCAGCCCGTATGGCCCACTGGAAGTAGTGCTGAAAGAACAATTTCCTCTGCTTCTCGCTGAATCTTGCTGTGCCCCCTAAGACAGAGAGCAGGCACATGGGAAGGCACATTTGCTCAAACTCTATCACCTTGAGTGCTGACTCACCAATTAAGTTGGTGGGGAGGCCAAATAGGGTGTGCCAGAAGTCGTGCACCTCACGAGCCCGCATGGCCACATATGCCAACTCGTCTGTTTCCATGAACCGCACCGGTGGTCGGTCGTCAGGGGAAAAATTCCTAGATCCCATGAAGTCAGCATAAGCAGCACCGAATGTGTTGGGCGGTAGTTCCCATGCATGCCCCACATTCGCAGATATCACACGTGGTTGATCCTGCAAAATTGCCTGTCAAGGGAATACACTAGTTTTAGTTATGAACAAAATAACTAAAGCCAATCCTTGCAGCAAAAGGAGTTTTCAGGTCCTGATGATAACAGCCGCAAAAGAAAAGAGAGAAAAGCATCAGCTAGCTAAAAGGGAAAACAGACAACATTATGAAAATTATCCTTTCCACTGATGATGTATTTTTTATCTGCACATAGTACAATACAATGTCTAGGTAGTTCACTGTAGTTTCAAATGGAAAACTAAATTCCCAAAATTTGTCTTTGGGCCCATTTTGCCTATTCATGAGTGGTAAACGGAGTAAACAGTACAGATTGGTCAGTTATAAATGGAGATAAATCTAAAGCGATGCATTTGCGCAAGCACTTGAATTTGGTTCTCATTCCCTCAGCATATGAATGAAGGGATCAATCATGGATTGATCAGCA
This sequence comes from Pterocarya stenoptera, assembly GCA_003123785.1. Classification (NCBI taxonomy): domain Eukaryota; kingdom Viridiplantae; phylum Streptophyta; class Magnoliopsida; order Fagales; family Juglandaceae; genus Pterocarya; species Pterocarya stenoptera. The sequence goes on along the minus strand of QEOT01002752.1, from coordinate 13,625 downwards.
TTAGCATGGTGTTTATTGAAGCATCATAGGGAACAATTTTGTAAAATGGCAGAGAGTATTTTTTTTTTTTTTGGGGGGGGGGGGGGAGAACTAGTTCCATCGCAGGATCAGAAACAATCAACGATCAAATATTTAAACAAAAATAAATAAGACATCTGCATCTCCTTTAAGCAAGTTTAATAGTAACACGTGGGATTTACCAGGATATGTCAAAGGTACCAGCAAGCAAGTTTTTATAAACATGTTGGTCACTAAAAGAAACCATATAAAACTTTGGACAACAGAAGAACACAAACAGGTTAATTAGGCAGAAAAATGGCCACAAATACACAATCAATCAACATGCCAGTCACAATTCTGGTCCAATATCCACCAATGTGCCAAACCTTCCGACATTTTGCATAAATAGACAACATGCCATCCAATCAGTTCATTTTTTTTTTTTTATATAAGTAACCAATCAGTTCAATGCCACCGTTAATAAAAAAAGAATAAGGTACATCATTAGCAGTGGGGAATAGTCTTACTCTGCCTTCCGGGCTCCTCTTCATTCTTTCAAGCACTCTTTCAAAAGCTGGCTTTCCAGTAGTCTCCCCAAGGGCTGCTATCAGATCTGCTCTTCGTGGGTCTAGCAATGCACCAACCGCTGAACCAACAGCAACAGCTGCCTGCTGCCATCTGTTGAGCCGGATACGACCACCTTCCATCATCCTCACTGTTCTTTGACTCTCAAATTTGAACAAAACCTAAACCAAAACAAGAAGGAAAAAAATCAAATTCAATACCTCAATAACATGAATATTAAAAGGAAGTCACACGATTGGACAGACTAAATTATATCAAGCATTTTAAACAGCATCATTTTATCATCCACCTAATGTGGCATCAAATAATTGGGAAATAAGTAAAAGATAATCATTTAAGGCCACATTGGGGAGAGATGAAAGGATGATGAATAGCACTTATCTTTCTGTATAAAGATTTTGGTCAGAGGAATATAAACAAATAGATACAAATACACCCAGGGATGTAAATACACCTAAGGTTCTGACTTAAGCTATGGAATGTATGCTGTTTTAAATACTTGGCTATACATGGGAATAGATTTTAAACAGATGACAAACTTAAATTTTAAAATCTAGGCCGCAATCAGACATTGTACAAATTTACAAAACTCAAACTTTTCCCAACTCAACCTCCATTACTAAAAACAAACCCCCATAACTTTAGTGGAAAGCTATTCAACCCCCTCAAAATTTTCTTCTCCCACAAAGCGAGATCAATGTTCTCTCACATTATTGTCTCCAAATCCAAATGACTTGAAAATTTCCCCATTCTTCCAAAGCTCCAAAAATTGACCAACCAACCATATTCCCACCTAATTGATTTTATCAAAGCACAAAAACCAGAGCTGGAAGTGTTGAAAAAAAAACTCAAAACTTCCCATTTCGACTAATCACAATCTCCGTCGATCATTTCTAAATCTCAATACTAAACACTTGAATTTCGTCAAGCAAAAACACATTCGAAATTACAATAGATTTTACCAATTAATCCAACAAAATGACCAACCCAGGCAAGCTTTGGAGGTCAAAAGCACAAAAACAAAAATCAAAGATCAAAACCATAACCAGAATTCACTCAAAATCCAAAAGAAAAATCAGATATACCAATTCCACACGAGATCCAATCTTATTTCCATCTCACAGAATTCCTCATCAAATCTCTTATTGAATATTCATACAAGGAAAATACCCCAATGCATTTTTCCCTGCTTCACACCGAAACCAGCCATCGATAACAAAGTGACAGAAACCTCACCTTGGGTCCAAGTGCGAATGATTTCAAGTTGGGAAGAAAGCAGCTTGGTGTTGCTATGGTGGCGCGACTGGTGGCAGGATCACCGTAGCCGGGCGGCGAGTTGCGCATTAAAGATGAAGAGTGAGAGGGAGAGATATCAGTAAGAAAAAACTATTAAGCAGGCTGTTTTTGGCCTAAAGAGAGAGAGAGAGAGAGAGAGAGAGACAGAGAGAGAGAGATATGAGCATTCGGAGTCAAGGTAGGCAATATGGGTCGACTCAATACCAATATAACATGAAATTAACGGGAAATTAACGGATTTAAATTTGATATTTAGATCAAAATGAGTTCAACCATTAAGACGCGATTTATAAACAGATTAATTTATTTAACATAAAATTAATGCGTTTTGTCCTGTTTAAAATTTGTTTTAAAATTAAAATTTTATTATTATTAAGTTGTACTATGAATATTTTTCAATATATTTATGTTTTTATTGTTTTTACTATTGAGATTATAATTTTAAACTTATACTCATATTTGTTACTGAATGATTTGTAATATTGATTTTATTATATATTAAAATTTAATTATTAATATTGATTTGTAAGATATTTTAATTATTAATAAATATAGATTTAAACTTCTATATGAAATTATGTTAATTGGATCAAATGAGTTATGAATTTTAGTTCAACCCATTTAAATTAAACAAACGAGTTTGAATGAGTAGTGTCGTGTTAATATATTTGTAATTAATTATTAAACAGGTCAAAACAGATAACACGACACGATTCATTATTTAAATAGGTTGGATTAGAATTTAGAACTATGACACGTTTAGCTTAACGAGTTGGGTTTGTATTGATTTGTATTATCGAATATTCATAACTTGACACAAGACGAACACAATTCAAAAACACGATTTGTCACCCTATTTCGGAGGGGTAATGATACCACCTCCTTTACTACTGTTTTATTATCCAACTATTAGTTTTTTTTTTTTTTTTTTTGTTCTTTGAATCTCAGAACATGATGTTCTTGTATAATCTAAAAGAAAATACATTCAATTAACTAACGTAATCATATAATTTAATTAAAAATAAATTTAAATTTATAAAACTTGACCTTTTTTTTACTTTGAGTCAATTTTTATAAAAAAAATTGAATTTATTTTAAACTAATTTATATGATTATATTAGTTGATTCAATTTATTTTTTTTAAATTATACAAAAATGTTATATTCTAGAATTCTAAATAGCAAAAGAAAAAAAAATTAACAGTTATAAAAGAGGGTGTCATTACCCAATTCAGAGTTGGCGTGAGGAGAAATCAAAGGAGAGAGAGAAGGGGGAAAGATAATAAACTATAAGAGAAAATCTTAGGACCGATCGATCTAACATTACCCAATTAACAGCCTACCAATAATTAAGCGACACGTAAGCTTCCCACCACAATTACAACATCAGATTCTTATAGGAGAGAAGTTACAGGCCGGTCGGGTGCCTATCCTGATTTTACACCAACCAATGATGCGCCGCCACATAGGAGGTGCAGGAGATTGTATTCTACACTTGCATGCATGATAAAAAAGAAAAAAATTCATAACATCTTCCCCTCTTTCTATGGAAATGGAGCATCTCAGACCTATCAAGTTTTAGAAGACCCAAAACCTCCAAATCTTTCAAACTTGTGCAGTGTATGAATCTCAAATCGTCAACCAAAGGGCAGCCAGAGATCAGATTCCTGATTGTCTGTTGATCAATGACTTGTCGCATATAAAGTTTTTACAGATGTGGAAGGTTTGTATAACCGCAAGATTTCAACTTACACCCATATAATAACCTTAATCTAGTGTCTTTGCAGCAAAAACAGACCGGGGCAAATTGTAATGTATGTTTTTCTCAACGACAAAGTGGAGATCTTGCTTTTTCAGGTGGTTTTTAACTACCAAATTAATCTACTGATCCATATGAAGGGCCAATTCTAAATCATAAGAGGTAATACGTACGTAGAACCAATTTACGTATACTTGGTTTTTGCTAGAAGTGTCTGTCCAGAGAGTTGTCAACGAAGTCCTTAAAGTTCTCATTCCTCAAATCCAGATTTCCCTCTTCTTGAATCTTGTTGGAGTATAACCTCACAAATTGAGAAAATGGAGTTAAAGTCTAAAGAAGCACGTGTCAAAGTAGGAAAAAATGTAGAAAGTTAGTTATTTTTCTGTTATTGTATTTTATCTCTATAAATACATTCTGTAATTGTATCAATTCATTAAGTCAATTACATAAAAGTTTTCTTTTTCATCTTCTCTGTTTCTGTTTTGTATTCATCGAGTTTCATATTCAAATCTTCATCAGAAAATTAACATGGTATCAAATTGAAAACCATACTTGCTTCTGCATATTTTCTTCTCTAACTTTTGCAATCTACATTGCAAATTCTGCTCAGGATTTTCTTGAGACTCCTATTTCAATTCTTGCATTTTCTTTGGTAAAATGCCAGAATCTTCATAATCTTCTCGTTCCTCTAATCCCCCTAATCCCTCAAATGATTCTTCTAGCCCATATTATCTTCATCCTAGTGATAATTCGGGTTCTCTCTTGGTCTCAGAAGTCTTTGTAAGAGACAATTACATTGCTTGGAGTCGATCGATCACTATGGCTCTAACTGTCAAGAACAAGCTAGCCTTCGTTGATGGTTCGATTATTGCTCCTCCTACTAACCAACGTATTAATCATACTGCCTGGTTTCATGCAAATAATTTGATACTTTCTTGGCTCATGAATTCTATTTCTAAAGATATTAGAAATAGTTTGCTTTATGTAGCATCTGCTGTAGATCTTTGGAATGAATTAAAAACAAGATATTTGAGAAGCGATGGTCCAAGGGTTTTTCATCTTGAAAAATCTCTAAGTTCCATAACTCAGGGTTTTTCATCCATCACTGAATACTTTAGTGCTTTCAAAACCTTATGGGATGAGTATGTTAGCTACAAGCCATTCCCAACTTGCACTTGTGGAAAGATGGCATAATGCACATGCAATCTTTTTTATTTCTTACTACTTCGACAGCAATCTGACGATGTGTTAAAGTTCTTGGTTGGGTTAAATGATTCCTTTGCTTCAGTCAGGAGTTAATTACTTCTTGCTTTCCCATTACCAAGCATGGCTAAAGTCTTTTCTTTATTGCTTCAAGAGGAAAGTCAAAGACAGCTAACAAATTCTGTCTGCCATGAAACCCATGCCTTATTAGTCAAACAGAATACTCAACCATTTGTTCAGTCAAAGTTCTCCAAAGACAAGCAAAAGAAGTCTTCTTTGTACTGCACTTACTGTGGATATAATGGACATACAGTGGAAAAATGCTTCTAACTTCATGGATATCCTCTTGGTTGGACAGGACCTAAAGGAAAGCGAAATCTCCCTACTGCCCATGCTGCCATTTCAACTGGAGAGGTCTACATTCAAAATAGTAATGAGAATCAAAAGTTCTCTTTAACTTCTAAGGAATTTACTAAATTACTAACACTTGCAAATTCAAATCCATCACCTACACCAGCTATGAATCTTGTTACTTCCCAATTTTTTGGTAAACTACCACATTCTTGTTATTTAGTTTCTTCAAATTCACACCATAGCTTTTCTTGGATCTTGGATACTGGTGCAACAGATCACATAATCTGTTCACCTCTCATATATTCTTCTACACCTAAGAAAATTAATACTCTGATTAATCTACCTAATGGCAACTCTGTCTTAGCCACTCATGTTGGTACTGTTTGTCTTTTGAACACATTATTTTTGCACAATGTGCTGTGTGTTCCAAGTTTTTCCTTCAATTTGCTATATGTTTCCAAACTAACAAAAGAATCTAATTTTTCTATATCTTTCTTTGATTCTTGCTGCCTTTTACAGGATCAATTAGTAAAGAAAATGATTGGGATTGCATTTGAGAAGCATGGACTGTACTACTTATCTCAAACTACTTCAAAAGAGGCTACCTGCAATCAACCCCATTTTAATTCTTCACCATTTGTTTCAGCCATTACTCAAAATCAATTAGATCTTTGACACTATAGATTAGGTCATGTTTCTAATTCAAGATTACCTTCTCTTAGAAAATTAGAATCATCCATAACTCTTGATTCCACAAATGTTTGTGATATATGTCATTTAGCAAAGCAAAGAAAGCTTTTTTTTCCTGTATCTAGCTCTACTTCAAATAAAATATTTGATTTGATCCATTGTGACATATGGGGTCCCTTTGATATTATTTCATACTCTGGTTACAAATTCTTTCTCACTACAGTTGATGACTTCACACACACGATGCACTTGGGTTTATATGCTCAAAGCAAAATTTGAAGTCCCTTCTATACTTAAAAGTTTCTATAAAATGGTAGAAACACAATTTGGGGTTCCTATCAAAATATTAAGGTCAGACAATGGACCAGAATTTCTTTTAACTCAATTCTACAATGATCATGGCATTATACATCAAAGAAGTTGTGTGGAAACTTCACAACAAAATGGAGTTGTGGAGAGGAAGCATCAACACTTGTTAAATACTGCCAGAGCATTAATGTTTCAAGCAAACATACCTTTAACTTTTTGGAGTGATTGTGTGTTGACTGCTGCACATATCATAAACAGAATTCCCACGCCTCTTCTAAAAAATAAAACACCATTTGAAATGTTTTTAACAAAACACCTAATCTCTCCCATCTAAAAGTTTTTTGTTGTCTTTGTTTTGCCTCAACACTTACAATCACAGACATAAATTTGATTCAAAAGCCACCAAATGCCTTTTCTTAGGTTACCCTTTTGATATAAAAGGCTATAAGCTGATGGACCTCAATACAAATAAGATATTTATCTCGAGAAATGTAGTTTTCCATAAAAACTGTTTCCCTTTTAAAGCTCTTCCACCTTTTTCATATTCTGAGACACGCTCCTTTCTATTTCCTCCAACCAACTCTACTTCAGATTTCTCTTATGATCAAATCAGAAAAGATCAAAATTCTCCTTCTCTCATTCAGACAGATCAGCCTCTATCTTCTAATGAACCAAATTTACAAACTGATTCATCTTCTTTTCCTGATACTCAGGATTTTTCCATTAACAAACAACCCTACCAATCTGATTTAAACACACAGCAACTCAGGAAATCTTCAAGAATTAGACAACCACCAGTTTTCTTGCAGGACTATTATTGTGGTAATGTTTCTACTATTTTAAGTGCAAATAATCATCTGTTTCTACTGATTGTTTTGTTAATTCAGGTAATCTCTATCCTATTTCTGATTTTCTTTTTATCAATCGACTATCCACATCTCATAAAGCCTTTCTAGCATTCATTTCACCCTTCCAAGAACCCAAAACCTACAAACAAGCTGTCAAAATAGTTGAATGGCAACTTGCTATGCAAAATGAAATAAAGGCCTTAGAGTTAAATAAAACTTAGAAAATTGTTACTCTTCCTAAAAACAAACAGATCATAGGTTGCAAATGGGTATTTCGAAGTAAATACAAATCAGATGGCACTATAGAAAGACACAAGGCTAGATTAGTAGCTAAAGGCTATAATCAACAAGAAGGCTTAGACTTCTTTGACACTTTTTCTCCAGTAGCCAAGATCACATCTATAAGGCTGATTCTAGCTATAGCAGCAATTAAAAATTGGCATATTCACCAACTAGATGTGAATAATGCTTTTTTACATGGTGACTTACATGAAGAGGTCTATATGGAATTGCCCCTGGACTGGCTGCCAAAGGAGAAAATAAAGTTTGTAAATTTCTCAAGAGCCTTTATAGTCTAAAATAGGCCTCTAGACAATGGTTTGCAGAACTGTCAACTGCTTTACTTGATTATGGCTTCACTCAAGGAAATTCAGATTGCTATTTGTTCATTAAGAAATCTGAATCCTCTTTTATAGCACTTCTAATCTATGTAGATGATGTTCTACTAACTAGTGACAGTTTATTAGAAGTTGAATTGCTCAAAAATTTATTATATGACAAGTTCATAATTAAAGATTTGGGGGAACTCAAATACTTCCTTGGCTTGGAAGTGGTGAGGTCTAAAAATGGCATATCCATCTGTCAAAGAAAGTATGCCTTAGACATACTTGAAGACACAGGAATTCTTGGAACTAAGCCTGCTGCCTTCCCAATGGATTCGAATCTTAAACTTACTACAACAGATTCTGATCTCTGTGAAGATCCTTCAGTTTATAGAAGGATGGTTGGAAGATTATTGTACCTAACAATCACTAGACCTGACCTTGCATATTCAGTTCAAGTTCTGAGTCAATTTCTTGCCAAACCAGCTGTTAGTCATTACCAAGTAGCTATTAGAGTACTCAGATATCTAAAAGCTACACCAAGACAAGGTCTATTCTTTTCCTCTTCATCAGAATTGCAGCTAAAGGCATTCTCAGATAGTGACTAGGCAAGTTGTGTTGATACTAGAAGGAGTGTAACATGTTTTGTATTTTTCTAGGCAATTCTTTAATCTCATGGAAAAGTAAAAAGTAGACTACCATTAGTAGGTCTTCTGCAGAAGCAGAATACAGAGCCCTTGCTTCAACAACATGTAAGATCTAATGGCTCCTCTATGCCTTGCAAGACTTAAACATCAGCCACCAACAGCCAAAACTACTCTATACAGACAGCAAATCAACATTATTCATTGCTACCAATCCAGTTCAGCATGAGAGGACAAAGCACATACAAATTGACTACCATCTTGTTTGAGAGAAGCTGCAGCAAAACATCATTAAACTTTTTCATATTCCTTCAAGATTGCAGCTGGCAGATATATTCACAAAGCCTTTAGGCTCCCTCCCTTTTCATCACACTCTTCGCAAGATGAACATCCTTAATATACATGTTCATCTTGAGGGGGGGTGTTGGAGTTTAGCCTCACAAATTGAAAAAATGGAGTTAAAGTCTAAAGAAGCACATGTCAAAGTAGGAAAAGATGTAGAAAGTTAGTTATTTTTCTGTTATTGTATTTTATCTCTATAAATACATTCTGTGATTGTATCAATTCATTAAGTCAATTACATAAAAGTTTTCTTTTTCATCTTCTCTGTTTCTGTTTTGTATTCATCGAATTTCATATTCAAGTCTTCGTCAGAAAATTAACAAATCTTGTGCTAGTCAAATTTCACAATGGAGAATAAAGTCCATAGCTCTCTCTCCACCTTTTAGACAACATACTGGTTCGAGCTGCATCTTTTGTATTACGAAGGAGAGAGTGGACGTAATGGATGATGTGATCAGGCAACGAGTGATAAGATTCATGGATTCAACTCTTTGGTGCATATTGTAATCTTTTTTATAGTTTTCTGCTAACAAGAAGCATCAAAACAATTTCTATCAAAATGTTCCCATCTTATTGCAGGGGCATTGGGGAGAGAGAAATGGATAAGGGGAGAGGAAAACAACAAAGGGTGAAGAGAAGAGGGGATACTGGGCGAGGGAAAGGAGAGAAAAATGATTTTTTTTTTTTTTTTATCATGCATGTAGGTGTATAATAGAGTTCCCACACCTCCTAGGTGGCAGCACGTCATTAGAGGGTGTAAAAGTTGGAAAGGCACCCGGAGGTTTTTCCTTTTTATATTTACGCAAAGGCTCTCAGCGTTTTCGTCTACCCCTTTGCACTCTCAAAGTCTCAGCCCCCACTCTAACCCCTTCGCATCGATCAGTCCCCACTCTCAGCCCCTTTGCATCCCTCTCTCACGGCTGCCCCTTCACACGGCTTCGTCCCCTCTAGCGACACAGAGGCTAACGCCCACCCTCTACTGCCTCCACCGTTTGGTTAGGAAGCTTGAGCCCATGAATAAGCTTTTCATTGAAATAATCAAAAGCAATGGTTGCCCCACTACTCTCCATATCTAGAACTTTACTTACGTTCTCACTGGTAGGTGTTTCCAATAGCTTCTTAGTCGCAATTTTGTGATGGTCCAGAACAACAACTCTGAAGAATCAAACACACTCACGAAAACAGATACTTACTCAGTCACACGCAAAAAGAAAGAAAGAGGAACGAAGACTGAGAAAATTAAAGGGATGATTCCATTACACCGAACCGGTAGCAGCACAACCAAAGATTCCATTGCAGGGATGATTGTTCGGGGCTGCAAAGAGTGAATTCTCTCGACCCTTTGGAATTTCATCAATATGCAATGCAACGACTATATATAAATTATGGCTTATGCTCGAATTCCTTAGACCTTGGTTATGATTTTGCTGGGCCCCTTCGAAATCTGTGGGTGAAGGATTGAGATGGTGGGCAACATCAAAGTAGGCAAAATCAGTTATCGTGCTGGTGAAATCGAGCTTTTCTGCAAATGAGAGTTATACCATATGAATAAGACTATTGAGATTTATGATGTGGCAGTTGATGAAAGGGTAGTTGTTATACTTGTAATGTCGGTCGGACCGCTTTGAAGCGGGACTCAACTAATAAAGTAGTCCGCACGTGGCGATAGAGCCGTTAGTTGTCTTCTGGCAAGTTAGATCATTTGCAAGCATGCTATCTGGCTTTTGTTACGGTTTCTTTTAATACGAATCATGAAAACAAAAAATAGAAAAGGAGAATCTGTGACCCAATTTCTGATTTCTCCTCCTCTCTAGCTCGTACAAAAGGAGAACTTCTATTCGTAAAATGTCTTGGCAAGCACATAAAGTTGCATCTTTATGGGGCCACTCAGAGGCTAATCCAAACCCTGATCCAGCCTATTAAGATCATCCTCTCACTTGCTCCACATTGCCTTGCCTCCAGGAATTCGGGTCACAAACCTTTCCAGCTTGGACAGACACGGAAAATGGATACGAGCTCTGCCGCTCGCCGGCCCCAACCAAAGCTGTACTCCACCGTCATCATCCATGGCGACGAATCCGACTCCGAACAACAAGCAAACGAACAGCAAAAGCGACGCAAAGCACAAACACTAGAACAAAAACAAGAAGAAGAAGACCTCTACACTACGATGGTGTACAAGGACCAAGAAGTCGACGAAGACGACGAGTCATCTCTCCCCCCACTCCTCAAACGCCTGCCAAAGGACTTCGGCTGCGGTGCATCAATTGATGAAGACGACGATAACACCGTTTTCGACACAGTGGTTGGTCGTCAAGACCGATCGCACTCGCTCCCGCAACCGGTCTTTATCGTCCTCCTACTTCTACTCGAACGCCCGGAGCTCGCTGCTCTCGGAATACAGGTCCGCGAGCCCCAGGGATGGAATGATCGGTGGAGATGATGATGAGGGTGGTGTTGATGGTGATGGCGAGGGGTTTTCAACGTTTGTGGTGAGGTCTACGGCAAGGGCGAGCGAACGGGATTCGGGCGGGACCGTTTTGAAAAGGACTGGTGGCGGCAAAGGAATGGGGGATTTGAGTCATTGACGATGGGACGAGCCGTGGCGAGTATGCAAGCTGTAGGGGGGTTAGGGTCTGGGAAGCATAGGCATGGGAGCAGGTCGTCACAAGGTGGCGAGGATGGTCGGCAGCTCACGACGAAGATCTCGGCGAGTTCGATTCCGGACAGTCTTACCAGGGAAGATCCTACTACTAAGTACGAATTGCTCAATGAGCTTGGTGGGTTTTCAAAATTTTGATTTTCGATTATTTTGCACCTTCACTGCTTATTGGATGAGAATTTTTGCTTACCTTTTTTGTTTGTGATATTGAATTGTGCTATTTTGATCCATACTAAGCGAAAAGTTGAAGTTTAGCATACGGTTATGCTGCATTTACCTGTCTTGGAGAATTTTTGCGTGGTTATGTTCCCGTGCTGACTGTTGCCTTTTGAGGATGGCAGGGAAGGGGTCATATGGTGCAGTTTACAAAGCCAGGGATATACAAACTTCAGAGCTGGTTGCTATCAAAGTCATTTCTTTACGTGAAGGGGTATGTTTCCTTTTGCTTCTGCTTGGGTTTGTGTTATTTTGAGTTTCAACCTTTCAAAATGAATTACAAACTTCGCCCATGCTTAGGAGGAGGGATATGAAGAAATCCGTGGTGAGACTGAGATGTTGCAGCGATGTAGTCATCCAAATGTTGTCCGTTACCTTGGGAGCTACCAAGGAGAGGAATATCTTTGGGTAAGAAACAGAAGAATTTAGTTTATTTACTTGTGAAAAAAAGTTCGCAAGTTTTTTAAGTTTGGGATTACCATTTTCAGTATTTTGGCAGATAGTAATGGAATACTGTGGAGGAGGCGGAAGTGTTGCTGACTTGATGAACGTAACAAAGGAGCCTTTGGAGGAGTATCAAATAGCATATATTTGTAGGGAAGCATTGAAGGTGTGGTTGAATCTGAATGGCTTGAAATAGAAAATTAGTGAGAATAATCAGTTTAAATTTTATTCTGTTATGCTAGCACGCTTAGGCGTTGTATGTCTCTCGTATACTAGGGCTCTTACCTACTCTTTTGATCAATAAAAATTTGTTTACCGATTAAAACACAATATTTATGCAGGTTTGGTATTATTGTTTTCCCGTTGTTTATGTGAAGTAAATGCGCCCTTGACTTTAATATGCTTCATACTCAATATGATGTTAGAACATTTTTGTTTTGTTTATTTATTATTGTTCTTTTTATTTGTAGGGGCTTGCTTATTTGCACTCCATTTTCAGGGTCCATAGAGATATTAAGGGTGGAAATATTTTGTTAACAGAACAAGGAGATGTCAAGTTGGAGTAAACTTCGCATATCATATATGTTTAATACACAAAAACCTACTGGCTTAACCTTTGATAGTCACCTCATTTAACTTTATCCTCAGTCTTCGCTTCTGATTATTATATAACAATGGTGTCTTAGAGATGTTAGAAGACCAAATAGAAACAGTTGTCTTGATAGTTAAAAATGGGTTTTAGAGTTCCACAAGGGCTAGTTGGCGTAGAGCGGAAAAGGATAGTTTGCTTCTAGTCTTATATATGTGCCGGATGTTCTAAATTCATGGGTGAAAGCAAATTCTTGTGTTTAGTAATTAATATGGTTGTTTTATAAGTAAATTGGAAGACTGCAAACTTATTAATTACAATGCTTGATAATTAAGGTTTGAAATTCTTTTCAATTTCAAGGGGAAAAAATGTGTAGAGATTTGTCCACCTGCTCAGGTGAAGTTTAGTCCAAGGCCTGTTTTAAGCATTCTTCGCAAGTGACAGAGAAAAGGACTGCCCATAGAGCTTTGTGGACTTGTTTTCTCATATCACAAAATTAATTATGATACCTCTTAGAAAATTTTCCATGATGGTAAACATACTAGCTCTCTGTCTTGAACTTGCTACCATGGGTAGGAACCTTGTCACAAGACTATAACACATAATACAAAATTGGGTCGAGTAGCCTATAATTGCATATTGTCTATCGTTTGATTGTTTGAAATTTGAACCATAAAGATGTACGAACCAATAGCCAGACAAGTAACCTGTGAATTTGTCATTGTTTTGGCTCCATCTGTTTTATGGACTTGACAAACTAAAGCACCACTTAATACCCAATCCATGCTGTTTTAACGAGTGTTTTCACCTATAATTAACGAGAGAGTTTCTTGGTTCACCTGGCTTTTGGCATGAGTGACTAAAGAGATATTCACTATTGCATGGACTCTGGCCTTTATCCCTTGGTATGTGTCAACATGGTGCCAGATTGGTAGGAATATGTAATCCAAGTCCGACACTGGTTGCATGGCTGCACCAGTTCAACTCAAAGAGAACGTGTGAAATACAGAAGAGGGGAGAAAGCTCGGATCAAACTAATACAAATGATTGAATCTTGTTGGTTTGGCTGCGGCTGGATCTGCC
>QEOT01002751.1:282918-320936 GCA_003123785.1 Pterocarya stenoptera | reverse complement strand
CTCTCTCTCTCTCTCTCTCTCTCTCTCTCTCACTACACACTCTCTTACTCCGAGTAAAATGGAGCCTTGGCTCGACGACTTAGCCGACGACCTCCAGAGCCTAAGCTTCACCTCCACAGCCACCACCGCCACCACTGCCACAGCCGACATCAACCGCGGCACTAGCTTCGGCTCCGAGGCCACTCTCACTGTCTCATCCGGCTCACTTGGCTCCACCTCTAAGCCACACGCACCCTTCTCCGATCCCTGCTGGTCCGCCATCCACCGGATCCGGTCCGAGTCCCCTACTCGTCAGCTCGGTCTCTCCGACCTCCGCTTCGCCCTCCGGCTCGGTTCCGGCGACATCGGCTCCGTCTACCTGGCAGAGGTCAAGTCCGCACCGGCCGACTCCGAGGGCTGCCTCTTCGCCGCCAAGGTGATGGACAAGAAGGAGCTCGCCAGCCGGAGTAAAGAAGGTCGCGCCAAAACCGAGAGGGAAATCCTCGAAATGTTGGACCACCCTTTCTTGCCCACGCTCTACGCCAGCATCGACTCCCCCAAGTGGCTCTGCCTCTTGACCGAGTTTTGCCCCGGCGGCGACCTCCACGTGCTCCGGCAACGCCAGCCCTCCAAACGCTTCCACCAATCTGCCGTCAGGTGCGCACCTTACTCACTACTCTTCGACCCCCCCCCCCCAAACAACCAAAAAAAAACTCCCGTTTCTTGTTTCGTTTTCCTTGAAATTTGAGGCTGAACTCTAGTAGGAAAACAGAAAAGAATGAATGAATAAACTCGTATTAAAATTTTCAAATATAATAGAAACTCTTCTAAATTTGTTCAAAATAACAAACTTTCACATTTCCTCTTTTAATGTCTCTCTTTCTTCGACATTCAGATCTTAATGTAATCCTCGGAGACATCAAGCTATCTATTTCCTTTCCTTAATCATATCTGTTTAGGAATTTTGATTCATTTATAATATTAGTAGTTATTGTTCTGACTAATTCGATCGCCATGATCACTAAAGCTTGTAGGGCTGCCATCCATTTGATAAACAATTAAGCTTTTCTGAGGAGGAAATTAATTAATACTGAACACCGAGTAATAAGGAATATTCAGTGACAATACCCAGATAATAATGCATGCACTTGTTGAAGAAAAATCCCTCTTCCATGATGTACGCATGCTTGTTATCTTCGTATCAAAATTGCTGAAAAATATATGTCTGGACTTCAAGGTATATTCTGGGAAAAAAATGAGTTTTAGAACATTTAACTGAGCATTTGAAACAGTAGAAAACTCCTACATGTAATATTAACCGTCTTATTAGATTGAAAAGTGATATATCATTTTCTGAAATTAATGGTACATACGTACGAGATTGGTAGTTCGATCGTTCAAGAGTCATCAATCCAAGGTTTTATGTCCCGTCCCATTTTTCCTTAAATTCTTCTGTTGCGACGGTTGGGCTAACCTGCAGGAGCTAATTCTTGGTGGTTTCAGGCTTTACAATTACTATTGATCGGTCGGCATTAATTGGATTCTGTTCTGATTCATAATTAACCAGAAACTTACGTTGTTTGAGAGACACGAAATCCTTAAATCTTGTTTGTTTTCTACTGGAATCATATCTTGCCATTTTTATTTATTTACACGTCCAGGAAATCCGTGAGCTTTCGCTGGATTTCTGGATTTAATTTATTTTTTTATTTTTGGTAAATTTGTCTGATACCATTGGCACCTAGTATTTAGTTTATTGCTTTCTGGCCCCGTTTTGATTTTTATTTATTGCCTTTCTAGAGCACCTAAATTTTTTAAAATATCTTACTTTTTCACCCCTTTTCCCGCCGCTTCTAGAACACCTGGACGTTCCTTTGCTGTCTATTTTATTACTTTGTTTTCCCACTTTCTGTATATTCCTTTATCCTGATTTTGAGCCGTTCAAATAACATTTGGAAAGAATACGACATCAAGATGCATGGTGGGTAGCAAATTGCTTGCAAATTACTATAGGTTTGGAAAGAAAACGGCAATATGGGTATCAGACTCCTCAACACAGTATTGCACTAGATTTTGATGATGATTTCAAACTCATCTGCTTAAACAAATATGGAAAGTAGACAATCAACATGATAACAAAACAGCACAACCAATCTATTTCATCATTTTCGGTCATATCAGTCCTTTAAGGAACAAACTAGAGATTGATTCATCATATATTATTTTCCTCCTTTTAACTTTAATGCCTACGTATGGTAATGTTTTTTTTGTAAGAAAAATAGTAAGTATTGGCTGCATAACGGTTGGTTCTCGAGTCTTGACGCCAACCATATTGTGTTTGTTCTTTTAGTACTGTTTATGATCTTATCATTTTTACTTGCAATAATCTTAATCTGTTGGGTGTCTCTTCAGATTCTATGCATCAGAGGTGGTGGTAGCTTTAGAATACCTTCACATGATGGGGATTGTATACCGTGATCTCAAGCCTGAAAATGTGCTCGTTAGGTCGGACGGCCACATCATGCTCACTGACTTTGACCTCTCGTTAAAGTGTGACAGCTCTACATCGGCGGCTCAGATTGTTTCTGATCAGGACCTATCAAGTCCTGCCCCTCAGAAGGACTGTCCGGTTGATCCACCACCTTTCACCTCAACTTCATGCATTATTCCTAATTGTATGGTCCCTGCTGTGTCATGTTTCCAACCAAGGCGCAAGCGCAAGAAGAAATTGGGCATGCATGGTAGACCCGAATTCGTGGCCGAGCCTATTGATGTTCGGTCCATGTCTTTCGTTGGGACCCATGAGTATTTGGCACCGGAGATTGTGTCCGGTGAGGGCCATGGGAGTGCTGTTGATTGGTGGACACTAGGGATATTTATGTTTGAGCTATTTTATGGGGTCACACCCTTTAGGGGTGTGGGCAATGATCTAACCCTAGCTAACATTGTGGCTCGAGCCCTCGAGTTTCCAAAGGAGCCTGTTGTGCCCGCCTCGGCAAAGGACCTCATATCTCAACTATTGGCTAAAGACCCGGTGAGGCGGCTAGGGAACACAATGGGTGCATCGGCCATCAAGCACCACTCCTTTTTCCAAGGGGTCAATTGGGCATTGTTAAGATGTACAGCCCCACCCTTTGTTCCCCCACCATTCACTAGAGAAGTAGATGAAAGTTGTCCAGAGACGCGTATGGATTATTATTAGTGATAAAATAAAGAAAAAAAAAGAAATATATATATTAAATAAAGAAGATCTCACAATACAAAAAATAGATAATGACTTGATTGGTTGGTCCACTTGCCATAATTTGACCCACTTTGATTTGATCATATATAGCTGCATTGGTGATTCTACTAGTATTGAATTGAAAATGGGACAAATGATTGTGAGCATGATTAAGATTTGCTATTGCTCATAAAAAGACGAACAAAAAGAGTAGAATATCAGCAGATGGATATTCACAAACTTGCCTCAATCAATCAATCAAAGTGGCAGGAAGTTGATTTCTATCTGAACAATTTTGATCAGAAAAAAATGTGCTCCCATTCAACATATTTGGGTAAAAGTTTCTTGTAATATATAAATATATATATATATAAATGAAAGCTTGATACATAATTAGCATAAAAATATTGTTATATATTATAATTATAATGCACTCCACAAGAAGTGCCAAGTAAGTAGCAATAAAACCCAATTATTATTGTAAATACAGCATGGGGGGAAGTGGATCCAAGAACATAAAACATAAAGAATGGTGTTGGATTGGGAGGGTAAAGAGAGTGGCACCGCGTGATAGGCTGTCAAGGTCCACCCATGGAGGGTGGGGTGGAGACATGGGCATTGGTTGATGTACCCAGACACACACCCAAAGCCAACGCGGAGGGTGTATTTGTTTGTGTGTTTGGTTGTGAAAACAATGCCCCCACCATGTGCTTTGCTTTGTGCTGATATGGAAAAAGGCTCCGAGCTACTCGTCTTTGATTTTCTTTTAGCTCATAAACTCGCATGCAACTTGCTTCTTCTCTTCCACAATAATAATAATAATAATAATAATAATTATTATTATTATTATTATTATTATTATGAAGTAAAGAAACTTTATTTTGTTCATTTCTAAAAGTGGGAATACGTGAAATCTTATTTATTTCTATATATTTTTCTTCTCTATCGATTACGGGTATTTATACTGCTAATTTATATCCCTGATAGAATTTATTGGGTAATTACCGACTACCAATTGTGGTACAAGACATCATTGGAAGAAAATAAAGTCCTTATTTGCAATTTGGAGAGTAACAAGCGAAAACCATGAATCTTTTAAGGTATAATCTTATTCATTAATTAACGAACGATCTTGTTAACGTAGTGTTTCGTATGCCTTTAGGCCAAGTTTTAGCAACTCAGGTTTTCAGAATTGAGTCTGCAAAAATAGAGAAAAGACAACTAGGAGAGAGTGGCTTTAGGGCCGAGGAGTTTCCGATGTCAAAGTGAGTAAAATCTCTAAGAAGTTTGAAAATAAGTAAGAGACTAGGGATCAGAAAAAGTTTCTCGTACCTAGGAGTTGCTATTTATACTATGAGTCTGAGAGTTTCTCGTACATATCGTGTCTGCTCCCATAGAGTTCGTGTTTTTCGTACTATTTTTTTGTTAGAGTTATTTAATGTGCGTAGCTCTACGATGGCGTCATTAATGTGGCGTATAACTCGGGTAGTGGTGCCATTAATGCGGCGTGATTCCCCTATTTGCCTCACCCCGCTGGCGTCGTTGGTGGTCCGTTGATGCCTCCCATGTCAGAGGATCGAGGGTCCCTCGTACTTTCCACCCATTACGCGGACAAGCACTTAAGAGCTAGACACTATTCGAGAGGTCTCCAAGTCGGCGAGTCCGTCTCCAGGTCGGCGAGTCACATACCCCAGTACGTTCCCTCATGTAAGTACCGTCCAGATGGAGCCTACTTGTGGGTCGGGTCGAAGAGTCTACTTGTTATGGGCAGGACCTTTGCTTCTTGTCCCTTTAGTCATTTTTCTCAGGCCCGCTGAGACAAAGGGGGGAAAAGAGTTTTGCTACATACAATCGGTTATGCACAACCGCCAGGTAACTAAATGGCCACATCATCATCTGACAAAATTTAAAAAAAAATAGAAACTGAGAAGGACTGAAAAGTGAGAAGAAACATCTGAGAATATAGGTCTGAGAAAAGAGAAACGCCCAAACCATAAACCCATTTTGACTGGAAAATCTGACAGTAGCATTTCGACTGTAAACATTTGCAAATGTTTCTTTCATTAAGAAAATTTTCCAAAGTACATACTTTTCAAAGAAGCTTAGTTACTCAATAAACCCCATCAAGATTCAATAAAAACACATCAGAAGAAATGGGTCCCTTCCCACTCCAAGGATTGGAACAACAACACGGTAGTCAAATCTTTTTAAACTTCTCAGATATTGTCCTCATCCTTGGAAACATCCCTTCAAGAAAATAAAAAATCCACTCAATGATGAAGTTTGTAGATTCCAAGCAAAAAGTAGATTTGGAAAAAAAAAATCAAAAGGAGAAAATTAAAATCATTCAATTGGCAGATCATAAATAAATGAAAATGAAGTTGATTCACAAGTTATTAGTTCTTCGGAAAAAAAAAAAATAGGAAAAGGAAAATTTTCAATGAGATGTACAAGGCAAATGCAAAACAGAGAATATGGTGGCTGGCTCCGTCCCATACTCATAGTGTTCGACTTGTACAAGTTAGTGGGTTCAGCCTCCGCATCCTTGGCAAGTGAAAATCTCCATGGTTATTGCTACCTTTGACAGAAACGCTATGTACAGTCAAAGAAGAAGGGAGGTAATTGGTTAGAGTTCACTTTGACAGAGATGAAGAGGGAGAGTGAGGTTGAAGGAGAAGAAGGGGCGTACACGGGGATTGAAATATCCCCAAAACGGCGTGTTTAATCTCTCTTCCCAAAATAAAAAAACGTTAATTCTTCATTTATGAAACATGATCATTTTATTAAACTGACGTGGTCCACGATTACATCATGGTTGCACAGGGCGATTCCTTTTAGCTTTTTTCGTGAGGAAAAATCATTTACAGTTACCCTGCTAATTCTCACCGGACTAATACGGTAGGAATTATTATTAATCTTGAACCCACCTTTGTCATTAAGAGCTGGATCCCTCTGCTGACGTATACAAGACTTCGAAGTTAGAGGCGGTTCCCGTTGCTTGGCTACCCTGATATCATTTCTGTTCCACTTTAGTTGGTGCGTCTCTCCATAACTTTGATGGCATCTTTTTAGTTGTATCAGTGTCAAGGGCATCAGGTGGCTCTTCGCCTTCATGACACTTCGAGGTGCATATTTCCTGGGATTCGAAGTGTTTCATACTTTTCCCTTATGCCACGAGGCATGGGAGATTAATCGCAACCTTCTTCGTATATTAATGCGATTTGGGCTAGGATCTTCTTTCCTTTCACTGCACTGTAATCTTCCTATCATCCATGTTCTCCCAACTCCTCCTCCTTTTTACTTATTCTCTTTTCTCTACTACATTCCACTTCTTTGGTCAATAGCCTATGAGAAATCCATCCAACCCATGGTTTCCGAGTGGGGGAGAAGCTCCAGAGGTTGGCCATGTCTGGTCGTCTTTCTAGGGTAGCAGTTGGTGTTCCAACGTTCAAGCGGCAATTAGGGGTGATATTGGTCCGGTCCGGTCCGGTCTTAGACTGTTTTGTGGACTGGACCGGACCTATTTGGTCTAGAGATTTTCAACCTTGGACCGAACCGAGTATATATATGTCCGGTCCAGGGTCGGTCTATTCGGTCTGGACATGCTCCAAATGGGCCATTCAGCCCATCTAAATTTGACTTTTGTTGGGCCCAAATTCAATTATTTTCGGCCCACTTCAAATTTTGTACATTTTTTAGCTAAAAATACTAAAAAAAAAACTTGATCTTGAAAAATGCAATGATAAAAGAAAATTAATCTATATAAAAAACTAGAAAAAAAAAATACAAAATAATAATACAAAAGTATTACTTACAAATTACAAATTATAAATTGAAGTGAAACAGAACTAATTAATACAAAAGTTATTACAAGTACTGGTGTCTAATTATATACCTAACTTCTAAGCAATAGAGAAACAGAACTAATTAAAATTGCAGCTTCTTGGGATTACGTAATCTGCAACCTTGAAATTTCAGCTTTCATCTATTCTGAATTTGACCCACGTGATTAGCTTTCAGTACTACTTCATTGCCAAGAAAATAAATAAACAAAAAATGTAAATAATAATAATAATAATAATAATATGAAGTAGAAGATCAAAAACAATATAAGCTTCCATTTTTGTTCAGTTAACAAGATAGAATATTGAGTACTGAAAATTCTAGTTTGTCTCTTTTTGTCCTCTCTCATTTTCATCATTAATTTATTAAATTAATACTATTACATTAATTTATTTTTGACGTGGAAACATAACAGGTGTCATCGGTATTGGACTTAGACTTATTAACCAACATCATAGACTTGGAAAGTAAGCACTCACTGGAATCTCAATTCTACGAACAATGAGCACCTCCCCCCTTAATTTCTTTTATCGACTATAATTGAAAATCATGGAGGATTTGAAAGTAACTAATTGTCATCCAGATAATTTTCCACTATTTTCTACTGGCAAATGACTTATATAATTATATTATGATGCTACCTAATTTTATTTATTTATTTTTGTTTTCTAATATCTCACCATGAATGAAGGATTTTTGAGATGTGGACATGTGGTGCACTGCTTGCACATTCCAGATTTTCTAAGATCAGAGGAACCCACCAAAAAAGAAAGAACAAAGAAAAGATCACCAGACAAATATTCTTTTGAGTGGGGCTGAAGAAATTCTGATTTTGGTCCAGACTAATGTGCCAATAAAAATGGTTTTGTTTTTATATAGTAATTTAAACAAACTAAAAGACTAAAATATGTTTGATAATATCAAATCAAATTCTAATCAAGGCAGCTGCTTTTTACAAGTTCTACATGGTCGGTCTCCTTTTCTTTCCTTTTCTTTTTAAGAAAAAAATACAATTAAATCCCAAACTGATGGTAAATATCATGGCTCTTTGTGATACATAAAAAAAAAACCCAGCAAAACAGGTTATTAATAAATTAGAAAGAGAAGGACCAATATTAATGCATGAGTTTTTTTCAAAACAACTAAACATGATTGATGACAAATTTTGTTTCAGCCTTTCAAGTAAAGCAACAATCTTCTCATCTCTTTAGTCTTTAATCAAGATTGGGTGTAGGGCCAGTAGGCATTGAATTTGACGCCTCCACAGAATCAACAAAGTTCGGGTCCCCAACAAGTTCTATCCATAAAAATTTAAAACAAAACAAGTTATATAAAATTACATAACTTAGAAAATAAAACAAAATAAAATTATAGCACATAGAACTATAGAAGATAATTTATTACATACCCATATCCAGCTGCTTCTCAAATTCCTCCACTTCATCCATTAAAGTCCTAAGGCTTATTGGAGTAGAAGAAGAACGAAGCCAGTTTTGTGCACATATGAAACCCTCAACACTCATTGGATTTAAACTACTTCGGAAAGGATCAAGTACACGACCCGCAGTACTAAATGTAGATTCAGAGGCGACAGTAGATACCGGTATTGCAAGTACATCACGTGCAACCTTTGAAAGCACGCGATAGTTAGCTGAATTCACCTTCCACCAAATTAGAAGGTCAAAACTATCATCTTGATCCTCACGTCTTTCAGCTAGATATCTATCAACATCTGACTTACTTTCTAAACTATCTTCTGGCTGTAACTGTTGCTTAAATTGGGCCATCAAATTTACTTTTCTACTCGCCATCTTGTCAGCTGAAGGAGATACGACTTCATGTAGGGAACTTGTGCGCTAAGGAGAATGCCCTTCTTCATTTTCTCTGTATGCCTCATACATGCGGATAAATACATTTCTCACCTTCCAACTAAAATCAATTTTTTTTTGCATTATCATGTGCATACATTTGTACCAACACAAAATCAAGATATCGCATCTTGTAGCGAGGATCAAGAATAACACCAACATAGAGCAATATATTCTGATTTTTCAAGTCCTTACAATATTTGTCAAACTTTCTTTTCATATTTGTGGCCATTAATCCCACAACGGGATTTAGTTCTTCACACTCTATGTTAATGGCATCTTTAATAGTAACCAACTCCCGAAAAAAAGCATTATAAGTTACATATTCACCCTCCGAGAAGCGTAAAGTTGCATCATAAAATAATTGAAGAAACCTCACAAACAAATTTACCTTCTCCCAATCGGATGCATTGAGGGGCCCTAACTTCTTTGACTTTCTCATATTCGCCACATGGTCCACATCTTCATCATCGACATCGTCATCTTTATCATCTCCAAAACTACCAATGAAGCAACGGATCTTCTTCCTCCAACCGATCAAAAACCTTTCTAAATTTGGAAGCCCTCTCCAACATAAGATAGGTGGAGTTCCACCTAGTCGTTACATCTAGGAAAACTTGGCCCTTGGATTGAATATCTGCCAACCCCACACATTTTTTAAATAAACTCCACCTTTGAGGGGAGGATTTAACATACTTCACAACACCCCTCACCTTCGCAATAGATTCATCATATTCTTTCAATCCCTTACGAACAATTCAGTTCAAAATGTGGGCACAACATCGAATATGCAAGGATTCTTGTTCCAAGATCGTGTCTCTCCTATACTTGGTATTTTTTTTAAATAAGAAACGGCCACATTATTAGGACGTGCATTATCAAGAGTGAGTGCAAGAAATTGTGGTCGCCCCCAATCAATCAAACACATCTCTATACCCTTACAAAGTGTATCACCCTTATAATTTTCAACCAAACAAAAGGAAAAAATCATCTTGTGTAACTTCCAGTCATCATCAATAAAATGTACTGTGAGACACATATAATTTAGGTTTTACACGGATGTCCATGTATCAGTGGTGAGGGAAACTTGCTGCCCTCGAAGAGCATTTCTCAACTTTTGTTTTTCTTTCAAAAACAAATTAAAATAATCCTTGACAACCGTCATACGGGATGTAATCCCTACCCACTTTGGGCAAACCACAAGCATAAACTTCCTGAAACCCTCTCCTTCAACATGCCTAAAAGGCAATTCATCAAGAATAATCATCTCTGCTAAGGCTTGTCGGCAAGTCTCAACATTAAATACAATAGACACAAGTCCCCCACTAACACTACCACTTCCTCTCTCCACCTTCCAACCTAGAGTCGTCTGGGATTTATCCGTCTTCTTAAACGGAGATTTCTTACATTGATTCTCAATGTGATTCATCATGTTTTTCGTACTATTGGTCTTTGTATCACATGCATACGAAGCACCACAATAATGACATATAGCCCTAGGTTTAGTTGGATCACCTTTTGGTATGATTGTAAAATGATCCCAAACGAAAGACCTAATTCTACCTCTTTGTAACCCACCAACTGATTTTTCACTTACATTTGATGGAGGTGGGGGTGGAGGCATGTCTTGTGTTGACTCTTGCAGATCATGTGTAGAAGACTCCATCTATAAATAATGTCAAGATCACAAGTGGATAAAAGAATTAGAAAACAAACATTAATAAATGATAGAGAGCAACAAGGAAAAAAAATAAAAACAAATGTAACAAAAAAATGTATGGGAAGAACATTTCAAATAATGTCAAGATCAGAAAAGGACAAAGATAAAAGGCTGCTTTATTACAAACTTACAGCACAACATATATCATTAAGCACCACATGTGCAAGCACTAGTCAACTGATAGGGTAAGTTAACTTCAATCAAGGCATGATGTTAATTAGGTCATTTACAATTTTACATCCATTAATTGAAAATTGACACATCAGTTCTTTGTGGAAAAATAGAAAGTATACCTACAATGAATCAAATTATAAATAATAAAAAAATGGAGCTGGCTGCCCACCCTCAAGAGTCAGGAGATGGTCTGACCATTTTCAAAATTTGTTTTAATAATTTCAAATATATTATTGAAACTAATTTAATGTAATTGAGTCATTTAAAAAACCCACAAAATTCTTAGTATCAACTACTCCCTTTTATAAGATATGGAAACCATTTCGAGGGAAAGCTAATCTAGCAAGCATTGGCATGTACATGGGTTTTTGATGTTAAGGCTCAGCCGAGAATTTAAAACAGCTCTGTTGGCCAGCCTGGGTTAATATTTTTCACTCAATTGGAGACTTGCTCGGAAACAACAAATGTAGCTATATCTTTCTTTCATTCTTTCTTCTTCCTATTTGTTTTAACCCTTTTTGGAACTAGGAAAAAAAAAGTGAAACTAACCAAACCCTCTCAGGTCTCAACTATGTTCTCCCATAAAAAGTGATTACCATCTCCTGAGGATAAATTGGTATGGAAGGCTATTCCTATTCCTAATGTCTATTTCTCTGTAAAAAGTGCCGATACACTAGCTAGCAGAAGAAGCTGTTGTGCTTTATAATGAGATAAATTATAATAGACATTGATGTTAATCCCCGTCGAGCATTTGAACAAATCGGACACAGAGAGAGAGAGAGAGAGAGAGTATATCGACTACGGAGTGGTGGCGAGCCTGCTGCGATGAAGGGGATGGTGGGGACGGAGGGTGGCCGAAGACACCTAGGGTTTTCGCGAGAGGAGTTGGGGAATTTGGGAAAAGTGAAATTGATTGGGGGGGTAAGAAGACTCCAAGCTCGTTCCTGTAACGGCGGCGTTTGGTTCTCAATTGGACCCAAACGGTGCCTTTCAGGTAAGTAAATTGAAAAAAAAAAATAACTAGGTTGCGTGAAATGGCGCAATTCTTTGTTTGGCCTGCAGTGACTAAAATGGCGCCGTTAGGGACCCATTTTGAATCAAACGGCGCCGTTTCTGGGAAGGCAGCTCCCATGTGTTTTTTTGGTGATTCTTTTATCTTTTTGGCACATAGATGAATTAAAAAATTATTTAAATTAGTAAAACTAAAATTAAATAAACTATTTAATGTGGATTATTTAATTAACTCATTTAAAAAATAATTAATGATAATTATATTTATAATGTTAAATGTTAATTGCTAATTTGTTACTAACGTAGAGTACGTAAATGACTCAAATTCCATGTATTATAAATATTATAATTTATGATTCTAATACTATAATGATATAATGTCTGTGTGTACATGTAATTATATATTATAATGATATAGTGATACTAATACAATATATTATATAATAATACATTGATATAAATTATTACTATAAAGTATTAGAGTATTAGTAATATAGTATAGGCTATAGCTATATATTAGTAATATTAGTATAAGTATAATTATAGTCTATAGTCTATACTTATAACTATACGAAATCATTATAACTTATACTAATATATAATATAGTTATAATAAATCACTATAATATAGTATAACTAAACTAATATAACTATTAGTATAACTATATAATAGTATTAATATAAAGTATTAGACTATTAGTCTATACTTAATTATAATATAGTATAATTATATATAATTAATTATATATAAAAAATATATAGAAATTAGGTACATTTGGTCTGGTCCGGTCTGAAAAACCTCCAGACTGTGGATCGGACCGAATGTATTCGGTCCAAAATGGCCGGTCCAGTCCGAACCACCAGATGCTCACCCCTAGCGGCGCTACTGGAATCTCTTGCCGTTACTTACTAGGTGCTGGAGTTGGTGTCCTTCGAGGTCCCCGACACACACGAGGGTGGCGTTGACCCTGAGGGTTGCTATTCTCGAGTTGCCCTCTTTCCTTCCATGTTTTCCTATGGCTTGAGGCTTCCTTTCCCTCTCCCCGTTCGCAACGTGCTGGATCGTCTTGGTCTAGCCCTGTCTCTGCTTCACCCAAATACTTGAAGGCTCTTGATTTGCTATAGTATCATCTGGCAATGTGCCTTGCTGGAATCGGACCCTGAGCAAGCTGACCTCATTTGGCCATGAGTTCCTCCTTACTCACAAGGTGTTGAGGCTGAAGGGGAACGTCTGCAAGTTCAGGGCGATGCACGCCTTTGTCAATTTGGAGTCACAATATCGTAAGGTGAAGGACTGGTCTACAAAGTTTTTTTTCATGTCTGGCCATGGATGGGAGTTTCAGGTGGGTTAGGTGGACTGTCGCGAGTTCTCAATTCAAGCTGACTAGGGAAGGTTCCTGAAGATAAGGCAATGCGTCTGATAGCTACCCTTGCCTAGTAGCAGCGTATCGCTATCGTTAAGGAGTGGGTGAAGAAAAATTCCAGCAACGTCTTCTCGGAAGCCCTCCTTTTCGAGGAGAACCTAATGTTCTTTGCCTCCCTTTAGCCACGTCCCCGTTGACGACAAGGTGATTGTTGCCCGACTTCAGGTCACTCCTACCCGAAAGCGCCCTTCAGACCCTTCTCCGTCGGAGAAAGGGAAGAAGCCTCGCTTGGAGGGGGCCGAGGCCGACAACGGGCCCCCTTCTGGAGCCCTGATTTCTGAAGTGTCGACTACGCCTAAGGTCCATCGTCCTACCGTCCCGGTGACGCTAGTAGAGGCGTCCTGCTGGTGTGGAGGTGTCTGTAGGACCTTTTTCCTTAGAGTCCTTGGGCACACCGATGGGTGGCCCCTTCGGCTAATGTTCCCATAGCCCCCACCAAATGATACTGGTGATGTGCTCCCAGAATCGGGTGAAATTAACGCCCTACTCAAGGGAGTTTTTGCAATTGAGATTCTAGGACAGGCTATCTTGGGGAGGAGTTCTCCGGGGGTCTCCTCCCCTTCTTTAGCTCGTTCTGCTGCCGGCAGTTACTCTTTTGAAGGCGAGGTCGAGTTTTGCTCGGTGGGTCCCTGCTCCGTAGCAGGTGGGGAGGATCTTGGGTCGCTTGGATGCCGTCATTGAGAGGGTGGCAGCCGCTACTTCCAGTAACTGTGTCGTGGAGGTGAAGCACCTAGCGAAACGTGATTTCCTTTTGGATATTGTAGTTGGCGTGGGTTCGAGGGGTCCGTGTGAAGATCTGACAACCCAAGTGGAGCACTAAGCAGAAGGTGGTTCCCTTCTGGATATTGTAGTTGGCTCATGTCCAAGAGGTCCATGCGAAGATCTGCATACCAAACGGAGCACCAAGCAGAAGGCGGTCCCCTTCTGGATGTTGTACAGGTTCGAGAGGCTTGTGTGGAGATTCGCTCGCCCAGACGGGAACACATGCCAAAGAGTTTGTCGACAGGGCTCATCGAACCAAGGTGGCTGCACAAGAGTCTGATGTTGAGGGCTCAATAGGGGTTATCCCCCCTTTGGCCTAGCTGGAAACCGGCCCCCCAGGGGGGGGGTGCCATGCTGAAGCTATCAGCCAGGTCGCCAAGTGTTTGTCTAGCTTTTTCCCCGAGGTTCGGCGACTTCTTTCTCCATATTTTTGCTTTCTGTCACTATTTTCTAGATTCCCTTTATTGATGTCGTCAAGGTTCCTCTCAGCTAGAGGCCTTTGTTGTGGATGGCCAGGAGGATGTTGAGCAGGAAAACCAAGAGTTGAGAATAAAAGCACCCCTACACCCCACACTCTATGAAAAACACCCACATACCCATAAAAACATTTCTAACAAATACATGTTAGAGCAAAATTAGTGTTGGTTTTGAATTTTATTATCTTCATTCACACAAATTAATCAGACGTGTTTTAATTGACTGTGTAAGTCAACCATTTAAATGAAAAGTAATTTCTTAAAATATAACACATCAATTAATGTGACTAAAATTTTAAAATTCAAAATAAAGAACGACAATTTTTATATTTTAGATAAATAAGAAATGTTATTCTTCATTTTAGGTTTTTTCTTCCATAGTCACACTTGATCTTATGCATTTTAAGTGATTTCATATATCAAATACTTAAATGATCAAAAGTTGTTTAGAATATATCAGATAAATAAATATTAGTATAAATGACAAGTTTTAAGATTAAGAGTAGCATTATTTGGAATACAAAAATGACATTGAAGCTTATTATTTTAGAAGCGTTTAATCGGAGGACTACTTTTAGGATTAAGAGTAACATTACTCAGATACATAAATGAGATTTGAAGTTTAATATTTTAGAGACGTATGATATTGAATGGCTAAAAAGACAACAGTCCTTTGGTCTCGAAGCCAAATTGAGAAGGTTTTAAGTTCAGGCATGTTTGGATAACACTAACATTCCTAAAATTTCAATTTCATCCATCCAAATTCTGTGGTGTATTACTCGAAATAGCTTTTGCTCGATCTCAAGGAAGTGCAAAAAGGAGTTGCTAATTCAATAACAGGTGTGGACAAGCTGAGATGCAGATGGGAGCCTCCTCCTAAAGGTGTTTACAAGGTAAACTAGGATGGAGCCATCAACAAATCTTTTGGCAAAGTTGGCATTGGGATAGTAGCTAGAGACTGTGACGGTAAAATGTGTCAGTCACAAAAACAATGCATAAAGAGCTGTTTCTTGACTCTTACCTAGTTGAATCTTTTGGGGCTATTTGAGCAATAATTTTTGCAGTTGAAATTGGTTCAAGGAATATTATGTTAGAAGGTGTTGCTCTCCAAGTTGTCAATCACATATGTTAAAAAACTTCTTTCACACTTTGATAGTTGGTTTGTCCAACATATTTGAAGGGAAGCTAATTACTAATGTTGTGGCTTATTTTTTAACAAAGAATACTTTTTAGCTATTGATTGATACCATGATTTGGAGGATTGTCCCTCTTATATTCGTTCCCTTCTTTGATGGAGGTTATCAATAAAATATATTGTTTCTAAAAAAATATCATACTTTAATTCTTAAACATCATTCAAATACAAAATACTTCTCTATTTTAAATTTTAAATTTTCCATCTTATCACTACCTAATTATTACTCAAACACAAAAATCAATACAACTTTATAACACTAATTATATTTATAAATTATTAAAATGAACATTAAATATAGTTTATTTAATTTTTAAATTAAACATTACCAGTAAATCTGTTATATTTGATCAAAATAAATTAAATAATAACTAATAAAAAATTCATAAAATTAATAATATTTTTGTTATTGCATGATGTTGATCACAAATTGGATGTTGAATTAGATGTATTCTTCTCTATTTCCTTATAATTTTATTTCTAAATGATTCTTGCCACATGGATTGAAAACCCTGTACAATGACATTATGCAGGTGCATCTAGTTGGTGGTTTTGAAGATGTTTTGCCTAATGCGTGGCTTGGATCCTCATCTTTGTTATTGATTTTTTAGAGATGTAATTATCCACTTGATGTAATTATCCACTCAAAGTCATAACTAAAGTTGAATATGTCCAACTTTCTTTGCAGTTTCATTAATCTTGCACTGGATCAAAAAGCGACAGGCTTGAGAGATCGTTGGTATTGAGGCTTGAGAGAGGGAGAGAGAGAGAGAGAGAGAGAAGCGAGAGACCATTTCAGAGTAGGGGTATAACTAGCCTGGTTCGATTCGGTTTTGCAAATATTTTAGAATCGAACCGGTATATACCTGTTTTGAAATTTGAAGAACTGATACCGCACCGGTTACACCCATAAACCGATACTTTCGATTTTACAAGTTTGGTCCTATTTTTTCGGTATGTTATATAGTATATATAATCTATATATTATAGTATATAATAATATAGTGATAATATATTGTACTATATTATAATATATATTATAATTATTGTTAACGTTGTGTTTCATAAGCCTTTGGGCCAGGTTTCAGCAGCTCAAGTCTTCATAACTGGGCTTGCAAAAATAGAGAAAAAAGAATATGTGAGAGGATGGCCTTGGGGCTGGGGGGACTTCGATGCCAAAGTTAGTAGAGTATTTTGGAAGTTTGTAAATAATGAGAGAGTCTAGATATCAGAGAGAAGAGAGCTTTTTCTTATCTAAAAACTGTTATTTATACTGAAAGTCTGGGTGGAGACAGATCATGCCTGGCCCTGTGGAGCTCATGTCCTTTTTACTGTTCCTTTTGTCAAAGTCCTTTAAATGCTACGTACCTCTGTGACGGTACCATTAATGTGGCATATTGCTCTGGTAATGGTGTCATTAATGCGGCGTGGTTCCCCTATTTGCTTTACACTGCTAGTGTCTTCGGTGGTTTGTTGATGTTCTCATGTCAGAAGATCAAGGATTTCCTGTCTTTCCCGTTCTGCCATGTATGAGCCCAATGAGTGGGGTGCAGGCGAGCACCGTCCAGCTTGTTCGTCCCATCATCCATCACTGTTTACTTTTCCTTGTAGGCAAGTATCTTTGTAGGCAAATTTGGGCCCTGGGGCAGGGTATCGGGGTGAAGCCCATTACTCTTGGCCAAGCTCCCAGTGGGATTATGAGTGAGGGGGAAATCCCCTTACAATTACCCCGCCAATTCCTATCTGACAGGTCTAATAAGAATTCTTGCTTTCCTTCCCTAATTAATCAACCTTTGCAACTGGGCTATGCATCCTTGGGGTTGGGGAGTCGTGGGTTTCTTGGTGCTCACCTATCTTGCTTCTACTTTCCAGCCATATCCAAGTGGCCTTTTCGTCTTTACACAATACCTAGCAACTATTTGTCATTGTAAGCCTGTAACTTGCCTTGTAATTTGTTCTTTGTACGCTTGCAGCTTCATATTGTAACTTGTCCTTTGTAAGCTTGTGGCTTCATTTTGTAACTTGTCGCTTCATGTTATAATTTGTCCTTTGTAAGCTTGCGGCTTCATGTTGTCAATAACATTATCCTTTTGCTTTCTTTTTATCTTCTGTGGCCATTAGCTTCTGAGGTCTCATCTTTCTTTTTTCTTTTTTTCTTTTTTTTTTTTTTATGGCCGACCTGGGGGTTTCGACACAGGGAACTGTGGGGTCCGCATCGGGTGGGGGGATTGGCGTCATCCGGAGTTTTACGGTTCACCCCGCCAGCACCGAACCCATTCCCGTCAACCCCACCGACTGACGGCTTCCTGCTTATATTGTCCTCGTTTGCCTTCGCTAGTCAGTTATCCTCTTGGTGCCTTTAGTGTTGTTGTTGACGAGGCCGATGTCTCGCCACTTTTTCTCTGAGCCAATTTCCTTCTTTTTGCTATCGATCTCTCGAATGCGCTTTATCTCGTTTAGTCATTTAGTTCTTCTATTTTGCGTTGTAGTGCTTTATTTTTATGTGCAACTGAAAAGAAATTGTCATCAGCGTATGTCGGCCCTCGTCCACTGCCGTCAGCTTGGAGGGGATGGAAATCCCTCCTAAGAGTTAAGTTGCGTCCGGGAGATTCCGGTTGTCTCCTTTTGGGGAATGGCCGAGAAACATTTTGCTAACCCACCTTTATGTCCCTCCGAGTAGCATCGTGGTTGTGGAGTCAAATTAGATAATTCGGGCTACTCTTTGCTACAATGGGGGTCGAGATAAGGATTTGGGTGACAAGGTGGCCTCTGGCTCGACCCATCCCTTTTGTCCCCATAGGAGGTCGGTTATTCGGGCAGTTTGGGATTGGACCCACTCCTACCTGTTGACATTGCGTATTGAATTCTTGGCTAAATAAAAATAAGTATGTTATCAT
This sequence comes from Pterocarya stenoptera, assembly GCA_003123785.1. Lineage (NCBI taxonomy): Eukaryota > Viridiplantae > Streptophyta > Magnoliopsida > Fagales > Juglandaceae > Pterocarya > Pterocarya stenoptera. The sequence continues at coordinate 302,364 of QEOT01002751.1, read as the reverse complement.
AACTTTATCCTTAGCTTTGTAGGAGTTAAACTTCAAACATGGGCCTTTTGGCCTATGACCCGATGTGCTTGCCGCATTTTACCATGTTGTTGATATCCGTGTTCCTTGGTGTAGCCTTCTGGCGGTCGAATGACTTGGCCTGCACTCAGTTGGGGAGGGGTTGGAATGCCTTACCCCAAACCACCCATTTGCCCCTTAAGAAGATAATTTTGACAACAATGTGGTTGGTCCACTCCTTCGCCGCGATGGGAGTCGGGGTAAGCTTTTGGAAAGCCTCAGGGCTGGACCCGCTCTCCGTCGCTGGAAGGACAAGGTGACCTCTGGCTTAACCAGTCCATTTTTTCCCCGTGGGAGGTAGGTTGTTCATAAAGTTTACTACTATACCCGCTCCTGCTTATTGACACCACTGGGAAGGGAAAGTTTGGAGTCAGGTTGGCACTGATCCCACTCTTTGTCGTATAAGAGATTGGGGTAAGTTATTCAAGTAACCGTGGGGCTAATCCTACTGTCCACCACTGGGAGACAAGGCAGCCTCTGGCTCAATCCGTCTCATTGGTCCCAGGGAGGTAAGTTGTTCGGGCTTTCTGCTACTAGACCCACTCCTACCTATTGACACTTAAGAGAAAGGTTAGTCTTTTCCTTCGGGTAGTGAAGGACTAACTAGCACTCCACTGCATTAGGGATAAAGCAGCCTTAGGCATTACACTCATCCCTTTAATACCTCGCGAGGAGGTAATTTGGACATCGATGCAGCTGGCCCACTCCTTCAACGCGATGGGGTGGGGGTAAATTTTTCGGGCCACCGGGGGGCTGGTCCCACTCTCCCGGACGAGGAGGTTGAGCCTCCTACTCACCTATCATCCTTCATGGGGAGGTAGGTTGTTCGGATAGTTTGGGACTAGATCAGCTCCCGCTCGTTGACGTCGTAGGAAATGGTAAATTCGGGTTAGGTTGGTGTTGATCCCACACTTCGTCATGGCAGAGGTCGGGATAAGTTTTTCAGGTAAATCGGGGCTGAACCCGCTCTCCATCATAGGAGGGACAAAATGGCCTTTGGCTCAACCCGCCCTCCCCATTGGCCTCGTGGGAGGTACATTGTTCAGATAGTCTGTAACTGGACCCGCTCCTGCTTGTTGACGCTCACGAGAAATATTAGTTTTTGTCTTTGGGTGGCCGAGGGCCGACCCACACTCCTCCGTAAGAGGAACAGAGCAGCATCTGGCGTGACTCATCCATTTGGTGTCTCACGGGGAGGTAAACAGTGGATGAAGACTTTGTTGATGGAGATTACATTGATGGAGATCCTATGATGAAGATTTTGTTGATGAAAAATCTATTATGTTCCTGAAACTCGACATTAAAACACAGCACCTCTTCCATTAAGATTTGTAGTGTATGCATGAAAACACAAATTTACAATAATTAAGCTAGTTTTAAGAATAAAATTTTCGTAGGTGTTCGGCATTCCAGAGGTGTAGCAGCTCATTTTCTTGGGAGTCTCAGAATTTGTAAAAACCCAGGCGATTGGTGGCGATGACCGCATAGGGGCTTTCCCATCGGGGGCACAACTTTCCCTCATCTCGCACTGTTGTTCCTGTTTCTTTGAGTACGAGGTCTCCGACTTTGAATGCTCTCAGACGCATTCATTTGTTAAAACATCGATCGGCCTTCCTTTTGTTGGTGGCAATTCTTATCTCTACCTCCAATCTAACTTCTTCCATCAAATCAAACTGTTCTTCTAGCTGCTGTCATTGGAGCCTTGCTCGAAATGCTGAACTCTGTAAGTGGGGATCCCGATTTCCACTAGCGGCATCGCCTCTTGACTTTAAGTGAGGGTAAAAGGAGTTTCCCCTATCGGTGTCTTGTCGATGATGCAAAAGTTTGAAGTAGGTGTGGTGTACTATCCTGAAAAATCATGTCTAGTATTTAAGTAACGAATTACGAAATAAGGGGAGATGGTGCCTTCAGCCGTGGAGCTTTCGCCTGCTCTGCCTTTGCCTTTGGGACCATGCACCCTCTTGCTCCCCTTCGAGCCCGATGGGGTGAGGCGTAGATTAAGGCCTGTCACCTTAAGTGTGCATGCCCTACTTTCTCTTGAAGGTGCCATTCGGTGTGACCCTACCATCTCTCTGCTTCAATTCTTGGACGTAACATTCCCTCATCGGGACATGTTCGCCCCAGATTTCTCTAACTCCATGGTGGGGATCCTTAACTTCGGTGGCAATGGCACAACCATCACTTCTTCCGTGTAGGGTAAACCAGTGCTTGTGAGCAATTGGTCCACCGACGATGATGTATCCACTTTGTTTGCAATCTCTTCGTATTTCCCTTTATGATTGTGAAGCTCGTCTTGTAGGTTCTACCTCTCCTCCTCCACATTTGCTCAAGTTCCCTTGTTTAAAGACTCCATGTGCTCGCTATTACTAGGCTCCGCCTCTTCATTTTGTTCTTATTGAGGTTTCCTGAGCTCCTCATTCTCTTTGCAAAATTTTTGCACTTTGCCGATTAACTTTGTTACCCAGTCTTCCAAAACTTCCAGTCTCTCTTCCATGGCAACTTCCTTTGTGTCCCTCATGAGTTGTTTGGAACGGATTGTCGCAGGCATACAAAGTACACGCAAGATCCACAAAGATCCCACATACGACGCCACTGTTAACATCGTGTTTCGTACGCCTTTAGATTAGGTTCCAACAATTCAGGTATTCAGAACTGGGCCAGCAAAAATAGAGAAGAAAGAAACTGGGAGAAAGCGGCCTTAGGGCCGAGGAGACTCTGATACCAAAGTTAGTAGAGTATTTTGGAAGGATTCGTGCTACACAGAAGCCCCACACTTTACACACCACTTAAAAACATGTGATTTTATTCTTTTACCCTCATATTTCAATATGAGGGTAAAAGAGTAAAATCACATGTTTTTAAGTGGTGTGCAGGAGTGTGGGGCTTATGTTTAGAGTTTTTCTTTTGAAAGTTTGTAAATAATGAAAGAGTCTAGAGATCAAAGAGAAGTGAGCTTTTTCGTACTTGAAAATTGTTATTTATACCGGAAGTCTAGGGAATACAGATTGTGCCTGCCCCTATGGAGCCCATGGCATTTATGCAGTGTGGTTCCCCGATTTGCTTTACTCCACTAGTGTCTTTGGTGCTTCGTCGATGGTTTCATGTTAGAAGATCCAAGGTTCTCATTTTTTCCCATTCTGTCAAGTATGAGTCCCCATGAGTGGGGTGTGGCCGAGCAGTGTCAGACATCTCCATCCCATCAGCCATCATTGTTTACTTTTTCTTGCAGGCGAGTTGCTTTGTGGGTAAATTTGGCCCTAGGACCGGGTATAGGGGCGAAGCCCATTACTCTAGGCCGAGCGCCCAATGAGCTTATGAATGAGGGAGAAATCCCTTTACAATTGTATTATAGACTATAATGATATATTATAATATAGAATACAGTGATATGTTATAGTATATTATAATATATAGTGATATAGTATTAGTATAACTACTAATACAATAGACTATGGTGATAGTATATAGTTATTTATATAGGATTTTAAAATTTAATATTATAGTAATTAGTAATTTATATATAATACATAATTATTTTATACATAATTATATATATCATATATAAAAATTATATATTATATAAAAATCATATAAAAATAATTTATACAATATAAAAAATTAAATATATATATGAACTAGTCGGTCCAGTTCACTCCAGTGTTAGAAAAAGGAAAATCGAGACCGAATCAATTTCAACTGGTTTTGAGAAAAATGGAACCGGTATTGGACTATACTGAACCCAGTATCGAACCAAATCCATTGATTCTGTCTGGTGTGGTCTAGTTTGATTTACCGGTTCATCAATTTTTTTTTCATCCCTATTTGTGACCGACCGGTGAGAAATTAACGAGTTACAAATGAGTTTTATCGATTGTATTTAGATCTGTAGTAAGAATATTAGAATGCACACGTGTCTCCCTCTCATTGATGGGTGTAAAACTCAGAGTCAAACTTCTCACATTTTAAGATTTCCATTATATGAGACTAGGGTTTTTTTTTTTTTAATTTATAATAATTTGAGATTAGGTTTTAAGTGGCATAGATAAGTGGGAAAAAGTATGATATCATCCACACATGCCTACGATCCATTCCTTTCTTCCTCTTTTGCAGACACTTGAAACTCTAGCTAGATAATGGAGGAAGCACAGAACAGCACCGTAAACTTGGCCCCACGGGGCCACGAGCAGAGACCTAGGAAGACCCCCTAATTGGACCAGGTCCCGCCACACGAGCCTACTCCAAATGTCCTCTCCAGTTCGAGTAGTCCTACCTTAATGCGCTTCCCTCTACTAACTTGGTAGGATCGGTACATTCTCTGTGTTGTGTTAGGGCTGTGATATGGATTGTTTCTTTTAATTTGGCCTTTCGAGGAGCCAATACCTCCAACACAATTTAGTGAATGTAATACGTAGATAGCCTTTTCATTCATAGATGATCTAAACTTTAAATAGCAATACAAGTAAACACTAAAAATAACTGAATAGACCCATGATCAAAGATGGGCCATGACTCCAACGGAAAGTAAATAACTACTTGGACCCAAACAACGAGCCCAACCCACTTCAGATGTGCTACAAACCTAATAAGCAAAAGACAAATAGACCCTTAACAATTAATAAAAAGACCCCATACATATATCTCTCTAATCCCTACTTCACCTTCAAACCTAACCCTAATCCTCCACTTTCTCCTGAGATCTTCACGGCACACCTAACACACTTCCCTTCTTTAGAGGATCTTGCCCACAAGATTCGGGTATCGCCGCCTTATCACAGCCAAAGCTTCCCAAGTAGCCTCTCCCTCGATGGCTTCCTTCCACTGTATGAGCACTTCGACGCCTGTGTGCTGCCCTTTCTTTAGTAATCTCCGTTGGAGCACTCGGTCTAGTTTAAGACTTAGGGTTACTTCGGGAGTAAGCTGAGGAAGGTGAGGCAGCGGTTGTACCTTGGCTCCAAGCTACTTTTTGAGACACAATACATGGAAAGTAGGGTAAATCTGGGCTTCTTTTGGAAGATCCAGACGATACGCTACTTCTCGTACTTCGTTGAGGATTTTGAAGGGGCCATAGTACCTGGGTGAAAGCTTAAGGTTACGCCAAGCTGCCACTATCATCTGTCGATAAGGTCTCAACCTTTGATACACCCATTCTCTTACTTCGTACTTTCTTTCGGTTCTTTTCAAATCGGCATAATGCTTCATTCTGTTCTTTGCTTCTTGTAGGTTTTCTCGAACCAACATGGCTATGAAATCATGGCTCTTCAGTTCCTCTTCTACTGCCTACACTTGAGTAGATCCTGGTTCATATGGTAACATTCTAGGAGGAGGTTGTCCATAAACAGTCTCGAATGGTGTCATCTTGGTAGATCTGTGCATAAATGTATTATACACATATTCTGCTAGGGCTAACCATTTAATCCAATCCCTGGGTCTATCACTACAAAAACACCTTAAATAGCATTCTAAACTTTTGTTAGTAACTTCAGTTTGCCCTTATGTTTGTGGGTGATAGGCCGAGCTCATTAAGAGCTCTATTCCACAAATCTGAAAAAGCTCCTTCTAGAAAATACTAGTGAAGACAGGATCTCTGTCACTCACTATGGTTCAGGGTATCCCATGTAGCCTGACAACAGTTCCATAAACATCTTAGCAGTTAAGGTTGTATAAGGGTAAGTGATGGGTATGAAATGAGCATACTTACTTAGTCTATCCACCACAGCCATTACCATAGTCTTACAACCCCTCCATGAAATCCATGCTAATATCCTCCCAGTTCTATTTGGGTGTTGGAAGAGGCTGAAGCAACCCTGCTAGGTGGAGGGTTTCAGCCTTATTTCTTTGGCACATATCACATTCTCTGATGAAACTTCTTACATCACTGTGCATGCCAGGCCAGTAAAACTCTCTTTTGATTCTTTAACTTGTTTTATGAACCCCAGTGTGGCCCTCTAATGGACTACTATGAAATTGCTGTAGAATTGTCTGTTGGAAAGACACCAGTGATCTGAGATGGAGTCTACCCTTGTAAAAGAGTAGCTCATTTCAAAGCTGGTGCTGGGAAAGGTCCAGCGTACTATGATGGTAGGAGCTAATTAGTTTCTGCAACAGGGGATCCTGGGGGTAAGATTTCTTTAATTCCTTAATCCATTTGCTTTGTATCATACTGATTACATGCACTGTTTTGGGATCTGTTTGGTTATTGTTGGTGGAAGGGAAGGGATTGGTTTTTTCTGTAGATGATGTTATGGGATATGTTGTGTGGCAATTGGTGTTGGTGGAGAAAATGGTACTTGTTTGTTCTAGTTGGTTTTGGTTTCCTGGTTCTGGTAATCGGGAGAGTGCATCAACAACCATATTTGACCTGCCACTTTTATATTCAACCACAAACTCAAACCCCAAAAATTTAGAAACCCACTTCTGCTGGGCAGGAGTTCCAATTCTTTGTTCCAACAGATGCTTCAAGGCTTGTTGATCTGTTCTAACTTTGAAAGTTTGCCCCAACACATAATGCCTCCATTTTCGTACTGCCATCACCAAAGCAAGTAACTCTTTTTCATAAGTAGATAAATTTAGACTTTTACCTTTTAAGTGCTTAACTTAAGTAAGCAATGGGCCTTCCTTCTTGCATCAACATAGCTCCTTGCCCGTAGCATGAGGCATCGCATTCTATAATGAAGTTTTTAGAAAAATCTGGCAATCTAAGAACTGAGGGGTTCATCATAGCCTCCTTAAGATTTTCAAATGCCTTTTGTGCCTAATCTGTCCAGCCAAATGAACTCTTCTTTAGTAATGAAGTTAGGGGGGCAGCAATGGTCCCATATCCTTGCACAAATCTTCTATAGTAACTTGTTAGTCCAAGAAACCCTCTGAAAGCTTTAGGGTTCTTTGGAGGAGGCCACTGTTGCATAACAATAATCTTTTGTGGGTTAACTCAAACCCCTTCTTGAGAAATCAAGTGCCAGAGGTATTCTATTTCTTTACTGCCAAACACACATTAGATACTTTAGCAAACAATTGGTGTTCTTGTAGGACCTGCAAAACCATCTTTAAATGCTACAAATGCTCCTGCATTGTCTTGCTGTAAATCAGAATATCATAAAAAAAAAAAAACCAGCGCAAACTTTCTTAAATAAGGCCTGAATACTTCATTCATCAAACCCTGAAAAGTTGATGGGGCATTGGTCAAGCCAAATGGTATGACCAATAACTCATAATGACTCTCATGGGTCCTAAAAGTAGTTTTGAGCACGTCTTTAAGATTCATCCTAATTTGGTGATATCCTGACCTCAAATCCAACTTTGAAAACATAAAAGCTCCATGAGTTCATCTAATAACTCATTAATATTGGGAATGAGATACTTATCTTTAACTGTATCTTTGTTAAGAGCTTTATAATCCACACACATACGCCAACCTCCATCTGCTTTTCTCACAAGTAACACTGGTGATAAGTAGGGACTTTGGCTGCTTCAAATAATCCCATTTTTTAACAAGTCTGCCACCAATTTCTCTATTTCTTCGTTCTGGTAGTATGGATACCTGTAAAGTCTAAGACATTATTGTGGTTTTTAAATTATGGTTTAGGTGGGGGTGCAAGCAATCTAAGAATAGGTAGGGCTGCTGGTAGCTTGGGTTGTTGGTAGTGGTTTATAGGTTGTGGGTTCTGGTACTTGGATTGATAACCGTGACTCCTCCTCCCCACTTCCTCTTCTTGTAACCTTACTAAGCCAAAAGTAGCTAATAAAGTTGTTGGTTTAAACATGGCAACTAGAATTTTCAAATCATCTCTTAACCCACTTATGAAAGTACTCGCCCTAAACTCTTTAGTGATCCCCTTAATTCTGTTAGACAAAATTTAAAATTGACTTTTGGTATTCTTCAACATAACTAGTTTGGCGGAGTTTTGAAAAAACTCCTAGTGGGTCCTCATAAGCCGTGGGATCAAATCTGGTTTTAAGTGCCCCCACAAATTCTTCCCATGTGTTAGCTGGACTTGACTCCACAAGCCAGCATTACCAAGTCAAGGTTTTACCCTTCATATGAAAAAAAAACAATTTGAATCTTTTAATCATCTGGAGTGTTGCAGTAAGAAAAAAACTGCTTAGTCTTGAGGATCCATTCAACAGGATTGGATCCATCAAATTTAGGGAAGTCCAAATGAAGGGTTCTTGCTTGGATTCCCCCACCACTCTCAAATAGAGAGTTACCATTAATTTTAAGATGATTACCTGATGAACTTCCTTCTAAGTTTTGTTTTACAGCATTAATCACCAAATGCTCATAGCTGGATGCTAAATTGTTGAGCTGCTGCAAGATGCCTTCCAACAATAGCTTCCGACTGTCCTATTCTTCCCTCACTAGCGCAGATTCAGCCTTCAAGGCAGCAACTGTTTCATTCAACTAGGTGTGGCGTGTTCCCTCTGCCATTGTGCCAGAACGAGGCTCTGGATACCACTGTTAGGACTGTGATTTGGATTGTTTCTGTTAATTTGGCCTTTTAAGGAGCCAATACCTCCAACACAATTTAGTAAATGTAATATGTAGATAGCCTTTTCTTTTTTTTCTTTTTTTTGATGGAAATAGTCTCATTTCATTAATGAACCGAAATTACAAATGTTGACTGCTCAATACATGGAAAATCTAACCTTTAAGCCAAATTATGCATCAGCTATGGGGCTTCCCCACACACAAATTACTTTGTGGCAGACATTGTTTTTAATTCTAAAAATTTTCTCAAAATAGAGAAATCGTTCTGTAAACCAGAATTTGCAGGCCCTCTCAAACTTCTCAAGAAAGATGAGAAAGGGACACAGCTATGGACATTAAATTCAATAGCCTATTTCTACTAAAATAATAACTAAATAAACTGAAAAAATTATAACTAATCACAAACACAACAAAAAAGACCACAAGCGCTGGTGAAACCCCGGACGACACGCCCACCGTTAGCATTGGCATCTCGAGCCCAAACTAACGCAGCTAACGCACGGACCACAACAGCCCGGCCGTGCAATCACCAGACGTAACATCGTTCACCACTCTCGAACAGCTCTTGCCCCTGATTACGTCCAATCCAAAGGCTCAACACCTCACTCAGGTCAACAAAATAACAACAAACTAAAGAAACAATACAAAAACCAAATACTGAAATGAAAAAAACACTGAAACCAAAAAAGCTAAGATAAAAAAAATGGATGAACAGTACACAGGGGGTTGGCAGTGTTGCGTGCGGATACTGTTCGCACTGGGAGGAAAACCGTCGGTCAAATTTTGAAGTCCCGGAGTCAGAGGTTCCACCAAAGCCAAGTGTGACGTCGGCAAAGGCCTCCTCGGTGGTGCGTGAAGGCCACGTGCCGACTAGATCTGGAACTTCATCCAGCGCATGCGGGCTACACGCCGCTCCGATGGACGTTAGATTTTGTAAACTTGAAGATCGGCGGCTGAGCGTCATGTCGGTGAGGCACGTGTAGAAGATCGACGACTGGAAATACTCGAGCGACAATTCTTCTTTATTTGGCCTGAAAATAAAAAAAATAAAATAATACAAAACACTAAACGAAAATAAAAAAGACAGAGTGGAGGGGGAGGAGCCGAAACTCCCAGCCCCTCACGTTAGATATGGTGTTTGGGAGGTTTTAGAGAGAAAAGAGAGAATTTTCAGAACGAGAGAAATGTCGGTTGATGGTCAATTCTCGTAGATAGCCTTTTCATTCATAGATGATTTGAACTTTAAATAGCAATACAAGCAAACACTATAACTGAGTAGACCCAAGATCAGAGATCCACGACTTTAACAGAAAGCAAATAACTACCTGGACCAGTCAAAGAGCCCAACCGACCCACTAAATACCTATTAAGGAAAAGACAAATAGACCCTTAACAATTAATAAAAAGACCAATACATATATATCTCTTTAATCCCCAATTCACCTTCAGACCTAACCCTAATCCTCCACTTTCTCCTGCGATCTTCACGGCGCACCTAACATGTTGTTGAGGGTTTTTAGTTTGCTGGATTTGAATTATCTGGTTAGGGTTTAAGGCTTTTGCTATGTGATTATGAATTTAGTTTCAAAATTTTACAATTCGGGGTTTTAATTTTATTAGTTTGACAAACTCGGGTTCCATACAAGTGCTTAAGAATGCTTTGTGCTTTTTGAAGCAAGATTGTTTAGTTATGGTATAACAGTTTGTGGGTATCATAGACGATTTCTCATTTTTGAAGCTCGGTTTTACAGGTATGAGAAAAGTTTTATGCACCGTGGCGTGTTGCCGTCTCTTCGGCAGATTTTTTCATCACTAGGAGCGCTGATGGTAAAACCAAAATTATCGTTTTATTTTTTATTTCATAAACCCCTGGACTTGTTATTTAAGGTGTAGTCTTAGGATAGAGTTTTAATGAGTTGCTTGCTTCATAGAAAGAAATTCACGTAGTCATTGGAAGGAAATGGGGTTCTCGGTCTCACGCTATTTATTTTTCTTGAACCGGTAAAGAGGCATTTTATTGACGAAAGAAGCGGGCATAACTCAAGTACATGGAACACATAGCACCTATGCAAACACTCTTCCAATCCCAATTTTTGTAGGAGATATTGTTGTATAGTTTGCGCATAGCCAATGGGTCTTGGTGACAATGAAGAGTTAGGGCATAATCAGTGGGCTGATGACGATGAAATCTTTCATATTTCGCATCCTGTGTCTTGAAACCCCTATGTATTTTTGTCTTTGTTTTTTGATGATGGGGAACCACCTGACGACTTAGCCCTTAGTACTCACCTATGCAACCTAAACCCCCCCAGAGAGACTAGCACAGCAACCCACCACCATGGTCTCCCACTTAAATCGCAATTTGATCCCAGGGGGACTCGAATCTGTGACATGGAGCTCATTCACATAAGTTCGCCCTTACCACTTGGGCTACACATGGGTGGGTAAAGCACCTATGTATTCTACTAGCACAAGATGCATATAAACTACACACAACACTGCAAACTTAAGTGTAACCACAAGCTAACACAAACTACCCTCATTAACTCACGTTGTGGCACATACTTCCTATTCATCTTAGAGATATAACCGGCGTTATTTTTCTTATACTAGTACATAAATTAGTGTCTAGAAAAATATCATGGTAGTATTCTAATGTGATGTGGAAATGGAGTAATACAAATCCTATTTGGTGTCGTATAAGTTACTGGTTTGAGTAATTGCGTACAATGGGAATTTGTTTTAATTGCGTACAAATTAAAATCGGTGGGAGATGCTTTTGAGTAAATTGTTCTTTGGTAGGCAAGACAAAACCAGGACACTTGTATGGTACAAGTGTAATTGAGGTGAGGTAGTTGAGATGGATGAGTGTCAAAAGTAATGGGAAGTGAAAAAATTTGTTCCCTATGTAGGTAGTTACAGGTTTTTATGATTGAAGATAATCGAGAAATTTGGCCAAGATTGTTTCTTCACATGGAACGAGTACAATGGGAGGCAGTAAAGAATTTTGGGTTGTAACTTCGACAGTTTGTTGTAGACTATAGTTTGTGATGCCCCATATTGATTGATGAGTGTAGGTGGTGTATGGGAGCCCACATTGTTTGGGAGGGAGAAGTTATTGCTCTTTATAATGATTCAAATGGGCTCCAATTGTATTATTGACTAGTATTTTGGAGTTGGGCCCATATGTGGCTTGGGCCTCCTTTGGGGCGTTAGACAGTTAGCTTGAGGTATGATGCTGCATAGTAGATAAAAGGAAAAGAGATTCTTCTTGTTGACTTATTTGGTGCGTTAATTATCATTTTTTATGATTAGGAACCCTGGAGAACGTGCAAACAGAATATTTCTTTAATCCAGTTTAAACTTCAGACCTGTATAAGTTGTAACTTGTTCTTTTCACATGTTTAGGTAAATAATCAATTTTTTACCAATGGAACATGTCCCTTAAAATTGTTTGCCCCAGGGATTCAAACCTCGGACTTGGAATTGGGGGTAAGGGGAATAGACCCAAGACCAGGGCCCTTACCCACTTGAGCCAACCCCTAGGGTTAGTTGGTACTTTATCTATCATAAGAGAATGTCTTATAGTAGATATATCTTTGGGTAGAGGGTGAGGTCTTTTTGGTTGCTGACAAGCATTTAAAGTGACCCTAGATTATGATATTCATTGCATTTCTTCATTTTGGTTGCTGACAAGCATTTAAAGTGACCCTAGATTATGATGTGAATTGCATTTCTACTTCAACAGTCTTTTATGCCCTGTACCTGCATTCAAGATATTGGAGGAGTTCCAACCATGAGAACGGTGTCAATACTTCAAAATAATAAGGCGGAACAAATAAGACTGTATACTGTAAAGAGAGTCTCATCTTCTGTCAACTACTATTGAGGTTTGAACTTTGGGTACCATTTCTGTAATTTTTCCATTCTTGTTGAAATCTCTAACTTGCCTTGGCATACAGAGGTAGTCTTTTGGCTAGACCACTTATAGTTACTTGTGCTTTGTTTTACTCTGTTGATGCCCACTCTAATCCATGTTTGGCAATAATTTGCAAACATGGTCAAACGCCAATGGACCTTCAGAGAGTTTTGATGTTAAAGAAGATAAAGTTTGGTTTACAAGTGTGCCAAATGAGTGGCAATCAGTTCGTGGATAAGAACTGATACTTCCTCTTGCTTCTGCAACGGATCACTGTTATTTGGTTAATTATATATGTTAATTGGTAGTTACATAAGATGAATCATGTGTGTGTTTGCTGTTTACGACATGACATGCCTCTCACGGTGTCAATGGCAAATGCTGGCCTTTAACTCCAATGGATCTCTGTTCTTTATAACCACATTCGCTTGGCTGGACAAGAAGCATACAGTTAAGGGAATGGATGTCTTACCGGTATTGTTGAGTTTAGCTATTTACCATATCATTATTACTTGACAGACACAAAATAAACATCAAGCGATGCCAAGATGTGAAATTTCTGAATGACTGTTCCCAAGTCTTAAAGGTTCTTCCTCCTAATAGTTGAACTCTTAAGAATCAGGATATGGTTTGTGGTTCCTTATTGCTGACCTTTGGGCATACATCTGGTAATTGTTTTAGAGTAATGATATACACAACACATTGCACAACACGTTTCACAATAAAGTTATAAAATGAGGGCATTTTTGTAAAATGTTGTTACTTTTATAAGATGTTTTACAAAAATACCCTCATTTTATAACATTGTTGTGCAATGTGTTGTGTAATGTGTTGTGTGTAAATCATTTTCCATTGTTTTATCTATCTTCTTAAGGCAGTTACCTTGGAGCATATTTGAGGTTTTGTTCTGTTTTTTTTGGGGAACATCTATTGGAACAAAGTAGAAAGAAACTTCACTGCTCATAAGGTCCTTAAATATGCTAATACTAGTGGGCCTGCATGAAGATCTATTTCCATTATTCTAGAATAGTAATGTTAGATACAATCATGGCTTGTGCAAGCACCACGCACGTCATTTGAAAAAGAGTGGGGTTCATCATTAAAAAATTAATTTTTTCTTGTGGATCCCATATTTACTCACTTTTTTCAAAATGAGTATGTGACACTTATGCAACCCATGGGCCTTGATTGTAAATATGAGTTCTCATTCTAGAATAGTTTCACATATAAAAAGTGGATCATACAACTCACATTTTCTTGGATTTGGATTTTTTTAGAGATTTTGTACGAACTCTTAAGGCCTAGAGTGGGAGAGAGATAGACACATAAAGTGAGTCCTAAACCATTTATTAAGTATTTAATGTTGTCCAAGAAATTCATTTGGGCAGCCATAAATGTTATAAGACTCATTTTATGTGTTTATCTCTCTCCTACTCTAGACCCTAAAGTCCAAATATAAAATTCTAGGGAATCAAAATCCCATTTTCTCTATCTTGTATAGTGCACTCGATGATGTGTAAGCAATCATCTGCAACCCACAGCACACTGTAGAGTTACTCCTTTTTTGTCAGGTACGCTTTGCATATGAAGGAATGCATGGAGATTGATTTATTGAATTTGTAGTCACAGCTGAAAATCTTTTGCTCGACCTAGTTCCTATGAGATGTATGGGGTGTTGTCTATGTACGAGTAGTTTCTCTAGCTGGAGCATTCGACCTAATTCATTTGTCTGCTGTCAACATGCGGTTTTAAACTACTTTGACGCCCTTCAATAACAAACAACCACCTAATGATTCTACTGTTTTTAGAAAAATCTACATAAGATTATCATTTTTTTTCCTAAAAGTCTTATAATAAATCTTTAAAATATAAAGCCAAAGCCCTTTCCTAACCCCTAATTACTTTTAAGATCACCTCAAACCATGACTCCAACTGCCTCTTGGGGTGGTAGGAGCAACCTTGAGTGAGAGATGGCCGTAGACCACCCCGACAGGGTGGATTTTGGGTGGTTTGCAGCCACCCTAGGCCAGATGGGTGGACAACAACTGGTATGTCTTTTTTCTTAGTTTTAATTTTAGTTCTTTTAATTGTTAGTATATTTAATCAAGTGTGGGTGTTTACATTTATCATTTGGTACAAAGCTGATGTATTGGCTTTCTGTTGAAGGGTGAAGTAATCCTGATTGCGGATAAATCAGTTTAAATTTTCTTGTATTCATTTTGCTTTCCAATTCTTATATGAAAAAATAGAGGTTGTTGAAACTCATTCATGGATTTGTGTAGCGTATCTCAATGAAGTTTCACTTTTAAGAATTAGGAGTGTTTGGTTGGTCAATACAGGGATTTTGGTGGGTCACTTTTAATCAGTACGCGTTTAAGCTCTAGAAGTATCCAATTTTAGGGTTTTAATCTTGAGTTTGAAATTCTTTGCAATTAATTCCTTGATCCAACTCTCATTAGATCCACTTACTATGGAAGATGTTCCTCTTCAATTCAAGTGAAATGTTGTAAATGTAAATCATGGGATATTTTGGTCATTTCACATGTTACCGTAATGTGAAATGATTAAAGTAGCTCATGTTTTATACTAAATGAATATTATCTATTTCACTTGAAATGGTAAGGGTTCTTGTCGAGTCACGATGTGCTTATCACCAAGATAAGAAAGGACTATGGAAGATGAAAAATAAAGAAAAATAAAAGTTTGGCTGGAATACACTCACATGGACTGAAAGGCAATCAATTGAAAAGTAAAAATATTTTCGGTTTGAATACACTCAAAACACACGCATGCGAAAGACTGGGCAAATGGAAAGAAGAAAGAAGAAACAGCACATGCAAAACAATTTTTGCGTTAATATTATTCTGAGTAGGAGATAAGAGATGCAAAAATCGGATGAAAACACGATATATTTTCACGTGGTTCTTGCTATTCACATTGGTTTTTTAAGCCTATAAATGGGTTTGGAACGGATGAAAAAAACTCGTTAGCAATTTGAGTTAGATTTTAGGAGTGGGAGTATGAGTAGAGTATATAGTCTTGTCTTTAATTTTTAATAAAGTTCAATTGAAGTGAGGAAGTACGGTAACACAGTTGAGGGCCTAATGGACCAACTATTATTGCCGTGCTTTCCTTCTTCACCTGTAGCCTCCAACTGTTATTGTCGAGCTTTCCTCCTTCACTTGTAGCCTCTACTTTCATTTAGGCCATCAACTGTATTACCATATTTCCTCACTTCACCTGCGTTTTATTCAAAAATAAAGACGAGTATCAACTCTACTTGTACTCCTAAAATCTAACTCTAATTCATAACAAGTTTTCTTCATTCATTTCAAGCTCTTTTATAGGCTTCAAAAATCACTGTGAATAGTAAAAATCATGTAAAAATGCATTGTCTTTATCTGATTTTTATGTTTCTTGTCTCACACTCAGAACAATATTAGCGTTGAAATTGTTTTGCATGTGCTGTTTCTTCTTTCCTTTTGTCCATTTTTTTGTATGCGTGCGTATTTAGTGTGTTCAGACCAAAAATATTTTTACCTTTCGGCTGGTTGCCTTTCAACCCATGTGCGTGTGTTCCAGCCGAACTCTATGTCATGTCTTAACTATTTATCAAAAAAAAAAAATTAATGTATGTCTTAACTAATTAAAATTCAACCTATGGCAAAAAGATAGCTAGCAGCCTTGATAAAAAGAGGGTTAAAGGCAAAATTAGCTTTGGGTTTTATTTGTTTTCAATTTTATCATTCTAACCCTTCATTTTGAAACTTTTTGTAATTAATTCTAGCCTTCCAAATATTATTAAGTAATGCAGATAGTGTGATCTACACATCGACTTGAGAATAAAATAACTTATATTATAAATACAAAAACTAATATTATTGAAAAATACGGAACAAGTTACTCCTAGATAGTTCATGGACCCTCAAAATACTCCAATTCTTGAGTAGCTTGAGCTAATCCGACAACCACTAGTGGCTGTTTGGGGACCTCCAGGGTGGCACCAGCCATCCAAGGGGGTGCCGAGGGTGGGGGTTGGTGGTTACACCCCTTTCGGCCCTGCATCTCCTCTCACATGTGGATGATCTATTTATTTTCTATTAGTTAATAAATATTTGGATTTTTTTTCATTTTATTTAAACGTGTTTATAGTTTTTGTTTTATTGAGAAATTTTTCTTACCTCTTTTTAAGAAAATAATTGGGGTTTTTAAAATCAGTTTTGGATTTTTAAAATGTTTTTTTAATTTTTTACAACTTTTCTAATAAGGTGGTTGGTGTGCCATTTGTGCCGTGCCGGATATTGGTTATGTGATAATTATGCCTTTGTGGTTCTAACTGGAGTTGGACGGATGGAGTTAATTGTAAAAAGTTTTAAAATCAAGAATTAAGATGCTAAAATCGAAAATTCAGAGTGCTTTTAAAACAAATATGTCAAAAAGCAGAGCTGATTTTAATT
This sequence comes from Pterocarya stenoptera, assembly GCA_003123785.1. Lineage (NCBI taxonomy): Eukaryota > Viridiplantae > Streptophyta > Magnoliopsida > Fagales > Juglandaceae > Pterocarya > Pterocarya stenoptera. The sequence goes on along the minus strand of QEOT01002751.1, from coordinate 285,446 downwards.
TTTAACCCAATTAGAGGTGTTAAAAAAAATTGGAATGGTTGAACCTACCGAGGTTCGGTCCGATTCATAACCAAGTCGATCCGGTTCTGGTTTTTATATTTTCAACCAAATTGGATTTATATATATTAATTTTTTTATATATATTATATTATGTATATTATATGCTAAATTACTAATTAATATAATATGAAAATTTAATCTTATTATTCATGTATATTTTATAACATAAAATTAATATAACAAAAGGTTTTAATCTAAGACATGAACATTAATATTAAGTTATTAATATAAACTAACTTACGAGGTGAACAAATATTAGAGAAACTAGCTCTCAAGTCTCAACTTATGTAGTGCACATGTGTAAATGGTAAATTGGAAAAATCATATCAGATCGGATCAAAATTGAAAAAATTGAAAGTTTTATTTTTGATGATGAATCAATCTGTATCAATTCTTAAATTTTTAAAATTGGTATATATTGGTTCAGTTTTAAAATTTATCCACAATTGGATTGAACCGGACCGGTTAAACCTTTAAACCAAATCATATAACTAGTTTTACTTGTTTGCAGGTTGGCAAGATCTTGGGTTTAGAAAACCGGTTCTAAATTTGACACCTTCTCTTTCGAAATTGGAGTACATATTCTTTTACAATGTTAGCTTTGAATTTCAAGAAACGAATTCCGAATTTAATTTTTTTAAATATTCTTGGACTTTCAACATTTTTTATAAATAAATGCTCCTTCCCCCTGGCCCCTGCCAACAAAGCCATAGATATTCTTTTTCTTTTAACAGTTTTTTCTTTTTCCTTTTTTTTTTTGGGAGGGAGGTGGTGTTAAGCACTCAATGTCAATGAAATAGAATTGGTTTTCTATCTTTCTCTCTCTCTCTCTGTTTTAGTAAGGACTTAATGGAGTAAAGCATCCATTGTATTTGTTAAGAACACATATGGAAGCCCAAGAATACTATTATCTGGTGCATTTTCTTTTAATGACTTGTGCATTTATCCCATATTCTCTCATTAATAGAGTTCATTAATGGAGTTCATTTATAGCCATTGTGTAATAATGTCGTTAACCCAATGTTCTACTTAAATAAGAACATATTTACCAACTCAGTAATTTATTAAGAGCATTGCTATTCATAGGCTCATACACCACACACTAAACTTTTTTTTTATTTTTTTTTCAATTTTTTTTATTTTATTCTTCTTAAAACAATTAAATTTTTCTATTCTTCATCCATATAACCCACATTTGATAAGAAAAAAAAATTAAGAAAATTAAAAAAATAGTTTTGTGGTGTGTGAGGCCTAGGAATAGAATTTTTCATTTATTAATGAAGGTGAAGACAAGTGCAAGAGTTCATCTTTTGTGTGTGTGTGTGTGCGTGTTCTTTAAAGATTGACAATAATTTGAGGTGTTTTATTTAATCATTTCATTTTCATTGACATTTATTGCATTGTAATTAATTGAGTTGTGTAGTATTTATTGAGCATTAATATTTTTTGAACAATTTCTTGCTTTATTTATCTCTTACTAAAGGAGTAATCTTTTCCAACTAAAAGAGAGAGAAACAGCATTTTAAAATTGAGGTGTATATTAATCACTATAAAATTAAATACCTTGAAATTCACGTATTATTTCTATATCTCTTCTAGATTACAAAAAAAAAAAATGTTTAGATTAAATAATTATAAAGAAATCATTATCTTATTTTAAAAACTAAAAAATAAATCTTCCATAAAACCAGCACAATTCTTCTGATTCTAGTCTAATAGAATAGAATTAAATATAAAAGGAATTATTGTTGGAAAAAATAGCGATGCCGTTTCCTATGTAAGCCACAGAAAAACATACTAGCACGTGGCTATTACAACAGTGAAGTTGTCTTTCAGAGTTGTCTTCTTAACTGCTGGGAGTAAAGGTGTTTCCATGTATGGTAGAGGGCAGCTCTGACTGCCAAAGCTGGAAGAAACTGCCAGTTTTGAAACATGACAATAACGATAGCAATGCCACCTTCAAACTATAACGCTCGTTATCCTCTGTGCTACTTTTGCTCAGGAACAAACCCAAATGAGACTGCTCTGAATACTGACACATGGCTTAAATGTGTGGAGGGGTCGCTGCTATAAATAGAGGGGTGTGGCACTTCATGTTGCACACAACTGCCTTCTTCTGGCTTTCCTTGCTTTCTTGTAGTTTCTCTCAGGGCAAGAAAATGGCGGAGACTGATGTCAAGCAACAAATCAAGGACTACGTCCAGACCATGCATGAGCAGGTGTGCTCAAATCCGGTTTTTAATCTTTGATTAAAGACCTCGGTTTTGCTTTTAATTTTTCAAAAGCTTGGTAGGTTTTTGTTTGAATGTCAATCTATTAGTTTGAATCAGCTAAAGGTATCAGATTGTGGGATTTTGTTTGAATCTTGTGATTTTACTGTAAATCAATAACTTGCTACTTAATTTCTGTTTGGTAGCTGCCTGAAAACCCATGAGAGAACAAGTAAAAAGAAAAAACTACTTGATTAA
>QEOT01002751.1:261129-282828 GCA_003123785.1 Pterocarya stenoptera | reverse complement strand
TGTCAATTTGAGAGTGTTATAGTTGACTATATGAAAAAAGTTTGAGATAATTTGCTAATGTTGTTGATAAGTGAGCTTTTGATTTGATCGCCAAGCATTTTCCTTGCAGGGTATATTGGACCACAATTTTGAGAACGTGCAAAATTTGCAGTGTGAAGAAAATCCTCACTTTGTTCTGGATATCATCAACACTTTCTGCCGTGATGCAGAAATTTGCATAGCAGAAATGACCAAATATGTGTAATTTTTTTTATACACCAAATCTTTCAATGGTGCCTCATTTCATGCAACTGTTTTCCCCCCTATGTTCTTATCAGTTTTGGTGTATTTGATCTAAAATCAGGGATGAGCCTGTTGTAGACTATGCCAAGGTGACTGGTTTTATCCACCTACTGAAGGGAAGTAGCTCAAGGTACTTCATTGTGAAAACTACCTCTGTTCACCTTCTCTTGTTTGCATGCGATGAGTTAGTAGAGCTTCATGTAGATATAATAAAAAATGAAATTAGCTAAAAGAGTTCAAGTTAAGAAATTTACGTGCATTGCATGGGGCGGATCATGCATTAGTCAAGAACTTTCCAATATAGACAGGAGTGTGGGGCTTGACACATGTTAACAACGGTATGAATCGTGAGTTCGTTAATATTTTTCTGTTTTAGACATACGAAAAGATCATTAATTAAGAAGTATATGCGGCTGGCACACAGTATGTCCCAAACAGTTGGAGCAATCATTAGCTATGCCAATTCCATACATTTTATACCAAAACACGGGGAGCACTCATTAGTTTGACCTTTTCTTATTTAGCATATGATCGGATCTGTAAAAGTCTAGGAAAAATCTCATCTTTTATAGTTTTTCCAATTCAGCATATACATAGCATGGCATGTCATGCATACCTAGATTTGGAAGTACCTTGAATTGAGAATTAAAAGAAATTGCATGTGGACACGCTCATACCCGCGCGTGAGATTTACTTCAGTTCTTTTTCCCCTTCAATTGATCATTTCCGACACACACCTAGAAGAGGCGACAAACTACTATTCTATTACTACCTTAAGCAACCTTGTTATGGCCTTCCCCTTGTTATCATGATGCGTTCTCATAAATCGGCTTGAATATGACTTTTGTAGAGGTAGTATTTGTTGTTTTTTTAATTGTGAAGTAAATGTTACTAATGCATAAATAAAACCAATAAAATGCTGCTTAATATAGTTTCACTTGGAAGTAAAACGTGGAATGATGGGCTAAGTAAAGAAGTTAGCAGCTGCAAGTCTCCAAAATAGTTATGGAACTTTCAGCATGATTCTATGGATGACATTATGAACACATGATATTGCATATATATATATATATATATATAAGGACGCCATCTGAGCTGTTCAGTTGGCAGTTTTTTATACACTAATAAAGTGCAAACCCACAAAGTAGGTTTTCATATGGAATAATGCTTTTTCATCCTTAATTATGATGCATTTAATACGTTACAAGTATTTCATCCCATTTACGAGTATCTCAATCTTATATGGTGTAATGTAATGAAGCGTCGGTGGTTGTCGGATTGTCCTTGCCTGTCGTGAGCTTCGAAAAGCTAGTGAAAACAAAATGAGGGAAAGGTATGAAGTCACTTTTCATTCCCGCACTATTATCATTACAATGGTGTGTTTGCAAAATATCTGTCCTACTCTTAACTCCATTATGAAATCTTTAGTCACCAATGCAAAGTGTTTTAACACAACTCTCAGTGCTCCTAGCATCTTCTTATATCTTTATACATCTAGCTAGAAACGTATTTTTCTTTTATAATCCTCTTTTAAGCTAACCTTTCTGCTTTTAGGTGCCTTGAAGCCTTCAACAAGATCAAAAGTGAATACTTCGTTGTGCGTGACAATCTCAATGTCATAGCTAAGGTAATACTTAGAATGAACTTTGACCAGTTGGGTTTAGTATACATGTTTTATATACGTCTAGTGAATATCTTATCATATGGATCTGCTAAAAAAATGTGCAAGACATAGATATGGGTGAAAGTTAATAAACAAGAAAAATACCCTAAAATCTTTATAGCATGAGTCTCTGGATCTACAGAGAAAAGAGAACTTTTAAAGGGAGATGATATAAAAAAAAGAAAAAAAACTTTTTGGTAAGTCAAAGCAGCACATCTTTGATGCTTAATTCCCTCTATCTATTTTACAATTCCACTTGCTTGTTTCATTTGAGTTATTTGATTTGGTAATGGTATTAAAATGGGACTTTCGTCCCTGTAAGGGGTGGATGGATGAGGTCATGGCTGTGGGTTTGATTTGTATTTTGTATTGAGCTATTTAAAACTGTGCGTCCTTGGATAGATAAAATTTTGTGTAACAGATTCATGCTTGGGATACTTGAAGCACAAGGATTTATATTCATCAATTCCTCAAATAAATTAGATCCCTTCAATGATCCAGTAGTCCAGCTACTTGAAAAAATCTATTTCCTTGTCATCTTTGATTTGCTTTTATCAATATCTGTTGTATTACTTCTTAGTACTTGCAACTTTAAACTTTCTCTTATAACTTTTTCTATTCATAATCATGTACAGATGGAGAGGTCAATCCGCACTGATGACGCCATGACGAGCATCTTGTGAAGATCTGGTACCATTTGTGCCGTCAGTGCCGCATCTACTGAATATCAAACTTTCTTTTAGGCCTTGAGTAATAAGCTCATCTATAAGTGAGCATGGTGTCTGTGTGAGAGTAGTCCAGTGTCTTGTTCCCCAAGTAAGCAAATTCACTATAAGTGAACTGGGTCCAGTGTCTTGTTTGTTCTGTTATCTGTTTTCATCAGTGCTGTCTGTATCAGCTACTGTACTAAAATATAAAACTGCTTCCTTATCTTATTATCTAATTCCGAGGTTTGGATAGTTAGTTTACATCTGTGTAATCCACCTGATTGCCGTTCTTTCTTATCACCGGAAAACTCTTTAGTTCCTTCTCGAAACAAGAATCTGAAACTTAAGGAGCATGCAAAAGACTGAGATGAGAGAGCAGTGTGCTAAATGCAGCACTGCCATTGGAATATGAAACTGCTATGTTGGCTTATACTACTTAATACGGCAAAAATTGTCTCATTTTTTTTTTCCTCTTCGAGCTGGAAGTAACTTTTTCACAGTTGGATTAGAACTCTGCTGAATTTGAGTTTGAGTACCAGGTTAGGTCCTAGGAAATAAGCATATCTTTAAGCCCCGTTTGAATACTGAAACACTCTTAACTCATTTCATATCATCTAATCATCACAATTTTTTCAAATTTTCATACAAAATACAATAAACAATTTAACATTTTCAAATTTTCAAATAATAATAATATTAAAAAAATAATATTAGAACAATCTTTTATTCACCTTATCTAAAATCATCTCATCTCATCTCATTTCATCTCATCTCACTATCCAAACGAGCCTTAATATAATAGCCCACTCATCACCTTACTTTCCTTTTTGTCTATATAACTTGTAAGATTTTTTACCTTCTAACATTCAATAACTTTTTATGAATCTTTTGGTGTCTACAATACAACTACTTAAAACACATGCAAGTCGGATGGGATCATGGAAGTTGTCTTTTAATTTTTAAATTTTTCTTACAAATTAAATATAAGTTGCAAATATAATTTTTCTATTTCCTCTTTTACAATCTCAAATAAAAGCCATCCACTTGGTTCTAAATGTTATCGATCTTGATGTTGCAACACCCCTCCAAAAAAAAGATAACACCAATGAAGGGGCGAAAATTCCTCTACTCCTATATTGTAATCCGAATTTATTTTGGATGTTCTGAAATTATTCATGATATTAAATCCAAAAGTTAATTTTTACATGCTCGACCCTCCAATCCTCTTTCATTTTTCATTCTTGTTAGCGTGGTTTCTTGCTTATTGCCTGATGTTGAGTGCGTACTAGTTCCAATGGTTTACGCCTATTCTCTTTCTCAACCTCTGTGGGTGCTGAGTGGATATAAGGAGAGAGAGGTAGACGGGACTAAGCAACTGGAAGGCATAATTACGAAGGAAAAACTTCTTGGTTCAAAAAGATGATGGAAATTTTCAAGGATAAAGCTGCTGATCTCATCTCAAGACAAAATTCTCATCTCATCTCATCATTACAACTTTTTCAAATTCTCACATAAAATATACTAAACAATTCAACTTTTTTAAATTTCAATTCAACTTTTTCAAATCCTAAAACAATAATAATATTAAAAAATAATATTTTATCAACTTTTAACTTTCATCTTAAACTAGAAATTCTCATCTCAACATCCAAAACTAACCTAAATCAAAACCAATATCATTGTTTATTTATGGAATGAACTCTTATAGTTAACCTTGTAATAGGATCTGTACGGCCGGTTAGTTTCATGCACATCACACGGGGCATTTTAGTTTTTTTTTTTTTTAAACTTAGTTGGTTAAGAAAATATTATTTAATAATATTGTGAATTTTTTTATTTATTTTTTAAATATTTAGTCATTGGCATAATTATGATCATAATATTGATCAGAAAGCCAATATAACACTTGTATATCCTAATCTTCTCTAATTTATAGCCCTAAATGGCTATCCTTTCTGGTATCTTCTTCTTCCTTTTATCTTTTCTTCTTTTACCCCATAGTGATCCTTCCTTTCCCGCTGTTTTCTTTCAATTGCCTTCCCTAGATTCCTGGAGTTTGTTACTTGGATCGTATTCTTTGCTAAAAAGAAACACGAAAAGCTTCCTCATAAAAACAGAAATATTCATCATACATAGTATACTATTTATACACCATGCAGACATCTGCAGTGATCTCTGTACAAAATCATGATTATGTGTCATTCGGTTGTGAGACGTATTGTTTCATGTTGACGTACACTTCCCCTTCTCCACACTTTTTTTCACCTTCTCCAACAACATCGCTGATCATTGATTCCGGGGACGTTTATAGGTGAGAGCATTGGGCTGATGGGCAACAAAGGGAGTGCCATCTTCATTTACAAAAGTCACCTGTTAATTATTCCAATAGGGTTTGAATTGATTTGAAATTGACCCGAATAACCCAACGCACTTGACAAATTTGTTTTCTGAAGATATTTTTTGGGATGAGTTAAATTAGAATTAGAAGTTGAATAAAATATTATTATAATATATATTTTTAATATTATTTTTATTTTAAAATTTGAAAATTTTAAATTGTTTATTTTATTTTGTATAAAAATTTGAAAAATTATAATAATTAGATAAGATGAGATGAATTGAAAAGAATCCTAAAAATAAGACGCCTTAGTTATTTAGTAGGTGATGTAATGCCCTAGCTAAACACGCCATCCACAACCAAAGTCACATGCACCTCTGCTAAACAATTGATGTATAACACAACTGAACCAAGCACAGATCTGACGAACTCACTGAGAAAGGTCAGGGTGTAAAAGTTCAATTCAGAGGAGTATAGATTGCAGATGCACAAGCAGATTATACACTCCCAAATAGCCTCAAGCTATATGAACTTCTATAGTAATTGAATTCAACGTTCAATTAACTGAAATGCAAAATTTAATAGTTTCAACTCAAATGTCTTGACGGAAATCCAAAATTTTGGCAATTATGCTAAAACCACATCCAACTACAGACAAAAAACTTTAAAAATCTACTAAAAACACTAGCCGAAGATAAGAGTCTTAATGCAAACAAACCACCAAGCTTCAATCTCTTAGTCAAATAGGCTAAAACCCATATCCTGCAGCAAAACAAATCCACATGTTAGAAAAATAAACCCCCTCCCTACTCAAAATATAGAATAGTAATACAAGAAGAGATAATAGCGAGGAAACATGAATGTGGCAATAAAAAATCCAAATAGATTCTATTCTGCAAAATCTTACATCATCAGACTCCTCTTTCTCTTCCACTTTCTCCTCTTTCTTTGGCTCAGCTGCAGCAGCAGCAGGAGCACCACCAGCAGCACCACCAGCATGGGCAGCAACAGCAATACCACCACCACCAGATGGGACTGATGCCAGCTTCTCCCTTCCAGCTGCAATCAGTTCTGTGATATCTTTTCCCTTGACTTCAGACAAGAGCAACTCAATCTTATCGTCATCGGCATCAGCTCCAACTGTAACCCATGAAATTCATATCCTTTAGCATAAGTTCAAAATCTATATCATATAAATAGCATTTTTATTTTGAATAGCATTTATCTAAGCATCAATTCAAAATTACTAAACATCTAGATTGTGGCGTCTTAATTTTTGTTCCTGTTTACTAAAATCTTTTATCCATATAATCATGTTTTCAAAGCAGGTTTCCCATCTTTCAACATAAAGCAGAAAGAAAAGCTTACAAATTGCTTAAAAGCACATCTTTCAATGTAAAAGTGGCCAAAACGTATGAGTTTCTACAACTCAGATATAAATAACATATAATAACAAAACAAATTGCATATAATTCAACTAATAAACCCCAAGAGCTGTATTTCATATACAATTGCAAAAGAATGAAATAAAACAACCCAATGGGGTGAAGATTCTGCATATAGCTTCTGATTATTTTAAATGCAAGCTCAACTCACAATTTATAATCAACAAAACAATACTCATTAAAGTCATTTCAATAGGAAAAGGAGAATCATGGATTGTATCGTACGAAACTGTCCCCAAAATTCTGCATCAACCAAATAATTGTACCAAGAAACTTATATGGAACAAAATAAATCCAAAACAATAGATCAGAACATCGGAAATATTGATATTTAGCACATACAAGGTCATTTTAAAAAAATCAGCAAAGAAACAATACCAAAACGATTCGGGATATCTTTATTTGTTTTACAAGAATGCTCTACGAACAAGACGAAAAACAATATGAAACAAATCAACTATAAACCATAAACTCACACACCATGTTATGATTCTGATGAACTAATCAGACCCAGAAACATTATACACACAAATTCAAAACGCATAACGATTTCTTACGCACATAAATATGTGAAACTCTAACGATTTGTCTTCATAAAAATCACTGGTAAAACTATCAGACAAGAAAGGACTACCTGATCCGAGGATATGCTTCAAATCATCAGTGCAAGGGGTGGTGTTGCCACCCAACACGGCCAACAAGTACGCTGCGACAACCTTCATCTCTGCTAAATCAACCAAAAACATATGCAGCAAATCAGCTTCGGACTTACACACACGAACATACGTAAAGAAAAACCCAGAAAGAGGGGATAGAAAAATAGAGTACCGAGTGGAGATTTGAATGCAGAGGCTGCGTTGGAAACTGATGGAGTCTGTGAGGTAGCGCCGAGGGTTTGTTCTGGTGGAACGCGAAGTTTTCGCAGTGTATAAGGGTTTTATATAGCTAGGGTTCGAGCTGATTCCGATACGGGTCAGCTTGATTGGATCGTGGCCGTTCATATTATGGTTTTCAATTACCAAATATTACCTGGTTTCAATAGTTTTGAAAAGAAAAAAACGTTTTCTTTTGTTACGCTTTTATTTTATTCACTTCCCGTCATTCACACGAATAATATAATTTTATGCATAATATTATAAATATTAAGTGATAATTTTATTTTATCCGTATTTTTTTAATTTAAAATTTTTGCAATTTTCAATAACTTACATAACAAGTACCGTAAGTAAAATTATAAGTATAGATAGTATTTTTCTAATAAAAAACTAATATGTCACATATTTATGTCAATAATTTTGTTAAAAGAATAATTATAAAAAACAAAATAATAAATAGCAGAAATAAAAATAATATGAAAACAAAAAATAGATTAAAATTGAGAAAATAAAACTTCAAATGAATATAAATATTAGCCAAGTAGAATTTTAAAATATATATGAGAAAATAGAATAAAAAATACAAAAACTTGATAATAAAAAATAGAAAAGACAAAAAGTGTTCACAGAGGTGGCTTGATTTGGCCCTCACCCAAGGGAACTGCTAGGGTTGTAAAAATCTTCAGCTGATTTCGACTCTGGCTCTGACTGATGCCCACTCCACCTCCGACTCCGACTGATGCCCACTCCACTTCCGACTCCGTTGGAATAGTCAAAATTTGGAGTTAGAGTCCTTATGAGCTCCAAATTCCGACTTTAAAAAAAAAATTCAAATATATATGATACTTTGAATTATTAAGTTAACTAAACCATGTTGTTCCATTTTAAGTATAACGACATCATTTTGTGCACATCGGGGTCCAAAATACAGAACCTCTTTTCTCCCCCTCACTTTGCGAACATTCTCTTTCCCTTCTGGATCTCTCTGCCCACCTGGGACTCAACCATGCAGTGCCTTCCTATTGTTGCCTGATGCCGTCATGTGACATCATAAGGCGATTTTATCCTCCCAATTACATGTGTGTTTGTTGTTTGATTTATAATTTTTATAATTAAATAATGACAGTCTTCCCACTTGATGACAACCTGTTTACAACTTAGATAATAAAAAGCATCAACAAAAAATGATATAAAAAATGTCTTATAATTTTACAAAATAATCTTGTGATCTTAGTTGTAAACTAGTTGTTAACTAGTTGGAAAAGTATTATTGTCCTTTCCGATTTAGGGTTCCAAAATCGCGTTGGGTTGAATGGGAATTTTATTGTATTTGTTGTTTGATTTGTTATTTGAATTGGGGGATTTCGGTTTATAGCTTTTCAATTGGGGGATTTTGCGTTGGAAACTTGAAAATGTCATCTAAACAATGTTCGCTCAATGCTCGCTCGTCTGTAGGTCTAGCGAACTTCATACAGATTGTTTGCTTGATGCTTACTCAATTGTAACTCGAGCAAACTTCATACAGATTATTCGCTCAACGCTTGCTCAAGCGAACTGCTCAGCTAAGCAAAAACAATGAGTTAATTTAATTAAACAAGCTTTGTCTTTCCACATTGAATATGTATGATTTGAATTTTTTTTTTAAATCTGTGTGAGTTTTCGTATTTTTTTCTTTTTAAAACCATACACATAACACATGTTTTTTCTTTTCAAAACAAGATGTCTATCGACAAAATGATCTTAATGTGTTTCCAGCATCTAGATTATTTTCGTAACATATATTTTTTTTTCTTAATTGTTTCAATGCTATTTATATGGATCTGGATGCTACATCTACTCGGAGCAATCATCCACAAGTAGGGGTGTAACTGATCCAGTTTGGTTTAGTTTTGGACAAAATTTGGGACCAAACCGGTATACACCAGTTTTGCATTTTCAAGAACCGATTTAGCATCGATTACCCTCTGAACTGGTACTTCCGGTTTTATCGGTTCCAGTCCAGTTTTAATATACTATATTATATATTATATAATAGTATATTATAGAATATAATATTATAGTGATAATATATTGTAGTATATTATAATATATATTATAATTGTATTATAGACTATAGTGATATATTATAATATATAATATAGTGATATATTATAGTATATTATAATATTTAGTGATATAAGATTTTAAAATTTAATATTATATTAATTAATAATTTATCATATAATACAAAAATATTTTTTATATAATTATATATTATATATATAAATTATATAAAATATAAAAAAATTATAATATATATATGAACTAGTCCGGTTCAGTCCGTCCAATTTTAGAAAAAGAAAAACCAAAACTGAACCAATTTTGACCAGTTTTAAGAAAAATAAAACGGGTACCGGACCGAACTAAACTCAGTAACTGGACCGAACCCAACGGTTCAATCCAGTCCGGTCTGGTTTCCCAGTTCACCAATTTTTTTTTACACCCATATTTACAAGGGGATGCCACAATTCCTACACCTATAGGTACTTCCACCCCGAGACTCACATCTGAATCAGCTACTTCCTATGCAAGTAGTCGAATACCTATAAATTTGTAAGATGAGAGTATTCTTAATGAGGAAAAGGAGTTAGATATTGATGGCAGTCGACCACCACAACCTAGTAAAAAAGGTCGTGGACATGGAACATTTCATCAAAATCTCTGGTGATCGTGAAAATCCATAAGCAAGATGTCACTACTGTGAGCAACTTTATGGTTGGCATTCGAAGAATCAAGACACTTCTATATTAATAGCACATCTTAAGGGTTAACAGCGGTATAAGATACACAAGGGGCCGGTGGCCAATGATTAGAAGAAGCTAAGTTATGAAACTTCTACAGCCACTGATGGTACACAGAGTAAGAAACTATCAATCTCTCAATACAGTGAAAAAATGTGGAGGGATTTTGTGATATCACATATGATAAGAATAAAGATAGGTGATGTATGAGATCCTACATTGGTTGAGAATAAGAAGTTCTTGCTCTTTACAAGGTTCCAATGAGACTCCAATTGTATTATTGACTAATCCTTTTAGAGTATAGGCCATGTGGCTTGGGTCTTCCATTAGGGCGTTACAAATGGTATCAGAGCATATCCTAGCAAAAAACGTGGGACTTGAGCCGTGCCACCTACAATAGATAGGCCTGACGAGGACGTCAGGAATTTAAGGGGGGTAGATTATGATATCCCATATGTTAATGATAAGGATAGGTGGTGTATAGAATCACACATTGCTTAGGAATGAGAAGTTCTTCCTCTTTATAAGTTTCCAATGGAGCTCAAATTGTATCATTGACTAGTCCTTTTGAAATATAGGTCATGTGGTTTGGGAAGTTACAAATTTGGTTGTGAAACTTATCATTACAGATGAGGTCCCTTTTCTCATCGTTGAGGGAAAAGGCTGTGTAGTGTATTGAACCCCGATTTCCCATGCCTTCACTGTATACAGTGATGCGAGATCGTTTGAAAAGGCATACGAAGGAGGAGGCCCAGATGAAGGAGATGCTTATTATTACTAGCCAGAGAGTGTCTCTCACAACTGATCCATGAACGTCCATACAGATTCTCAACTACATGTGTATCACAACCCACTTCATTGACAATGAGTGGACGTTGCACAAACGGATTATTGGCTTCAAACAAATTGAAGATCACAAGGGTTCATCCATTGAAAATGAGATGGATAACTGTATAAAGGATTTGGGAATTACAAAAGTACTTTGTATCACAGTTGACAATGCCGCACTGGAATAGATTGGTTCAATTAGAATATGACGGTAAAAGTGGATACAATTCATGAAAACGAGTTTATCCACGTTCGATGATGTGCTCATATCATTAATATCATATTTGCTGAGAGGTTGAAGGAGATTGATAACTCAATTACCAAAAGTTTGCAATCTTGTGAGATATGTGAAGGCTTCCCTCCAAAGGCTTGACAAGTTTAAAGCTATAGCTGAACAAAGAGTGTTCAAGCGGATGGAGGTTGAGGACGTCCTCCCAGGGAAGAGGAGTACGAGATACTGCTGCAATGGACACTAAGTCTAATAGTCTTTTTCTTTTTTTATTAATTACTAAAAACAAAACTTACAATAAGAAACACATTAAAAGATACAAAACCACGAGCAACGGCTTAAGTCCAGGCGGCACACCCACCGCAAGCATCAGCTTTACAAGTCCAGACGGTACGAGCACCCAGCTCATGCATGGACACCAGCCTTCACTGCGCAAGTGGCTCTTACGCACGACCACTGGCCATAGCATCGTCCGCCCATCTCGACCAGCTCTTGCCCTAGATTGTGTCAGATCCAGACAGCTCAACACCTCACTTGGGTAAAAAATGAAAAAAAATTACGAAACACTAAAAAACCTTGCAAAGAGCAGAGATACACAGCACAAAAAGTAAAAAACACATGGGCCCAGCCTAAATAAAAAAGGTCCAACCCATTTGCAAGTGGGAAGGCAGCCCTTAAGGTTTCATCTCTTTCTTTATTACCGCCCCCCAACTATCTCCAAATTTTTCTTGTTCCTTTTTTTTATGTTCCTCCTTTGCCCGTTCTTCTTCCTCCTTTTCTCTTATGCATCCACCGCCCAAGGTGGGTTATAAGATACTATATAATCACCAAATATATATAGTAAATTTTATCATCAAAAGATCTGTTAATTTTTTTAATTGTTAAGAAATTAACTATTAGTGAATGTAAATTTTTTATTCAATGGATAAAAATGTTTAAAAAATACTTTAAAAAGAATTATTTTTACTAGTGTGCATATATTATTTGAGATGATTAGTCGTTCTACATACAGTCCTCTAAGAGGACTCCTATGCAATCCTAGTGCATGAAGTGACCAAATTGTCTCTATTTTTAAATTTAAATTGACTACATTACCCTTTTCTTCATGAATTTTGCTTGGAAAAGACAAACGCCTCAAATTACCACCTAAATTTCCACAAAATTTTTTTGTGTCTCTCACTTGCTATCTCTCTTCTTTAGAGATGGTATGCTTATCTTCCCCATAAAGGGTGAAGTCATAATCGAATGATCCGTAAGCTAGAAATGAAAAAAAAGTCAAAGAATCTTTATATTGATTTCTATTTGCGATTTGATTTGATATCGATTGGTGGAATTCATGATCTTGATAATGTTTGTGTGATTGGATTTAAGTAATTGAGCTTTTGCAAATTTAAGTCTTTTTTACCCAAGAGCAGATGGTGAGGGGAGAGAAGGTTGGTTGCAAGAGAAAATTAACAGAAGGGTTCGGCCCAAAGGTTCAGATGATTTGGATGAGGATTATGTGATTTTAGATGAAGAAAATGAGGTATCAGATGGTTGGGAATAGGAGGATGAGGAATATATGCTGGGTGGAGAAGATGAATCAATGGAGAGAAAGAGGAGAGATTATATGAAAGTGCGCAGGCGAGGTTCACGGAAAAAAAGACTTCGATAACGAAACCGGATCGGTTGGGTGTAACGGGTCCGGTTTCGTCCGGTTTTGGACAAAATTTGAGATTAAATCGGTATGCACCAGTTTTGTATTTTCAAGAACCGATTCTGTATCGGTCCGTTACCACTTTTTTTAAGGCATTAAAACAGAAAACCTAATTTTTCTATGTAAAAAGTGGGAATGAAAAAGGAAGAGAATGGTTTCTCTATCCTCGTCTTTTTGTTAACATATTACAAGGCAAACCAAGAATCAAGTGCACCTAACTTTTAAGTGTGTTTTCATAAAAGTTTTC
This sequence comes from Pterocarya stenoptera, assembly GCA_003123785.1. NCBI lineage: Eukaryota > Viridiplantae > Streptophyta > Magnoliopsida > Fagales > Juglandaceae > Pterocarya > Pterocarya stenoptera. The sequence continues at coordinate 269,738 of QEOT01002751.1, read as the reverse complement.
CAAATTGATATGTTTTATATATTGTGGTGCATCATATCACAAAAATTTCTCAAATTTTATTTATTTTATCTAGCCATTTAAATTTGAAAGCTTATGATATCTCTTTGTAAATCTCATGGTCCCGTTCGAATGTTTAGTTGAGTTGAGATAAATTGAGTTCTTTATAAATAGTAGTGAGTTGAGATAGTAGAATAAATTTTGTAGGGCCCACCTAAGATAACTTTAGATATATTTGGAAATTAAGATGAATTTAGATATATTTATGAGAAATTGAAAAAGGTTATGAGTCCCGTGTGTAAAGAGATGTTGAGTTGAAAAAAGTTATGGGTCTCATGTGTAAAGAGGTTTTGAGTTAAGGTGAATTTAGTAATTTGAGAGTTGAATGTTTAAATATTAGACACAACTTAAAATTAGACTGAGTAGAAGTTGCAAACGGGGCCTTAATTCTCTACTCCTATTAATTTTATTGAAGATTGAAATTTGGGAATTTGTAAAATTTGAATTTAATTAGGAAAAGACATTTTTAGTGAGGATAATAAGAAATTAAAGTGAACAAAGTAATTAAGTACACTCCGAGAGGATTAGCATTTACTTTCCATGATATTGTGATGTGATTATTTTAGCATCCATGCATAAGTTGATAAAAGTTATCTAATGATCAGTTATATTAGTTTGATAAATTGGAATTAAAGGGTATTAAAATTGCGTTTGGATGTTGAGTTCAGTTCAGTTCTTTATGAATAGTAGTGAATTGAGTAGTGGAGAGAGTTATATTAGACCATCTAAACAAAGTTTAAAGTGTGTTTGAATGTTAAGATGAGTTTAATACTTTTTATGAGAAGTTGGAAAATGTTGTGGGTCCCATGTGTAAGTAGGTTTTGAGTTGAGATGAGTTTAATAATTTGAGAGTTGGGTGTTTGGATGTTAGACTCAGCTTAAAATTAGACTGAGCTCAGCTGAATCTTGCAACCAAACGCAGCCTTATATAAACTTTTAGAGCTCGTTTGGATAGTGAGATGAAATGAGATGGGATGATTTTAGATGAGTTGAATAAAATATTGTTAGAATATTATTTTTTAATATTATTATTATTTTGATATTTGAAAAAATTGAATTGTTTATTATATTTTGTATGGAAATCTGAAAAAATTGTAATAATGAGATAAGATGAATTAAAAGTGTTTCTGTATCCAAACGAGACCTTAGTATGCATGAACTAATAAATTTATTTAATTAAAAGGAACTTTAAAATTTATGAAAAATGATGAGCTCTTTAATATGAAAAATATGAAATAAAAAATTGGTTACTCATTCCAGTTAGTAATATATAAACAATTCTTCTCATCATCCTCACACCACACACCACGCATAATCTTTTTATTTTATTTTATTTTTTTCTGAACAAGTTTCTTACTTATTCCTTTTTTGTTTTTTGTTTTTTTTACAAATTAATCCTAATTTACTGGCAAGAGCAGGATTGTAATTTGTATGTATAAATTCTATTAATGATTATATATACATAAAGTACTAGACTTCCTTTTCATTCAACATCTGATCACTCTCAATTTTAGAGAAAATTCGATCTCAATTTTCTGACATATTTATCAATAAAATAAAATAAAATAAAAATTATGTAACAATTAATGACCCGGCTGGATAAGCTACAAATTATTATTTTTTTAAAAAAAAAAATAACTATATATAGATCATGGTTATATCTAAATATATGATATTAATATTAGGGGTCATAACAAGATGATAAATTATAACTTATTTTTTAATTAACAATCATATATATATATTATAAATGATAGCCGATAGTAGTTTGGAAATCATGCTCTAATTAATTAAAGAATAGTAATATGAGAAAGTAAAATAGAATTTATTTTTTTTAAAAGAAAGGGACAATCATAATAAACCAAAATAAACCAGAGATTTTTATGGACCCTACCATTAAATATTTCACCTTTTGTACAAGTGAGTAATATATAATTATTTGAAGAAGTAACCATGTTTGATTTTAAAAAAATATAAAAAATTTTCTAATCATATATTTGTGAAATCGCCATTTATTCCAAAAGTTTAAGCCAATAGAAAGAGAAAAATATAATTATTTTTATTTATATGCTTAACATTTATCACATGTGTGGGCCAGACTCCCCCTTAATAAATAGATCAAACATGTGAAATATTTAATTAAATGAGATAGAGTATAAACGAGAAGAGGAAAGAAATGAGGAAAGAGAGAAGACAAGATCAAAAATAAATAGGGGGAGTGATGAGAAGAACAGGAAAAATGGAGAGAAAAAAGAATGAACGAAAGAAAAAGAGAAGATAATAGAAATAAAATATGTTATAAAATATCTTAAAAATTAATATTATTTTATAAAAATATCCTTATTTCATAATATGTATTGTGAAATATGTTTTGCGTTATCATTACATTGTCCCAAGTGCAAGTTTTTGAGAAGTTGCTTTTGTCTTTAGGTCTTTTCCTGCTTCTACTATAATGATTAATGACAATTGATAAAGGAAAACTCTAAAGGCAAGCAAGATTGCGCACCCGTCAGGCATGGGACCTACAAAATAAAAACTTGTTTCTACTTGGCATCGGAGACGAGCGGGGGATGAAACAAAATGAAGGGTTTTTGGGTCTTTTCCTTTTCGGAGCTATCTCCTACCTCTGTTCATTTATAGAAAAATGGTAGACTCTGCGGTCAAGTTCTCAATATCCCCACCATAATAAATTAGAAAATTCACCGTACACCTATCTATCTTCATAAAAGTATCTGAGAATTCACATTCTTCCTCTGTTTGGTATTTTTATTTTTATTTTTCTTTCTTTCTTTCAGCTATATTGTAATATCTTGTAGAGATTATTTCAAAAAAAAAAAAAAAAACCTTGTAGAGAGTCCTATGCTGGGTGAGGACTTGGGTACCAAGGTGTTGGGGAGCTTCGAAGATGTGGCTGCGGCCAAGGCACTGGCCGTGACAGCTCACGAAGGTGCCGAGTCTAGCGGCGTTAGATCAAACTCCGGTGAAGAAGATAAGGGCCGGTGACTGAAGTAATTATGGTGGAAACCGGTGGCCACGACAAGAAACTTTGGCATTCTCGAAGATACTGTCGGACAAGGATGTGAAACCCCAATCTTATACGAGCAAACAAAGAGATTGCTTTTTATTTCCTTCACAAAATCCACTTCTTAACGATACATGAGCAAAACGAGTAGAATATTTGAGGCTTAAAAGAGTTGGCCGCAGAGGATCGGAGGAGGAGCTCAGAGAGGGTGAACTCAAAATTCAGAAGGCCCATATTTTGCTCAACTCTGCTGTTTATACATATAACCATTTGAGCTTTGCAGCTGGTGCGTAGTTGCCGATGATCCAAAAGTGAAATATTCAAGAATGATAACATTTCCTCTTCGTTATTCCCGGTTCCCGCATATGTTGCGTGTTTGAACTTCCTGCAAAATCTTGTTCTGTTCCTGTGTGTTTTGTTGCAGTACATGACATGCGACTCGTTTGAATTGGGCTAGCTTTTGGATTGTCAAGCCTTTTTATAGACTCATTTGAAGCCAAGGGCGCTGGCTTGCCCCCTGAGCATAAGCCGAGACTCTGCAATGACACTTGTGAGAAAGAGCTTGAAATTGTATGATGAGATTACATGGCCCCTTACCTGCAAGAATATCTTTTCAGCATTTCAGAAGAATGGGTTTAGGGTTTGAGGGTTTCTCTAATTTTGGGAGGATGTGGCAACTAGCCACGTCACCCGTTATCCAGTTGTTGCACACCTGTTACATGAACGATGCATGGGTAACAAATTTATTTAGGCCTATTTTAGATACAGAGGTGAGATAAAACCATCTCACCTCACTCTGTACAGAAAATGCAACTTATCCAAATGGTGAATGTGAGGTTTCAAAAATAATTTCAAATCTTTTCATGTAACGACAAACTGTCATTACTTCGCTCGAGCAATACTCGAGCTACTCCTTCAGCAAACAATCTGTGTGCTATTTCTCGAGCCACAGTTGAGTGAACATCGAGCAGACATTGTCTAAGGGCACCATTCAATTTTGTTGGTTGGTAATTTATTAATTACTATTAGTTATAAATATATTTATAGAAAAAAAAACATTATAAACAAAATATATCTATAAATATATCTTTTAACGGGTCTCGTGATAGATTACTTATTTACACACACAAGTTTGTAGCACAGATCTTTACAAATTAGCAGTGCTAATTTTAGATAGTCTATACGTAGATTTATTTTGATAAATGATTTGTCCATACGTAATTTTTATAATAATAAAATTATAAAATAAAATGATTTTATATGAGACATATTATAAAATAGATATATAGACAAAACATTTTCTTTGCTTTATGCCGAGTTGTTGAGAACATTATAGGATATAATTTTGCCAAAACAAATATGAGTAGTTTTTAATCATCAAAGGCATACAGTGTTTGCATAAAATAAGTTCAAAAGCTGGACAAAATTACCATTAATACTTGGAAATGAAAAATGATTTTAAGCACAATAATTTTATAAAAATATTTTATATTTTTAATTATTTAATTATTTTGTAAATAAACAATATTTTTATTTTATATTTTATAAAATAACTTAATTTTATAAAAATATTATCATCTTATAATATTATTATGAAATATATTATAAAAAATAAAATTTGGGTAGGTAGTTTATAAATTACTATTACTTATTTATAAATATATTTATAAATAAAACAAGTTCAAACAAATACTATACAATAATTAGTGGGACCCACATCTATCAAATATAAAAAAGTTAAAATTAAATGCACAAAATTTTTAAAAATCATGTCATCTCATCTCATGTCAACTTAATAATTTTATTACTATTTACAAACCATCTCAATTCATCTGATCTTACTAGTCATACGGGTCTCAGAGCACTAATAGTGGACTCAAAAAAATTATATTTTAACCAAAATTTAACTAGATTGCAAAAAAACTTACTGTAATGGACTCAACAAAAATACAATATTTTTAATTTTGATTATTTTCACTGGTCAAATCTATTGAGTCTAAGTTGCAAGCCAAATATTATTTTGGCATAAAAAATTCACTCTCCCACGTACTATTTGTTTTGCGCGAATTCATAACTTCAAAAAATTTCTCTTAATCTCAAAAACACGAAATGTCCAAATCCCTAACTCAACCACAGAAAACTGCTAGTCTCTATTAGTCATCGTTTCAATAACGTGGTATTATCTTGTTAGAGTGCTTTAAGTTCTAGTTCTACAATATTATAATTAGTTGATGTCAATTTTTTCTTTTAGAATCTAATATAAACGTTAGGAAATTAATGTTTACTTTTTTAATAACGAATAAATATTTCAATTGTAATTAGAATTAAAATAAATAAAAATATCAAAATTAATATTTTAATAAAATAACGATATATTTTAAAAACTTATTATCTAATATTATTAAAAATTAACTAGTTAAATTTATAAAAATAAATTCTTTATCAATTTTTGTTGAGGTTCCAGTATTGCATATCAGCCCCTCGCAAACAAAACCACGTGGGTGTGGAATACTTTTACAAAAGAGTGGTGCCGTGTTGCAAAACGGTGCTCAATTTTTTTCTTTTTTGTTATTTGTCCAGGAGTGGGTGAACACAAAAGCGCGGGAAACTCACTCCGCTCGCCAAGTCCCCCACTCCAGCCCCACTCCATCGGCTTCTCACTTAAAATATCAGAACTTCAGAAGGGTTTTGAAATCCTCCCTCTCTGACCGAGAGACCTTCAATCAGGTAACGAACCATGAATGGCGAAGGACGAAGGCGGGACCGCCAAAACCCTCGGAACTCGAAGAAGCTGAAATTAATACGCAACGCCGAGGAGGATCTCGAGTCCAAGCTAGGGTTCGATCTCTTTTCCGAAGGCGACAAGCGGCTAGGATGGTTGCTTACATTCGCTCCCGTAAGTTAATTATGCAATAATAAATTTTGCCCCAATGCACTTCTATTTCTCCTAAATGCACGTGTTTTCTGCCTTTATTTTTTGCATAATTATATATATTTATATATATATATGTATCAATTTGGTTTGTGTCATTAACTATCTCATCTTTAAGGTTGGTTTATTTGATGGGAAAACGAAAAATTGAAAAATGGAGTGCTTGGCGTGTTTTTTTTTTTTTTCATAAACTCAGCCTAGTAACTAAGTAATTGTTGCAATATTCATGTCGAGGGCCAAATAATTTAGCAACTATACTCTCACGAATGAAAAATAATTTCTTATAAGATGGCATTCACAAAGTTGAGTTTTGTTTCATATGCATGAGATTTCATATCCAAATGTAAGACTATAAAAACATATAAAAACAGAGTAAATAGAATTCTACATATACTCGTTTGAAGAGAATGGCTTGATGCCGTTTACTTTGTATTCACTAGTATATATAGAGATTTACATAAAGCTAATTGAGTAACTGAAGGAGAATAAAATGGAGATTACAAGTTACTTGAAATTCAAACTAGCTAGACTAGCGATTCTGCAGGCTGGTAGTTGCTTCAGAATCTTTGAAATCCTCTCCTGATCTTTTGGTGGTTGTTATGCCAGCTAATACTCTAACACCAGACATGGTAAACTTTGAATTCAAGTTCCTTAAATTTTGTCATGTGGACATTCTAAAGGCCTACTTGTAATTTTGCAGTCATCTTGGGAGGATCAAGATACCCGACAAGTTTATAGTTGTGTTGACCTTTATTTTGTGTCACAGGTAAACTTTTATTGAATATATATAATTTTGGGTCAGGAGGTTGCCTGCCGTAATACGTTCTTTCTTGTGTGCTTGCTAATGGACTTAGTTGATTATATAACTCTTTTTAGTTTGATTCTAGGATGGTTCTACTTTCAAGTCAAAATACAAGTTCCGACCTTATTTTTATGTTGCCACAAAGGTATGCTTTCTATATTTAAATGTTATTATTGCCGATCAAAATTTTAAAGTTGTTATTGGTCAATAGTTTCCATGATGTTGTTTGCATTGATGATGTCAATATTTTAGGACAAAATGGAAACAGATGTTGAAGCATATTTGAGACGACGCTATGAAAGACAAATTGCTGATATTGAAATTATGGAGAAAGAAGACCTTGATCTAGTAAGAAATATGCTTTTGGCCCAACTACTCTTTTAATTTTTTTTCTTCCTTTAAAATACTAGAATTCTTTGATACTTTCTCTATTTTCTTTTCTCTTACCTTCAAATATTTCTAATTTCTATCCATTTAAGTGTTTATCCAACAACTTTTGGGGTCTGCCCAATAATTGAAGTTGTTTGTTTGCCCTTTTTTTCCCCCCCCCGGGGGGGGGGGGGTGGGGGGAGATCCAATGATTATTGGATTGAAAATTGTAGAAGCTCCTGTTGTTTTGGGCAAAGCTAGACTAGTATCATTGTGCACTGTTGAGTTAAATATAATCGTATTGCAATCATTTAAAATAGTTTGGAAGTGGATATATATTTTTTTGACAAGTGATTTGGAAGTAGATATATAATGATAGGCATTATAGAAATTACTTGTTTTTTTTTTTTTGAAAAGTAAATGATTGTATTAATAAGAATAGACACAACCCAAGTACACAAGATGGTATATTCGAGGTAACACCTATCTAGGAAGAAGAAAAAGAAACAAGAAAGTCATGAAAACCAAGACCATTAAAATCTACAGCTATGGCCCCATAGAAATAATGTTCTAACAAAGAGTGATCTAATTTCCTCTAGAGAGCGTTCATTGTCTTCTAACGTCCGGTCATTTCGCTCTTGCCATAAGTACCACAGGACACATCTAGGCACCATTTTCCACAGTTGTGATTTGTGGAGCACCTCCTAGATTTGTCCAACTAGCCAAGAACGCAGCCACTATGGTGGGCATAACCCAAGCTAGCTCTAACCTGCAAAACACATCATCCCATATCACTCTAGCAACCTCACAATGCAGTATAAGATGATCCACAGTGTCGCCACTTTTCTTGCACATACAGCACCGGTCTACTATGATGACTTCGCGTTTCTGTAAGTTATCCACCGTCAAAATCTTACCTAGAGAAGCCAACTAAGCAAAAAATGCCGCTTTAGGAGGCGCCCCATTTCGCCAAATCCTCTTCCATGGGAATTGATTGTCTTGCAATTGGTGAGAGACCTATAGAAAGAACGAACCAAGAATGTTCCTTTACCTGCGGGTATCCCCCACAACCTGTCAACTCCTTGAGTGCTTGGTCTCATGGAGTATGGAAGACGAAAAAAATCCTCAAAGCTACCAACTTCCCAATCTTTGGAAGCCCTACTAAAGTTCACATTCCATTGGACTTGATCTCGAGATATCCCCATAACATCAGCTACTAAGGCTTCTTTTCACCCTGAAAACTTAGGGGAATGAGTCCTTAAGGGCATTATCTCCACACCATAGGTCGCTCCAGAAGTTAATTCTAGGGCCATCTCCAAACACAAGTCTAGTGTGACGAGTGAAGACTCCTCATTCGCGTCTAATATGCTTCCAGACTCTCACTCCATAAGCCCCACTCACCTCTCTAGTGCTCCCCCCCCCCCCCC
>QEOT01002751.1:247106-260511 GCA_003123785.1 Pterocarya stenoptera | reverse complement strand
AAAAAAAAAAAAAAAAACCCCACACCTCCATATTTGGAGTTAATCACTGACTTCCATGAGGTTTTTGGTTCCATAGTGTATCTCCACAACAATTTTCCAAGTAAAGCCCTATTAAAAATCCTTAGATTTTTGATTTCCAACCCACCAGAAGAGATAGGAGAGCATATCTTATCTCACTTGACCAGGTGGAATTTGAATTCATCCCCCATACCACTCCACAAGAAATCATGATGCAGTTTCTCAATCCGTGTTGCCACACTTGCTGGAATTGGGAATAAAGACAAAAAATACGTTGATAAATTAAACAAAGTGCTTTTGATTAAGGTGATCTTACTACCTTTTGACAAGTAAATCTCTTCCAACCAGCCAATCTATGTTTAATCTTCTCAATTACTGTATCCCAAATCGATTTAGCCCTTGATGCTACTCCCAACGGAAGACAAAGGTAATTCATGGGAAGAGAGGAAACCTTACATCCAAGAATGTTAGCCAACTGCCGGGTGTTGCGCACATTACCAACTAGCACCAATTTTGATTTGTGGAAATTCACTTTCAATGCCCGGATCTGATGTCGCTTCAAAATAGAGTAAGAGAGTCCTCAATGCCCGCATTTGGTTTTGTTTTGCCACACAAAAAAATTAGTGTGTCATCTGTAAATAAGAAGTGATAAATGTTCAGAATACCCCTTTTGGGGTCACCAACCGAGAATCCAGCCACAAAACTATTGTTCACTAAGGTTGAAATCATTTTGCTAAGCGCCTCCATAACAATGACAAACAAACGTGGGGACAAAGGATCGCCTTGTCTTAGGCCTCGCGAGCTGTTAAAGAAACCAACTGGACTACCATTTACCAACAATGAAAACTTTACCATTGAGATGCACCATTTGATCCACGAGTACCATCTCTCTCCAAATCCACACCTCCCAAGCAAGTATATTAATAAGTCCCAGAAATTACTTGTGTGGTAAAACAATAAACACATGGAAGTTTAAAGTTAAGTTAGGATGGTGAGGTGGACATAATGTGGGCATGAGCCAATGTTTGATTGAAGCCATGGTGTGGATAGCCCTAAATCTTGATGGGCCAGAAGCTATAGGGCCTCTTGATGTTGAGGAAAAGGCTCGAAGGAGTGTGGTTAAAGTGCTTGAAATGCTTGGATTACATTATATGGTTGTTCCTCTTGATGATGCCTCTATGTTCATCATACTGGTTGGGTTTTAAAGAATGCAAACTATTCTTGTATGGTTTATCTACTTTGTTGCCTTTTCCTAGCCTCTTGAGATGTGACTGACATACACTTGGGGCTCGTTTGGATGGCCAGACGAGATGAAAAAAATTTGAGATGCTTTCGTACGGATAAAACACACTATGTATCCAAATGTCTTAATGTCTTAAGATACTCTCATCCCAGCCGTTCTCTTCATTTATCAACACTATTCATTGACCGTACACTCTTGACACTTACCACACATCATACAAAAAGCTGAAAAGACCATGTACCGGATGTTTGTAGCCCAGTTCTACTACACAAGAATTCATTTCCCTTTTTTCTTTTTGAGATAAAAAAATATAGGAGGTTGGTATCCCAATACCTACAACATTCAAAGTATGGCTGCTTTTACACATATGTACAAAACCCACCACGTTTTAATTTGCTATCCCAATGCCTACATCATCCTGTATTAGACATGATTATTAAACACGGTAGACAAAAAAAATGTAAATTTTTGGGAATTGATAATTTGGGAATATTTGAATTAAATAAATTTGGAAAAAAACTTGGAAAATTTCCAAGCTATAACGATAATTAGAATGATGTATTTCTTATTCATAATTGATAATTTATGGAATTTTTGAATTAAATAAATTTGGAAAAAAATAAACTTGGGGATTTTCTAAGCTATAATTGATAATTAGGATGGTGTATTTTTATCCATAATTGAAGATAATTTTGGGAAATTTCGAATTACATAAATTTGGAAAAAAATAAACTTGTGAATTTCCCAAGCTATAATCAATAATTAGAATTTTGTGGGACCCACCACTTTATCAAATCCTCATTAAAAGTTAAAAACCATCTCATCTTACCTTTACATCCAAACACCCACACTTTTACAAACCAACTCATCTCATCTCATCTGACTATCCAAACGAGGCCTTAGGGCTTGTTTGAAAATAGATCTCATCCCATAATTCTCATCTCATCCCATCTCCTTCCCAAACATAATTCAAATACAAACATTTTAAAACTAATTATTATAACTTTTTCAAACTAATCATTACAACTTTCCCAAACTTTCAAACAAAAAATAAAAAACAATTCAACCTTTTCAAATCCTCAAACAAAAATAATATTATAAACTATATTCTAACAATATTTTACCTTTATAATATTTTTTATTCAACTTTTTCTCTCTCATTTTTGAAAATCCAAAAAATATTCAACTCAAACTATCTCACTACTATTTACAAACTATCTTACTACTATTCACAAAATTCTTATCTCATCTCACTCTCCAAACAAGCCCTTAGTTTCCTAAAGCTTGAAATTTAGTCTCCCTTTTAATAGGAGTAAGTTGTTTTTCTTTTCCAATAGGGGAGTTAATTGTAATGTGCATTAGAAGTCAGCGATGCTTGTTTCTCTTCATTTAAGGAGTTGATCTATCCACGTCTCTTCAAATAGAGGAGTTAGTTGGGATGTTGCTTTCGGACCTAGGGTCTATCTAGTCTGTACCTTTATTGTACATATTTCATTGTTTATTATTATTTTTCTTTTTGATTTGTCAAAAAAGTTTTTTTTTTTTTTTGGTTTATTATACAACTATCTTATCCAAAAAACAACTGATGAATTGTTATGGGCTAGGTCTGTATTGAGTTTGAAGTGTCCTGAACGACTTTAAAATTTTTAGTATCGTCCTTTTTTTTTTTTTCCTTCTTTTTTTTTTTTTGGGGGGGGGGTTTAAAGCTTGGAATAAATCATAGTTTTTATAGCCGTCAATCCATTTTACGCGAATGCTCCAAGAGGAAGCAGTTTATTACAATAAACTAAGATGCCTTCCATTTTTCAGAGGCTTATATGTGGTGGAGCTTTGGAAAAGTGTATATAACAAGCATGCATAGTCATAGTGCCAAAAAATGTACTTTGAAGTTTGGAATAACTTGTGGAATTTAGCTTTTGTTTGTTGGTATGCAAGGTAAATGCAATTAGCTAATGATATGTGGAAATTGGGGAGGGTACCAACGGGCAGAATATTGGCAGTGTTTAAGGCTAGGCGGAGAGGAAATTATCTTGTTCCTGCTTCATATTCACCATTGGTAGAGAAGGCCTTGTAATAATGGAATATGCCGGTTATGTACGAGCATAAAAGTAATAAATGAACACCGCATATGGACCATGAAGCTCCTTGAAATCATGTAAACTATTGAAATCTATGAGCTAGATTTGGTAATTTGAAATGAAAATGAAACTACATGGAAATTATAGTTCAAAGGCACGCATTTTGGTCATAAACACACAAATGGTTCAATAAAAATTAAATCTGGTTTCCATCTTTGAATTATAGTGATTATTGAACTTCAATGAAAAACACTTCATGTTGATGTAGCAAAACCATTGTTGGTGAAAAATCTAAAAACCATTGTATTTATTACCAACCTTGACTATAAAAGTTGATCCCTATGTATTTTTGTCCGACTTTATATAAAGAAAAAATGTTTAACTCCATCAATTCACATGCACAAAGCAAAGCATGTTGCTTCAGTCTCCCAATGGCAGTCATTTGTACTGAACCAGAATATAGTTTTCAGCGTTGAATGGGCATTTTCACATGATGCAATTCTGGTTATTAAAGAAAAAAGAGAAAGAAATAAAAGATGGTTTCCTAAATGGTCTCTTGCTTTGCCACATGTCCCTTGACATCGCTGTGGTGTGTATGTTGCTGTTTGGACACAATAAGCTTGTTGTCATACCCTGTGCATTGCTTTTCTTTGTTTTAGTTAGACTGCAGATCTGTTGACAATTCAACTTCGAGTAAAAACCAGCACCTTGAACTGTTGTCATATTATAAATAACTTCTAACTGGGGGCATAAGGCACAGGGTTTGCACTTTTTGGTATGTTTCCTTTATATATTTCATGATTAAAGCACTGTTACATGTTACAAATAACAGACCAAACCACAGTTAGAGCATATAGTTGTCTGCTCTACTCTGATCCTTGCTAATCAGTCGATCATTACATCCCTTGGTCCTCAATGTCTTTCTTTTCTCTTCAGTTGGTGGAACTGTTTGCTAATATTTTTCCCTTTAAATGCATTCTGATATCATTGTATGCTCCTTGACAGAAAAACCATTTATCAGGTTTGCGCAAACCTTATTTAAAGCTATCTTTTGACACTGTTCAACAATTAATGAATGTGAAGAGTGACCTATGGCAAGTTGTTGAAAGAAACCAGGAAAAATTTGATGCTGCAGAAGCATACGAGTCCATAATAACAGGGAAAAAGTAAGGCTCTATTCTCCAGGTTCAGGTTCTATTTGCATTGGAACAGCCATTATTTTGCAAAGTAATTAATATTGGTTGTTACTGTGGTGGAAAAGTTTATTGTTTTTCTTTCTGCTGTTCTACCTTGTAACTGCTCTTTCCGTTGCTTCTCTTTCTGGATCGAGCACCTGACCTTTTCCTCCCATCATAAGTGTTATCTCTTTGACGATTTCAAGACTATTTGCAGAGAACAAAGACCTCAAGATTTTCTAGATTGCATTTTTGACCTCCGTGAGTATGATGTTCCTTACCATGTTAGATTTGCCATTGACAAAGGTGATTCTTATCTCTTGATGCTGGTTTTGAGATTCTACTTACTTTTTATGAAGATTAAGAAGTTGTGTTTTATTTGCATATATTGTTTTCAAGACATTGAGAATTTCATATGATTCAGATGTACGATGTGGGCTTTGGTACAATGTTAGTGTATCTAGTACTGGTCTTATGCTAGAGAAGAGAACAGATCTTTTGCAACGTGCTGAAGTGCATGTTTGTGCATTTGATATCGAGACCACAAAGCTTCCTTTGAAATTTCCTGATGCTGAATACGATTTGATAATGATGATCTCATACATGGTTGATGGACAAGGGTACCTTATCATTAACAGAGAGGTACATATGATAGGCTTAAGCTTAATGCACTCAGTATTTCCTCACTTGTTCCTTAACAAGATCTTGTGATTCCTAGTCTGCAGCATATGTTCAGACATAAGAGTTGTGTAACGTTTTAACTAGCATTTTATGGCATAGATGCTTGAACTTAATCTTGCATCTGTTGTCTGTATAACTGTAATCATTCTAAAATGTATTGAATGACTATAATCTCGGTTTTGATTCTGAAGTTTGAGATTTATTGGTAAAAGTTGATTTCTCTCATAAATGCCCGTTTAACATCTAACGTTTTTTTTTTGGGGGGGGGGGGGTTGCTGATGGATGAAGTAGAGATGATAAGTGCATAGGAATAAACTCTCAGATAGTGATTTTCTGGTTTTACGACTGATTTTGTAGCCGGAGACATTATATAAAGAAGTCTCTATAAGACTCTTTGTACGGCCATTTTTAGTGAATGATATCTAGAGCTCTTCCCTGTGTGTTGAAAAATTAACATTCTGATACCATCAATTAAGTTCGCTTATAAGCATTGAAGACTGTCTTTTTGCAATGTCTAAGATGTACTCTTTTAGTTTCAACAAACTTATGTTTTTAGACAATTTGTGATACAATGGTATGTTTGTATTTGTATTTAATTAACCAAGTTGATGGTAGAATTGGTTATGGATGGTATATGGTTGTTGCAGGATCTTTTTGGAATTAATTACTCTGTTTGTTGATTTTCTTCTCAGATGACTGATGAGGCTTAATGATCATTTATTTGTTTTGTATCCATGTAGGCCTCAGTATTGCCTTTGCCCACTATCAATTGTTCTCTTAGTTGAGATTTAATTGGATGTGTTCATAGACTTGATTTCTTCATTGACAATTGTTATAAATATCCACAATTTCTTTTGTTTATCTCCAGTGCGTTGGAGATGATATAGAGGACCTAGAGTACACTCCGAAACCAGAATTTGAAGGGTATTTTAAAGTGACAAATGTTAAAAATGAGGTAATGACACACAAACTCACACACATATGTACATACCAATTTAAGGATGTGTATGTATGTATTTATCTAGGCATCTGTTTACTTATGTCTTTTATGTATGCATAATTTCTCCATGCATACACGCAAATACATGAATTACGATGCTGATACACAAGTCAAGTTTTGTTATCTGGTACTCCTTGCAGGTAGAGCTTCTTAGACAGTGGTTTGCCCATATGCAAGAGCTCAAGCCCGGTATTTATGTCACATACAATGGTGATTTTTTTGACTGGCCATTCCTGGAAAGCAGAGCAGTCTATCATGGCATTAAAATGAGTGAAGTGCGTTGTTTATTTCTGTTAATTGAATTCCAACATCATCCTCTTAAAATTTTAGCTCTTTTAATTACTGAAAAGGAAAAGCATAGTTATTATTAGCTGCCTGCATAAGGTTTACTTTCTCTATGTTAGTCTATAACATTCTTTTATTTGTAGTATTTCTTTTAAATAATTGAAGACTTTATTAAAAAATGTAAAAAGCATAGCTCAAGTACATTGGGCGTCAACGAAATTGGTTCCTAATTAGAAATAGAAAAAGATACAAGAAAATCATGGAAACTCAGCCCGCCAAAATCTATGGTGGCTGATGAAAGAAACAAAGGAATGAAAAAGAAAAGTTTAAGCTCCTTCAACATCCACTCATTATCCTTAAAATTTCTTTCAAAGTGAAAAAAATTGTTCTTAGAGGTGCCATAGTCTGCCAAATGCTCCTCATAGGAAGAGATACTGTCTTGGGGGCATAAGGACCCAATAAAAGATCTAATGGTGAACTCCCTTTCTTGCAAGGGACGGAAGAGTTTTAATTTTGACCTCCCAAGACATAATCTAGTGGAGTATAAGAGATTGAAAAATTCCGTGATGATGTCAAAACGCCCCAATGGAAGGCTCAAACCACGTGACCTATACTCCAAAAAAACTAATCAATGATATAATTGGAGCCCCATTGGATCCTTATAAAGAGTAAAAACTTTTCATTCCCATGCAATGTGGGATCCCAAACACCACCTACCCTTATTCTTATTAGGGTATCACAATGAGCCACTCTGAGAAAACTAACATTCTATTGAGGTGAGACACCAGAGAACTACAATAATTTAGCTACCGAAGCCTTATGCACATGCATGCGGGCCTTGTCTATATACCTTAACTCATGCCAAAATCTAATCTTAGAGCCATCACCCACCTCAAGTCTAGTGTGACAAGGGAAAACTCCCCCTCTTATGATATTTTTTCACAACCTCTCATACCACCCATATGCCTCTCATTAGAATGCTCACCCTAAATACAACCTAATCTAGAAGCCACTACAATTTTACACAAGGCCTTCCTCATGTTAGTTACGCCAAAGCCACTTTCCAAGGAGAGCTCGATTGACCAAGAACAAATTTTGAACTACCAAACCTCCCTTGGAAATCGAGGAACTTATCTTGGTCTAATTTGATAGGCGAAATTTGAACTTTTCACCTATCTTTCTCCATAAAAAGTCTTGCTATAACTTTTTTATTCCATTGGCCAATCGATGCTCAATCTTCTCTATCACACCACTCGAAATGGACTTGGCTTTTAAAGAGGCTCCCAAGGGGAGGCCAAGATATTTCATAGGCAAAGAGGATACCTTGCAACCTAATATGCTAGCTAGACATATTCACTTTAGAAACATTACCAACATCCCAATTTCACTTTCAACCTAGAAAGATCTTTGAAGTACAAAAAAAGTGCCCTCAAAGGGCAAAGGTGGCACGGGTTTGCCCCACAAAATCTCAAGGTATCATCTGCAAACAATTGATGGGAAATGTTGAGTACAACAAAATTGCTATCCCCCATATAAGTCCTGAGAGAAAGCCTTCATCAACAGTTGCTGACAACATTTTGCTGAGGCCTTCTTGAAATGAACAAACAGTAACAAAGACAAGGCATCACCAGTCTCAGACCACGAGAGGCAAGAGCTATTGAAAAATCTAAGAGGGAATACCATTAACCAATACATAAAGCGCACTGAGTAGATACAATACACTATCCACAGTCACTGCTCCCCAAAATCATATCTCTCAAGACTTACCAATCAAAATAGAAAGAAATCATATATGCCAAGTAAATAATCAAGAAACTCACAGTTAACATGATTGTAGGCCTTCTCAATATCTAATTCCAAAGCACCCTTGGCTCACTTGAGCTGAGCCTACTATCCAAGCATTTCTTATCTATAAGCACCAAGTATAAAATTTGTTTACCTTTGACCAATGCATTCTCTAGTTTTGAAAGAATCTTTTTAATAGGCTTACTCAACAGATTAGCCAGGACTTCAACAATTATCTTGTACATTCTATTCACAAGCTAATCATGGTTATCTTTAAAACCCATTGCCTCAGCTTTCTAGAAATGAGAGCTGAGAAAATGCCATCAGCACTTTTTTCAAACTTACTAGTTGTTTGAAAATTCTGGACTTCCTTCATAATGTTGTCTTTAATCACATCCTTGCAAGCTTGAAAGAAAGCCAATGTAAAACCATTTGGGCCTGGTGCTTTGTACTGCTCATACTTTTTACCATTTTGAGAACATTCTCTTTGAAGGGCCTCTCAAGCATGTGACCATCTCTTCCTCTACGGTCTCATATGCTAGTCGTTCAGACTTAGGTCTCCAAGCAAACCTCTCAAAAAATTGATATTCATAGCATTGCACAATATGATCAATGGCTGTAAATAGTACTGCACAATTCGTAGTGTGTAAACACAATCAACTGTAAATAGTATCGTCATAGTAAGTGACCATTGGCTACTGTTGGCTAATGACTTCTGGCTTGTAGAAGAAGATTTCAGGAATCATTCTACCAAAAACAAAGGACCTGGCTCCATATTGTTGTCTATGTTTCTGCCTGCATCTGTTTTTTCTATAAATTTGTGTTACTTTAGTTGTCTAGATTATGCCTAGGATTTTCAGATATGTGGTGCCTTATTTTTTTTTATGTTGAGCTTTTTGAGCATTTAACTGCATTTGACACACATGAATTTTTTTGACTGTTGGTATTTTGAATAGCAAGAATTATACTTTGAACTTATGGTTTTGAATTAATATCACATAAAAAACTACAGGGTAGGATTTTGAAGGAGGTCATGACAATTAAATTTCTTTTGTTTCATTGGACCTCAATGCTATTTTGGCTTGATGTGAGTTTGACATTATTCTTCTTATAAGTATGGTATTAGAATAATCTTGTTCTTATATATGCTGGATTTTGGAGATACTCTCTTTTCAGTTATCAACGGGGTTCTTTATTTAAGCTCATGCTACTTGTAAAAAGTTATTGATTTACCTATAAAAAAAAAGTTATTGATTTTTTCCCTCTCAATCTGAACTTTGTTTTTCTTTTTGGGCATGCAGGAGTTAGGATTTCAATGTGACAAGAATCAAGGGGAATGTCGTGCTAAATTTGCTTGTCATCTGGATTGTTTTGCTTGGGTCAAACGCGATAGTTACCTCCCACAAGGAAGCCAGGGCCTAAAGGTACAAACTTCCAGCTTGGTTTTGTTTTATTTATTATTTACTTAGCTAAAAAACATGAATTTGTTTCTTATTAGTTCAACTTGTGTTTATTATAAGTGCTCTTATTTCTTTTCTTTTCCCAAAAAAGTCCTCTTAGATAGAATATGTATAAAAAATGTAAATCACGAGAGGGTTTCTCATGGTTAATGAGCTTTTAGTTGTTTTGACACATAACTATCTTCATTCTGATTATTTTCTTATAAAAAAAAAATCTTTTCATTCTGACTACTATTGGTAGCCACAAGAAACAAATATATTTAATATTATTTTTCTACTATTTATTTTTGATGTCTCAAATAACTAATAGATGTACGACATGCTAGTGATATGTAATATATTTATTTTTGAGTTTATGATGTCTAACTTTATGTGATGTTCCAAAAATGGGACTGACATTAGGGACAAATCTCAGGTGCCCCAAAATCTGGGGGAAAAGAAATCTTTTGGCCCCCAAAATTCAAAATAGAAATTCTTGGGATTTTTAATATTTTATTAACAGTGCCCCAAGACAAAATTCAATCTAGTTCGTCTCCCTTGTAATAAATATCCAAGAGTGAGTAAAGGAGGGTGGTGAATGAGATCCTACTTGCTTCGGGGAGAAGTTCCTGTCCTTTATAATGATGTGAGGAGCTCCAATAGTTACGTTGACAAGTTATTTTGGAGTATAAGCTTAGATGTGGCTTGGACTTCTCGTAGGCTGTTAAAAAATGGTATCAAAGTGAACATTAGTTAGAAGTTGGGTCTTTAGCTATGCCACCTACAATGGAATGACTTTATGAGGATGCCAGGGATTTAAAGGGAGGGATTGTTATACCCGGGATGGAGTATAAGAGGGTGGTGAATGGGATGACACATTGCTTGGGGAAGAAGTTATTGCCTCTCATAATAATTATAAGAGGCTCCAATAGTAACTATGACTACTTTTGGGGTATAAGCCCAGATGTGACTTGGTTTTTTGGGTCCTTACATCCTAGAACAAAATTTTAGCTGTCCTTGTAAGACTAGATTCACTTGTACTGGTTTGTCAATGACTAGTTGCCAGTTGGTATCTATTTAAAAAATTGCCAACATCCATTGGAATGGGTTCTTATGTGAGGTTGAACTTTTTGTGGCTGTCACAGTTTGAACAGGCTTGTGTTCCTCTTGAGATTCTTGAATGAAAGCCTTTTAAGTTTAATGCCAAAGCTGCCGCAGCGCAGTGTTAATGGCAATTATAGGGGTGGGGCTTGGGAGGGCTCTTAGGCGTAATTCTTGTTGTTGACCGAATATAGAAAAAAATTGGAAATTGCATATTCCAAGAGCAGTTATCATTTGAACTTATATAGAGGACTTTTTACTAAGCTTTATTCTTGTTGGCTTTTGTATCTTAATTAGGACCGGGAAAGTCTTAACAGTTTTATCGAATGAAGGCACTCAGAATTTTATGTCATGTTTTGCCTGACAGAATAGGTTCACCTATTGCTTCTTCATGATGTATTAATGTGTATTTATGGCTTGATTGTCTATTTCTATTGTACTTGAGTAGGTTCTGCTTGATTAAAATTTTAATATAACAACATAGGAGTTACCATGATGAATTTAAATGACAAGTAATTATTGCTTGATTAACATATGATCACAAATTCAGCTTGATTGCTATATTCATGTTCTTCCTTCGCCAATACAGTACATTGCTCTACCTGAGTTTGTAATGGTTCCGACACAATTCTTTGCTTCATTAATTTTAGTTTCAAATATCCATGTTTTCCCCTTACAATTGGAAAGCTTATGCGTTTCCATTTCCTTGAACTGATGTCAGGCTGTTACTAAAGCAAAGTTGGGTTATGATCCGCTGGAGGTGAATCCTGAGGATATGGTTTGCTTTGCGAAGGAAAAGCCTCAGGTATGACAGACTGAAATAGTGTTTCTGATGTAGCAGTGGCAGGTTTACTGGGGTTTTGTAATAGAACATGAGGATAATGTTATATGAAAATGATGACAAAGGATAAAAGGATCTCTATATGAAGTCACGTAGATGTTTGCCCATTGGGGGGGGGGGGATTGGCCATTTACATCTGTAGAAAGTGGGTGCTTCCACCATGTCCATTAGGTGTGAAATTTACCTCTTTGTTGGTCTTTTGGAGTAAGTGATATGGTTACTTGGTTGAACTCGGTGTCTTCCAGCAAGTATATAGTTTACATTTAGGGTTATAGAGAAGCAGATGCATAGGCAAATCTTTGACCTTTACAAAGTTATACTGATGTGATCCAATGATAATTCATTGGTATTCTAGAGGGACCAGCTGCTAGTGACTCATGATTGCTTTGGTTTTATGACTCAAAGGCAAGTAGGGAACTGTCATATGCTTGGTTCTATTTCAAACGGTATATGACATCAGGGTGATGGGGGCTGAGTGTAATCCTGCTATAATATACCCTTGCGCTTGGACTGTCTGTCTTTTTGGCGATTTATAAGCCAACAAATGCAAGAAACACCACCAGCTGCACTGCCTTCCTTTTATTTTGATACACATACATGTGTTTATGGAAGTTGCTGGCTGTCAGTGTATCAGATGCCCCATCCCAAGTGTTAATGTTATGGTGCATAGGAAGGGTATATACGATAACTCTTATGCTTGGCAGTCAGCAATGTCAAACTATTTTCTTATGCATCGCTGCCTGCTAATTCCTGTTAGTTATTTTTTTTTTTCAAGTTTAGACGTGTTTATTTTTAGCCTCTTTTTCTTTCTTTCTCTTTGTACGTCGCCTTCCTGGGAACATTGCTAATACTTTTAGTCTGTTGTTGAAAATGGTGTTACAGATGATGGCCTCCTATTCTGTTTCTGATGCTGTTGCTACTTACTACCTATATATGACCTATGTTCATCCCTTCATATTCTCTCTTGCTACTATTATACCCATGTCACCTGATGAGGTTTTACGCAAAGGTAGTGGGACCCTTTGTGAAATGCTTCTAATGGTTCAGGTGGGTTCTTGTGCACATGCATTCTGAGGCTTTTACACTTTGCAAAGCAAATTCTCCACCACTAAACAAGTATGGTTCTCCCAGTCTCATTTGTAGTATTGCTACCTTTACAGGCATACAAGGCTAATGTTATCTGCCCTAACAAACACCAATCTGATCCAGAGAAGTTTTATAATCATCACCTTCTTGAGAGTGAGACTTATATAGGTGGCCATGTGGAATGCCTTGAGAGTGGGGTTTTTAGATCCGATATTCCTACCAGTTTTAAGCTTGATCCATCTGCTTATGAGGTATGCAGTTTCTGTATTTGTTTATATAACTTGAAAATGACTGATAGTTCTGGTTTCAAGAAGTGCTCATCCTATAATCTACATTGTCTGCTATCCTAGTTTGGCTTGAGCCAGTCTTTACCAAAAACTGATAAAAACTGGTAGACATCTATCCAGATACTTGTACCTTTTTATTGTTTTGCTGTCTGCAACATTCATAGGCCTTTGTCTGGCGAATATTTTCTATTTTGGAAAATATTCATAGGCCTTTGGAAAATATTGCTGTCTGCAATATTTTCCAAGCAACTCTAATGGTTCTTTTATTTCTAAAGGCCCCGATATGTATGTGTTGGTGCATTTGGCGGGAGAGAAATGATAGAAGCTTTGAGGATCGTGAGAGGACAATGGATGAGCTTAAAGTTCTGTTTTTTTTTTTTTTAAAA
>QEOT01002751.1:207685-246298 GCA_003123785.1 Pterocarya stenoptera | reverse complement strand
AAAAAAAAAAAAAAAAAAAAAAAAAAAAAAAAAAAAAAAAAAAAAAAAATTCTAATGTATAATTATTCAAAGTCAAAATATTTTGATGTAAACCAAAAAAGAAATTTGTACGTGCGTACAAGTGCTAACAAACTAAGGTCCCATTTGTTTTCGCAGATGAGATGAGTTGAGATAAAAGTTGAAAATTGAATAAAATATTGTTAGAATATATTTTTTTAATATTATTTTTGTTTTGGGATTTGAAAAAGTTAAATTGTTTATTTTATTTTGTATGGGAATTTGAAAAAGTTGTAAGGATTAGATGAGATGAGATGAGAATAGTTGTGAAAACAAATGAGGAATGTTCTTTAACGTTATGGTCTTGGTATTACCAAGGTGTACGTCTTTGAGATACTGTTTAAGTTGCTAATCACTTCACTTTTGATGCTGTACTTTCTACTTTTAAATATTGCTTTCCAACAACTTCCTTCAAGATTGATCCATTCCTTTTGTAAGATTCCATGGAAGCTGCTTTACTGAAATATTTGCAATCATTTTCCTTTGAGAAAAAGAATTTTCTGGGTCTAATAAGATGCTACTCAATCAAGATTTTGGAATAATTATTTAGTTTGTTGTTCATGCTTCCTGAATATGCTATTTTGAATTGCAGCAACTGATCAACAACCTTGACCGGGATTTACAGTATGCTATAAGGGTAGAGGGTAAGATGGAATTGGAATCAGTGTCTAATTATGATGAAGTGAAGGATTCTATAATGGGAAAGGTGCTGATTATTTCTCTTTCAAGCATATGAGCTCATCTCTAATATAGGGCTTGTACGCATCCAAATGTGTTCAGCTAATTTCTTTACAAAGGGGGCATTAGTGTCCATAATGCATCATTTTTCTGTTAATATTTAAAGCTTTTGTTGCATCTACAAAGCCTGTGATACTTTCTTAATATTATTTTTTATCAAATACCTTTTCACCTAAATGCTTATAAAAAGAAGTTTTTCCATGATATTAACATCTGAACCTTAAAAGTGATGTCTGGAAAAACTGTTTTTCATTTATTCACTCATCTGCAGCTTGTGAGATTGCGAGATGAACCTATACGCGAAGAATGCCCCCTAATATATCATCTCGATGTGGCTGCAATGTATCCAAATATTATTTTAACAAACAGGCTTCAGGTATGCTGGTAATAAATGCTTTAATCAATTATGATCAACCCCCTTTTTTTCTTCTTTTTTTGGGGGGGTTTATTTGACATTCACTTATAAAATATGTTACAAGGGTGCAGTGCATTAGACTATAGTGTGAAGTATATGACAGTGTAACTGAGAATATCTTTAAGGCATTTTTTATCATGATAATGCAAAGAATAATCATATACAAGAAAGCTCAAGTAACCGAAATATACAAGAAATGCTCCTAAACACTTCATTCTAAGTCCAAAAGCTAAGAAATTCTAAAAAGGCGTGTAAATGGATGCTTTATGTAGCTCAAAGCCATCAGGTTATTTTTCTCTCTAAATTGTCTACAGACATACTGGAGTAACTTTCCATATTCTCTTGTCTACTTCTACATAAACGATGCTTCCCTTGAAAGCCTGTAAAGAGTACTGACAAGTGAACTGGTCTCTCTTGATGCCGAACAATGAAGTAATAGGTCATCAACGGGCTCTCCATTGGTTTTACACGTAACGGCTAGCAACTATGACAGCTTCCCTTTTATAAAGATTGTCTCTTATCAAGATCTTCCCCAATGCTGCTGTTCAAATGAGAAAGGAAACCTCCTGAGGAACACCTGTCCTCTATATGCAATTCCAAGGGAACATTAGTCAAATTGGCTCTCTCTGTGTGTAATAAAGAGAATGAACATGGAACTTTATTGCCACTTATAAGCGAGGGTTGTTAGTGACTTATACTTTTAATTGAGTTGTCTCCTGATCGGCATGTTTTACAGTTTCTTCCTGTCAAATTGTAGCGTACTTATTCTTTGTTTTACAAAATGCCTTATTTTCTGCCCACTTGCATCCTCAAATTGTTGTTTTTGTCTCTCCGCCCCCTCTGCCTAGACATACCTTTACCATCAATGTATATTAAGGTTTCTCATTGTTTTATTTCTAGCCACCATCAATAGTTACAGATGAGGTGTGCACTGCATGTGATTTCAACCGTCCAGGCAAAACTTGTCTACGAAAACTCGAATGGGTTTGGCGGGGAGAGACATTCATGGCAAAGAAAAGGTATCATTTCTGTGTTTAGATCTTCCCATATATCTATAGGCTGTATCCATAAAAAGACTAACTGATGATTGTGCCTGGACATCACCTTGAATAACTTCAGTGACTATTACCATTTGAAGAGGCAAATTGAGTCTGAGTTTGTTGATGGTGCCGATGGTCAGTTGAAAAAATCTTTTCTTGACCTTCCTAAGACAGAACAACAGTCAAGGCTAAAAGAACGTCTAAAAAAATACTGTCAGAAGGTAGATTTCTCACTGTCTTGGTAGATATGTTTGCATAACTGATGCCCAAGAGACTAAACTTTGCTTTCTTCTGCAGGCATATAAACGGGTACTTGAAAAGCCGGTCACTGAACTCCGAGAAGCAGGAATCTGCATGCGGGAAAACCCATTTTATGTTGACACTGTTCGTAGGTGAGCGGTTAAAATTTGTTATATCATAAGTATTGTATACTAAATATTGAAAAAAGATAATCTTTACTGTGTAAGTGTAGATAATAGTTCTGAAACAATGGAGGTGACTAGGTGTCATGTCTTGTATACGTCCTGTGTACTTGGGCTGTGCCTATTCTCAATCTTATTAATAAAACTCTCACTTATAACAAAGATGGTAATGAAACACTGGAAGTGAATGCTCACTAGGATATGCATTTGATAGACATGAGGTTGACAGATAGGACGAATCGTTTGTGTACATCTGCGTTCCTGAATTACTTTGTTACTTCTTTTCTCTCTCTCTTTTTTTTCCACTTATATTTGCTTTTGTTCCTGCTCAAGCTTTCGGGATCGAAGGTATGAATACAAAGGACTTAACAAGGTTTGGAAAGGGAAGTTGTCAGAAGCCAAGGCTAGTGGAAATTCTATAAAAATCCAGGAAGCACAAGTATGGAATTATTCTTCAGCTTGTTGAGTAATTGGAAAATAGCCATTTTAGTGATGACAAGTTACAAGTCTCATATTGTTATTGCAGGATATGGTAGTGCTTTATGATTCATTACAACTTGCTCATAAGTGTATTCTTAATTCGTTCTATGGATATGTCATGCGCAAGTGAGTTTGGGGACTTCCATTTTGTTTGAAATTCTTATTATATGAAGTCTGCTGTTACAGTGGCTTCTATGCTGGTCTTATCTTCAAAGTTATTTTTCTTTCAGGGGTGCAAGATGGTACTCAATGGAAATGGCTGGAGTAGTTACGTATACAGGAGCAAAAATAATTCAGAATGCTCGCTTATTGGTTGATAAAATTGGAAAACCACTTGAATTAGACACAGATGGTATCTGGTGTGTGCTTCCTGGGTCTTTTCCAGAGAACTTTACTTTCAAAACCAAGTACGATCTGGCTCTTCATGGTTTAAGTAGTCATTGGTATCTATTAACTACAGCAGGTGTCAAAGTCCTTATCACTTATATGGCATTCATTGATGTTTTGATATATATTACTTGTACATAGTCAAATTTAATGGTGTTATCCAACGTTTCATCTTGATTTGTGAAAATATGGTTGTTGGGTATCTAAAGACACTGACTACATTATATGGGAACACATATTTCAGAGACCTCAGGAAGAAGCTGACAATCTCATATCCATGTGTTATGCTTAATGTTGATGTGGCTAGAAACAATACAAATGATCAATACCAGGTCAGCTTGGCATCTTTTCTAGAGTGTACTTCCTGATGTATTTTGTTCCATTCTGCTTATGCTTATATACTTGTGTACTCATGCTGAGTACACTAACTACGACATTTCTTGAGATTCTAACTACTGTGTTTTACAGACGCTGACAAATCCTATCAATAAAACATATATAACTCATAGTGAATGCTCAATTGAATTTGAAGTGGATGGTCCATACAAGGTAATGTTGATAGTTATAATTGGATTTTAACAACTTATTTGTTCTTCATTGTCCTTGCATTACCCTTATCACTAATCTTCATGTAGGCAATGATTCTTCCCGCTTCTAAGGAAGAAGGAATCCTTATTAAGAAGCGATATGCTGTTTTTAATGATGATGGAACCCTTGCTGAGCTTAAAGGTTTTGAGATCAAACGAAGAGGTGAACTGAAGCTCATCAAAGTTTTCCAGGTAAACTCTTATTTGGATATTCTCGTGCTTGTTACCTGCTATATAATTGGCCTTTTTTCTTCTTGCCTGTGGTATATTTTGAGAGATCTGTTGTATTATGAAGCCTTCCTCCGTCCTTGTAGGAAGGAGTGTAGTATTAGTTTCGGATGTAGTATGTAGACTGTAGCTTCTAAGGGAGTTTTGGGTGGTGTCTTAGTTTTGTGGAAACAAGGGGTTGGGGTAGTTATAGTGATTTGCTTTGCTGTGGGGAGGAGCGTTTTGTCCCAATTGGGCTTGGTGTATATTGGATGGACTTATTGGTCATTAGGGGTTCTCTATTAAGGGCTAGGTGTTCTCTCTTGTATACGCTCAGTGTACTTGGTTACACTTATTGATATTAATAAATTTTTACTTATAAAAATATATATATATTTTGAGAGACCTGTGTGACCTACCAATTTTTTTTTTTTTTTTTCAAAGACCCATGTCGTTGCTTTATGGAACCAACTTTTCCTTCTGAGGAAACTGGAAAAGAAACTCTATGTTCAGTTTTGCAGTTGCTTTAGATGAATCTGATAATATGTTTTTCCAATTTGTCTTCTTCAATGCATATAATAATCTCCTTTTTGCTTTGGGCATTGGCTAGAGACTGTTCGTTGGGAGGGATTAGAGATTTTTTCTTCCGTAAGTTATTACTTTGGGCATCGGCTTTTGTATTGGATGGGACCAGTTTTCATGATTTCTATGTTGCTTTTTCTAGTTCTTAGCTTAGAATTAGGTGTTTTCTCTTGTATACTCCCTGCATATTTGGGCTATGCCAGTTTATGTGGATTAATATATTTCTTTTTACTTATTAAAAAAAATCTATTTTTTGCAGGCCGAGCTCTTTGATAAGTTCCTCCATGGATCCACCTTAGAGGAGTGTTATTCAGCTGTAGCTTCTGTTGCAAACCGTTGGCTTGATCTTCTTGATGTACGTTAATGAATTGGGTTTAGTATTGCGTATTGCTTTGTTTAAAGTATAGCACTGGGATTTGTTGTGGAACTCTTTTTTTCTCTCTTTTTATTTTATTGGCAATTGGATATCTTCAAGTCAGCCAGGATTGCTCAGTTTTTATGCCTTCTTTCATTTCTTCTATCAGAATACTGATAAAAAAATTTATCCTCTCAGAATCAAGGAAAAGATGTTGTGGACAGTGAGCTACTTGATTACATATCAGAGTCAAGCACTATGAGCAAGTCGTTAGCTGACTATGGTCAACAAAAGTCATGTGCAGTAACTACTGCAAAACGCCTTGCTGATTTTCTTGGTGATACAATGGTTA
Organism: Pterocarya stenoptera; assembly: GCA_003123785.1. Lineage (NCBI taxonomy): Eukaryota > Viridiplantae > Streptophyta > Magnoliopsida > Fagales > Juglandaceae > Pterocarya > Pterocarya stenoptera. The sequence goes on along the minus strand of QEOT01002751.1, from coordinate 240,676 downwards.
AAGATAAAGGACTTCGCTGCCAGTATGTCGTTGCGTGTGAACCTAAGGTACATTCTTAATTCTAAGTGTGAATTTATCATGATGGATCTTTTCATGTTTTACTTAGCATATGCAGTTTTTATTATCTTCTGATATTCATTAGGAATTTTCAGTGGCAAATCAAGGGAACAATCCGGAATAGGTTACTGTATTGATAGGATCCGTACGTAATAAAAGGGTACATGATACTTCCCTCGCGAGCTATCTACCATCTTTTTCTTACACCTTAAACTTCAATTAAGTGTGACTCGGACCCCCCACTAGTAATTTCTGTCTCAATTTGGCCCCTCTATCAAGTGTCAACCAACATTAATATGGACAGAAATGTGTCAAAAAGACAAAAATGCCCTTAAAATTAAAAGCAAGCCCTTTAAGAATGATCTTGTCTTTTCTCACGTGTTTCATCTGAGTTAATGATTGTTTTTATATAGATGAGGTAAAATGTCACCAAAAACTATGGTATAGGGTTGAAGTTGCACTGAATAAAAGTTTTTGGGTGTAAGTGAAAAAGGGATGATGGTTCATGGGAACGAAAGTGCTATTTATCCTGAAAGAAAAGATAAGTTTATGTCATAGGGAACAGGTTAAAGTAGCCAACAGTACTGGTTGGATTCAGGATTTTGTTGGCATAACATCGCAAGTTAAGTCTACAAGCATTTATTTTTGTACTGAAGGCAGTCTATATAATTGTAGTTTGGAGTTCATGACTGAACACTCCTCACTGGCAGTGAAAAACGGAGGGAAGTTTATGTGTCACATTTTTGTTTCTGCAGTGTTTAGGTGAATTACCATGGGCAATATTGCAGTTCTATGTACATTAATATTATCAGTGTTACATTGACACGAGTTTTGTAGGTGTGGTTAGTTATATATACTCTTTGATTGACCCGGAAGGGTGTTGTGATAGTAGATTTGGCGTTTTGTTCGTTTTGTTGTCTTTCACCCAAAATGGATTACTGATCTAATTTGCACTACTGATATAAGATGCAATGGGAAAGTTGTTCTAAATGTCATAAGGAAAGAAAGAGCAATTTATTCTCTTCTAGACCTCATGAATAATAAGCAATAGCGGTTGCAATGCCTACATGTTCAATTGCATCATGTTTATTTTGCTGACAATGTCACAATCGGAGACATTGTTACTTGTCGCAAAAATGCTTCTTTGCCTTGGTAATTTCATCAGCCTTTTTGACTCACTTCATCCATGCCTCGACCCCAGCTAAAATTATATGGAACTCTCCTTGATTTAAGTTGCTCTTTTGCTATTACACTGGTGAACCCACTCCTGTAAAAGGTCTACTCCATCAAGGTTAATCAGTCTTTTGCTCAATAACACATCCACTATCTAATCATTTGACAGAAAATTTCAGCTCCTCGTCTTCTTCTTGGTAATTAGAAAATGACGCCTTCAAAATTCCAACATCACTACTTAACCTGATAGTCATTGTGGATTCTTCTCGCTTTCCTCAATGCTTTTCAGCTCCTCATCTTCTTCTTGGTAATCTACAACTCCTCAGAGAGATTTTGTATGCCTTATAATTGTAAGTTCACAATTGTTTTGATAAGTAATTGTAAGTTCACATATGGAAACATTTTTTCTCATAGTGTCTTTTAATTAAGCCATTTGTTTTTGCGTATCACTTCCTAAATTTATGGAGTACTACTCATGATGTGATGTTGTTACTTTTTTTTGTTTTTACTGCTATGCAAGTTTCATCTCTATTTGCTATGTCAGTAACTGTTATTCTAATAAAAGGCATAGTTATGTTCAGTTTCCTTTTCCTTTTTCTTTTGCTTATCTTGGGGGGCATTTTGATTGAAACATTTTTTATGCTGGCTGAGTAGGGGACACCCGTAAGTGAGCGTGCTGTTCCTGTTGCAATATTTGAAACTGATGCAGGTAAAGTTCTTCCATTGTTTTCTTGAACTTCATTTTCTGTTTGTTTGTTTATTGAAGAAGGGGTAAAATGTTCAAATTTGCAGAAATAATGAAGTTTTATGTACGAAAATGGTGCAAGATCTCATCGGATGTTGGCATTCGATCCATTATTGACTGGTCTTATTACAAGCAACGGCTTAGTTCAGCAATTCAGAAAATTATCACCATTCCGGCAGCAATGCAAAAGGTTTTGTTGCTTTTTTGTTGTTGAGGTTATTTACCTCCCTTTCTCTTTTGCATGCCTTGTGTAATATTATTTGAATTCTTCAGGTTGTAAATCCTGTCCCTAGGGTTGTACATCCCGATTGGCTGCATAAGAAGGTTCGTGAGAAGGAGGACAAGTTTCGACAACGTAAATTAGTTGACATCTTCAACTCATTGAACAGAGATGATCTGTTAAGAAAGAACAGTGATCCTGTTGGCACCAATGTTGTGATGAATGAAGAAATCATTGAAGATTTGGAAGACTTTCGAAACAAAAGCAGCAGTTCTGTAAATGGACTTAGACCGATTGTTCGTAGCTATAAAGTTAATGATGAACAGCATTTGGTCAAGAAAAATGGCCAAGTACACTCTGTGCAAAGCAAAACTGGTCATAGTGAAAATGTGCTTCAAGAGTCTCCACAATTGCACCAAAATGCTCGCTCTTCTGAAAATATTGACAGGAATGTGGATTACCAACGATGGCTTGAACTGAAGAAAAGAAAGTGGAAAGATACTCTGGAGAGAAGGAAGAGGCAAAGGTATGCTGTTCTTTGTTACCTACATATGAAGGCTTGGAAGTTTTCCATGCAGATTGAGATATGGTACAAAATGTCATCCTACGGATTCAGAGATTTTCCTAGTATAACCTTCATTTTGAGAACCAAAGTTTTACATATAATTGTTTATAGAATGGGATGTGATTTATAGTTAGGTTTAAATATTTTCCTAAAAAATAACACTTATTTGTGCTCCATCTGAAAGTTCAGAGGGGTTGATGATCCTTATTAGCTTCAAAGGATGTTAGGTGGTTTGCTTTTGTGAAAAATCTGTCATGACTAGTGACAATTCAAAAGTGGAAAGCATGAACATAAAAAAGAATAAGGAACTTCCATAATTTATTAAAATCAATCCATACCATCAACTATTGTCAATGACTTCAAGATGGTTGATGTTGCTTAGGCTGTATGTCAGTATTACCACCCAAATTTCATGGGAAAACAAACACATGCTTGATAATTTATTTTGGATTGATCAAATATGTGGTTCCACTCACCAATTGGATGCAGCTCTGGATGACTGTGATTTGTTTGTGTGCCTCCTTATTGTGAGCAGATATGTTTTACCCTATGGTAATAATAATCTACTACATTATGTAATGGCACTGGCTTTGACAGATTGAGCAACTCAAAGACTCGACACTATGGTACTGGTGTTTCTGAACTGCTGGGTGGTGTGATAAATCAGAATGATACTCTGGAAAAATCTGGTGTCAGTTCATATTTTAGGAGGCATGAAGTAGCCCTGACACGCTGCCACTGGCAGGTAATATGACTTTATTCCTGTTGAATGTTTGGGCTGAATGATTAGAATGTGAAAGCTTGATCTCATCTTTCTATGGTTCAGGTTGTACAGCTAGTTCGGAGTTCAGAGAATGGCCAATTTTTTGCCTGGGTTGTTGTAGAAGGATTCATGCATAAGATTCCTATAACTGTTCCCAGAGTATTTTACCTCAACTCAAAAGCACCTGTAACTGAAGAGTTTCTGGGAAGGCGTGTCAACAAGATTCTTCCTCATGGAAGGCATAGCTATAACTTATATGAGGTATGCCTGGTGTTGTGGCTTTTATAGTTTTCATAATGGTCCTTTCATCTGATTTTGTTTTTCACATTCAAGGTCTGAGGTTTTGATTTTCTTCTGCTTTGATGAATTGTAATAGGTTACAATCGATGAAGATCAATTTAGAAAATATAGTAAAAAACTTGCAGCCCTCCTGGCAGACCCTGAAGTTGAGGTTAGCACTCGGTAACCAAGTACATTAATCATTTCATAAACAAAAAAGATAAAAAAGTAATATTTGATTCTTGTTTGTGTACCTCGTTCATATTACTGGTCATCATTTATGGTAAATGTCACAAGTTTCTTGGACTTCTTTCATGGTATTTCTGCTTGCATTTGTCATGATGGCTATGAATCAGTATGACATTTTTAGCAAATCTATTTTATGGTTTTTTGTTCAGTGTTTTCTTATTGTGCATTGACAGTAATGTGGGGTATTATCTGTAGATGACAAACCAACCTTACTAGATTATTCAATATATAATGGACTATTGCAACTCTAACCATATTATCACATTACACGGATTTTCAGCTGGCCAGAAAAAGAAAAAAAGGGTACAACTTTTTGTCAAAAAAAAAAAAAAAAAAAAAAAGAAAAAAAAAAAGACTTTTGAGTACAACTCTTGACTTCATGATTAAGTTGCAATGCATGAGTCCATGACAAGCCACCAAGGATGCGGCAAGTTCCACCAACCTTGGTTTTTTTAAGGTAAAGTTCCACCAACCTTAGTTTTAGATGACATAGGATTACGGCCTGATAGAAGCATTATATGCATTTGTTTAAAATGTTACTTCAGGACATTTTATTTGTGGAAGCTTTAGAGATGAGAGGTTATATGTAATACAAAATCTCCATTCCCAATGCTAGTTTTTAAGGGATTCTTAAATTTTATCTTAGACTTTAGAAACCTCGGGTGAAATTTTTGGTCGAAACATCTTTTCATGCATCCTAAGTTGCTGTAGAATGTGCATTCCCAACTAGTATTCTTACCGTAACATTTTGGAGAGGGATGGCTTAGAAAAATACTCCTACCAACACATTTGCAAGGTGAGTGCATTTTTTTTATGTGTTCCATCTTTTGTTCTCAAGTTGCTTGTGAAGTGAGACTAAAACATGATAGCTTGTAATATCTCAGATTAACTTATCAAAAACAACTATCTCAGATTGAGTATATGATGAAGGTGAATAGAATCCTACATTGCTTATGAGGGAGTCAGGAGATGTTATTGAGCTTTATAATGATTCAAAGGGGCTCCAATTGCAACCTTAACTAGTCCTTTTGGAGTATAAATCCAAATGTGACTTTGACTTTTATTATTTCGTTGCTGATGGTATCAAAGCTAGTGCTAGTAGAAGTGTGGGACTTGAGCTATGCCACCTATCTTTTGTTTTTGAGCTTTTTTTTTTTTTTTTTTCAGAATTTGGAATGGTCTAAAGAAAGCGTTAGGGATTTAAAGGGAAGGGATTGTAATGCTTAAGATTGAATATAGAAGGGTGGTGAATTGGAGTATACATCCAATTGTGGCTTGGGCCTTTACTTTTTATTTATTTTTATGAATAATAAAGGGTTGGAGGGGAAATCAGAGGCAACCTCTCTACCAAACATGGTTCCCAGCGCCCTACTTGCTGGGAACCAGATAGGAGAGGCCTAAACGATGAGAAGCCATAGGGCTCCCTCAAGTTGGGTTTGAGCTGTAGCCAGATCCCAACCCTACTGGGACATTCAATGAATCCCTAGGTGACTAATACTAATGCTCTAAGGCAAATCCATTTTCGGATTTGAACTAGGAACTAGTACATGCCAAACCACATGGGGGTAAACCAAAGACCATTGAGTCACCACCTTTGGTGGTGGCTTAGGCTTTTATTAAATCATTGTATAGCTCCCCTCTGGTTCTTATTTTTGTTTGAAAAATTTTACTTTTCTGTGTAAAATAATTAGTTTTATGGTTGCAATAGTTTTATAGAGCTTTCACATATGCCAATAAAAAATATATTTCAGCCTTAAAAGCTTCTGCACATCGTTATTCTTCCTCCAAATGCTGGTCAAAAATATATCTGTGCTTTAAGCTTCCACATATTCATGTCATAATTTTCAAGCATTTTTAAAGAAACGAAAATTTTTATGAGGACAAAGGAAGTAATTTTTTTTAGAAGATTCAACTCTAAGGTTAGTACATTGAATTTTGAACTTCTTATGAGTAGGGCTAGAAGAACTTATATGCTACCAATTGGAGTTCTAATTTGAAATATCTACTTGAGTGGTTTAATTGCATATGTTAGTTTGATTAGAATGCAATACTTTGTCAGGGGATATACGAAACGAAGGTTCCATTGGAGTTGAATGCTATCCTCCAGATTGGTTGTGTCTGTAAGGTGGAAAAAACAGCCAAGAAACGAAATGTTCAGGATGGCTGGAGTCTAAGTGAACTTCACATGAAGACTACAACGGAATGCTCTTATCTGGAACAATCCATCTCTTTCTTTTACTTGTATCACAGCATCTCAGAAAGGCGAGCTATATGCATTGGGTATTTTCCTGCATCAAGAACAATATTTGTTGTGGTGGTTAATCCTTATCAAAATAAAGATTTATCACCATTATTTCTTGAAAAACAATTCCGTGACGCTTGCCAAGCTGTGTCTATTGGAAAGCAGCCTTCAAGTAATGGTGTCGTTATCAAGTTGGACTATGTTGGATATGTTAAGGATGCTGAAAATATTTTGCAAAGGGCAATAAATGAGCACAGACATCAGCACCCTGGGCCTACAATTGCTGTTATTGAATGCCCAAATCCTCAATCAATGAAGTCAGGTATACGAGCTCTAGATGATTTCCCATGTGTGAACATTCCTTCCAATGCTCGTGATAGTCACTACCAAGTTCTTGGGTGGCAACAAGTGGCTGCAAAAATAGGGATGCAACGGTGTGCAGCTTCATCCCAGTGGTTGAATGAGAGAATTTCTCTCTCAAAATATGCCCATGTACCAGTAGGGAATTTTGAACTCGACTGGCTCATCTTTACAGCAGATATTTTCTTTTCAAGAGCACTACATGATCAGCAACAGGTACTTTGGATATCTGATGATGGTGTTCCGGATCTAGGAGGCATTAATGAAGAAGAGACCTGTTTTGTTGATGAGGTCCATCAACCTGTTATTACATACCCTGGCGCATATAGAAAAATAACTGTGGAGCTAAAGATTCATCACCTGGCTGTAAATGGTCTTTTAAAAAGTAACCAAGTGAATGAAATGGAAGGAGGTGCTTTGTTAGGATATGACCAGGACATGACTTCTGGAGTACATATTCTGAATGAACAAGGTGGCTTTGATGAGGATACTGCATGTGCACCTGCATTTCGTATCCTAAAACAGTTGATCCAAAGGTGCCTTGCGGATGCAGTCACATTTGGAAATGTATACGCTGATGCAATATTGCAACATCTCTATCGATGGCTCTGCAGGTTGCAGTATCTTAACTTTGATTTGAATGGTTCTTGTTTTTGGTTCAAGTAATTACCTCTTTCCCTTTTATATTGCAGCCCTCAATCAAAACTTCATGACCCAGCTCTTCACCGCATTCTTCACAAGGTAAATACTTGTTGGATTACATAGGGTGTTTCCTTGTGACATGAAAAATGTTCTAGGGTGCAGAGACTATAAGGTTGCTCACTAAGTTTGTTTCTTTCTCTTTTTTTTCCTTTTACTTTTTCATTCTCTTGACAAAACGTCTCATATTCCTCTTACAGAGAAGTAATCATAAGAATGATTACAATGATTTAGATTCTGTTCTACATAATTGGCCTTTTTATAACTGTCTGTACATGTAAAAGCAGGCATGCAAATGATTTATGACTGCTTTCGATTCTTCTTAATATCTACAGGTGATGCGGAAAGTGTTTGCACTATTGTTGGCAGAATTTCGCAAATTGGGTGCCAAAATTGTTTTTGCAAACTTCTCAAAGATTATTATAGACACGGGCAAATTTGATCTCTCTGCTGCCAAGGCTTACTGTGATAGCCTGCTTAAAACTCTGAAAGCTAGGTAGGTTTCCAATTTTAAGTAGATTATTGCAATTTTCTTCCATCCCATTATTTATTATCTTTGTTTACAGAGACCTATTCGAGTGGATTGAGTTTGAGCCGCTGAATTTCTGGCATTCCCTGCTTTTCATGGATCAGGTTTTGTCACCTTCACCTTGTTTGTAACTTAGTTTGTGCTAAATTGGATTTTTATGAGTTTTTATTATCTTTTATTTTTATAAGTTTTTTTTATCGCTAAACAAATTTTTATTAATCAAAAGATAGGCAAGAGCCCAAGTATATAGGACATATACAAAGCAATACCTAAGCATGCTAGTTTAGTGATACAAGAAATTCATGAAAGGTCATGCCATGAAAATCAATTACAATCGACCAATGGAGTACAGTATAAAAAAATAAATCTCTAATCTCATCCATTGACCACTCTATCTTTAAACTTCTTTCATTCCTCACAAGAAATCATCAAACATCTTTTCAATCCGATTAGTCACGGAATCTCCATGCATGCGTTCTTTCTCTCCTCCCCTCATCCATACATCTCTTCTACCCATTTCTACCATTTCCCCCCAAAACCACTTCTCCCAAGTAAGTAAAGAAGGAACTTCCAGTTGACATGGTCATATGCTTTCTCCATGTCTAACTTGCAAAGTAGCCTAGGTTCTCTAGACTTCAAACGACCATCCAAGACTTCATTAGCGATAAGTACTGAGTCAAGAATTTGTCTACCTTTGACAAATGCATTTTGCGGCTTCGATATTAGTTTTTCCACCACTGAGCTTAGTCTATTCGCTAACACTTTGGACAGAATCTTGTACATCCCAGTCACTAGACTAATGGGGCGATAGTCTCTCACATCCCAAGACCCCACCTTTTTAGGAATGAGGGTTAAAAAGGTGGCATTGGGACTCTTTACAAAACAAGCATTAGAATGCAATTCATGAAATACTTGCACAAGTATTTCTAGGGACTCCGGAGACAAGATGCATTGGAATCATTCTAAGAAAGGTATCTTCTCTGTCAGTTCCTTTTACCATAAACTCTCGAACTCCGGAATGTCTATGTTCCCGTGGAAGAGCATATGGAAGACGAAAACTCCTTCAAAAGCAGCTTTCTTTGTATGGACAGTATCTTTGGGCAAGATTCTTACCACAGATAATTTGAGGAAACGACGGGTGATTGTCCTAGATTGGTGTTGCATGTGTAAGAAGTACGGGGAGTCAGTTGATCACCTGCTTTTACACTGCGAGGTGGCTAAGGCCATACGGGATGATTTTTTCTCAAGAGTTGGTTTGTCTTGGGTTATGCCTGGTAGATTGGTGGATTTCCTCGTGAGCTGGATATGACTATATGGAGATTCTCAGGTAGCGGCAATTTGGAGATTGGTACCAATATGCATGTGTTGGTGTATTTGGAGTGAAAGAAATGCTAGATGTTTTGATGATCAAGAGAGAACTTTGGATGAGCTTAAAGTTTTCTTTTTTAAGTCTTTGTTCTTATGGGCGGGGGCTATAGTTTGTAATGGACTTAGGGTCCATGATCTTCCTCTTTCTATTGCAACCTCTAGCTAGGCGTTTTTTCATGTATACTTCTTGTGTACTTGAGTTCTGCCTATTTTTATGAATACAATATCTTGATTATTTTTCAAAAAAAAAAAAAAAAAAGATTTCTTGTGAGGAGGTATCGGGTAGGAAGCCAAGTTCCATTTGATTAGTTGGGAGAAGATTTGTTCTCCACTGTCGTATGCAAGGTTGGGGGTTTTGAAGTTGAGGACCTTCAATAAAGCCGTTTTAGGGAAGTGGTTATGGAGGCATCACCAGGAAAATGAGACTTTGTGGGGGGCTGTGATCAGATGATAGATGGATGTAGTCCAATAGCTAACGCTTTGCTATGAAGATTCAGACAAAACGGAGCTTGGATGGAAAGTTCAGATTTGGCGAACAAATACAAAGGTGAATAAAACCAAAGATAGGAGTGCTTTTTTTTGGGGGGGTTGGTGCTTTAATGAGGTTGAGGTGCACATGGTGTGGGGGTGTGGAAAAATTTTAGGAGTGTTGGGGAGATTTTGCCAAATATGTTAGTTTTGTAGTTGGTGATGGTTCTAGGATTAGTTTTTGGCTTGATTCGTGGTGTGGTGGTAGGGGACAGTTGACAATAGAATATTTCCACTGAATTACTTTCATTCTATTCACTTTCATATTTATACACTGAAGGGAAAATACATTAGATAAATGCTACAGTACATGCTACAGTAATGCTACAGTACAACTAAGAAAATAAACAACTCTCAACACTCCCCCTCAAGCTGGTACAAAAATATCTCCGATGCCTAGCTTGCCAAGAGTTGTTCGAAACATGTTGCTAGAAACTCCTTTTGTTAAGATGTCGGCCAACTGGTCCCCTGTCTTCACATAAGGAGTACAAATCAGTCCCGCACGCAGCTTCTCCTTGATGAAATGCCTGTCAATTTCAATATGCTTGGTTCTATCATGTTGCACTGGGTTATGTGCAATGCTAATTGCTGTTTTGTTGTCACAATACAATCTCATAGGCTCTGTAGTATCATCCTTTAGCTCTTTTATTAGAAACTTCAACTATAGCAACTCACATACTCTATGTGCCATAGCTCGAAATTCAGCTTCAACACTCGATCTAGCCACCATTGACTGTTTTTTGCTACGCCATGTTACCAAATTGCCTCTCACAAAGGAACAATAACCTGAAGTAGACCTTCTATCCTCCATTGATCCAGCCCAATCTGCATCTACATATGCTTCGATCTTGAAGTGATTATGCTTAGAAAACAACAGGCCTTTTCCTGGTGATGACTTTAGATACTTAAGAACCCGATAGATTGCATTCATGTGAGACTCACGTGGTGAATGCATAAATTGACTCACCATACTAATTGTATAGGCAATATTTGGACGGGTGTGGGATAGATAAATTAACCGACCAACCAATCTTTGGTATCTGTCCCGATCTACCATATTTCCTTCAGCATCTTCTCCCATCTTAACATTCGGTTCAACTGGATTATCCACTGCCTTGCATCCAAGCATTCCAGTTTCCTCAAGGAGATCAAGTGACATACTTTCTTTGGGAGATAAAAATCCCATGTTGAGATCGTGCAACTTCAATGCCTAAGAAATACTTCAAGTTTCCAAGGTCTTTTATCTCAAACTCACTGGCCAAGTATTTCTTCAGTTTCTTCACTTCATCATCATTTTCAGTTATCACAATATCATCAACATACACAATAAGTGTAGTCATCTTACCTGATGGTGTATGCTTAATGAATAATGTGTGATCTGCTTGACTCTGCTTGTAGCCATATTTCTGCACAGCTTGGGAAAATCTTTCAAACCATGCTCTTGGAGACTGCTTCAATCCATATAGAGCTTTTCTTAGTTTGCAAACTTTATCCTTGGCCTCTGGGAACTCAAGGCTAGGAGGAAGTTCCATATACACTTCCTCTTCCAAGTCTCCATGAAGAAACATGTTCTTCACATCAAGTTGATGAAGTGGCCAAGCCTCATTTGCTGCCAAAGAGAGCAAAACCCGAACTGAATTCATCTTTGCCACAGGCGCAAAAGTCTCTTCGTAGTCTATCCCATAGGTTTGTGTGAACCCTTTTGCTATCAATCTTGCCTTTAGTCTATTAACAGATCCATCAGGCTTGAGTTTGGGTTAAAAAATCCACTTACATCCCACAACCCTTTTTTCCTTAGGTTGGAGAACCAAATCCCACGTGTCATTCTTAACAAGGGCTCTCATCTCTTCTTGCATTGCCTCTCTCCACTTTGGGTCACTAAGTGCATCCTGCAAATTCTTTGGAATGGACACAGATGACAAATTGGAAATAAAGGTACGATATGAAGATGACAGGATTTGGTAAGAGACAAAGTTAGAGAGTGGGTGTTGAGTACATGATCTGACCCCTTTACGTTGTGTAATAGATAAGTCCGTATCATGAACAATAGGAGTAGAAGAGTCTGAGATAGACAGAATTACCTAATTCCTGGTTGGATGACTGACAAGTAGATGAAGCATTAGTCTTACTATTTTGGCGTCATGAGTAGACTCTTAGTTCTACACCTGGCAGCTCATCCAACTTATCAATATGTGGCTTTGGCTCTGGTTCTTGCTGTTGGTTTTCACAGGGTAAGGGTTGCTGTGGGTTTGATGGTTCAGCCGGGACAAATGTCACTGACGGATCCATAAAGGAAGACTTCTCTTCTTCACCCTCATTCTCCCCCTGAAGAGAAGTCTGAGGAGAAGAAAAATAGGATTGAGTTTCAAAGAAAGTGACATCCATAGTGACAAATCTTTTTCGCGAAGGTGGATGATAGCACTTATACCCTTTTTGAGTGGGAGAATATCCTAAGAAGATGCATTTGAGTGATCGAGGATCTAATTTACCACGAGTAGGCCTATGAGCATGAACAAAACAAACACAACCAAACATTCTTGGAGGCACAACAAACAAGGAAGAAGACAATGAAGGTAACAGAACCTCCGTAGGTGTCTTAGAGTTTAAGACACGGGATGACATTTGATTAATGAGATAGGCTGCTGTAAGAAGAGTATCACCCCAATAAGACTTTGGAACATGCATGGAAAAAAGTAAGGCACGGGTGACCTCTAAGAGATGCCTATTCTTCCTCTCAACAATGCCATTTTGCTGTGCAGTATTAACACAAGTAGTTTGATGAACAATGCCATGCTCATGGAAGAAGCCTTGAAGGTTATCAGACATGTATTCACCTCCATTGTCAGAACGAACAACTTTAATAGATGTACCAAATTGGGTTTGAACCATTTTATAAAAGGTTTGAAAAACGGAAAACACATCGCTTTTCTCCTTTAATAGGTAGACCTAAGTAGTGCAAGAAAAATCATCAATAAAAGTGACAAACCAACGAAAACCAGATAAAGAAACAATACGAGAAGGACCCCAAACATCAGTATGAACAATGGCAAAAGGTTATGAACTTTTATTATTAGTAGCAGGAAAGGACACACGATGGTGTTTAGAAAGTTCACATGTCTCACATTTAAACTAAGATATATCAAGATCAGAAAACAAGTCTGGAAAAACATGTTGTAACAAAAAGAAAGAAGGGTGCCCTAATCTTTGATGCCAAAGCCATAGAATTGTGAATGCGGGAGGTATGATAAGCCTGTTTGAGCTGCCCAGGTGTCTTAATCTACGAATCCAGATAGTAAAGACCATCCTTCAAGCTACCACTGCCAATCATCCTCCCTATGGCTAGGTCTTGGAAAAAACACTGGTTAGGATAAAAAATCACTCGACAATTTAAGGCAAGAGTGATTCGGGCAATGGAGAGATGATTATTTGTAAATTTTGGAACATGTAAAACATCTGAAAGAGACAGACTCAGTCACAGGAATTGAACCTTTACCAAACACAGAGGATAGGGATCCATCAGCAATTATAACCTTATCCCTGCCTGAATAGTGGTGATATGAGGCAAAAGGAGATGATAAACCAGTCATATGATCAGATGCCCCTGAATCAATTATCCAGGGATCATTATGTTTAATGAATGATGCACTTAGAGGTGCGGCTAAGTTACCTGAGTGAGCAAAGGAGGAGGATGCAGTGGTGGATGAGTCCAGCTTAGACATAAGCCGACGGAGTATGTCTACTTCTTCCTTATTAAGCCCTCCAGAGTCCGAAGTAGAAGGACCAGGCATAGACATAGTAGGTGTAGAGTTTACAGTCAGAGTGTGATTTGCATGAGGCCTAGTACCACCACCAGAGCGACCTCCTCTACCTCTTGTAGGACGACCATGAAGTCTCCAACAAGTTTCTCGAGTGTCGTGGTTTATTGCAATAATCACAAAATAACTTATCCTTCTCACTTGTAGTGTCAACATTTTTCCCCCAATCACGACCCCTACTTGGCTTGTTAAGACTTTGAGTACCAGTAAACAGGGCAGATCGATCCTGAGGAGGAGAATGAAGCATCACACTACGACGACTCTCCTCCTTTTGAACATAGGAAAAGACCTCCCGGAGAGATGGTAGAGGATCCTTTCCTAGGATTTGAATCCGAACTGAGTCATACTCTTCATTCAATCCTCCAAGGAAAGCATAAGTACGTTCATCATCTATTATCTTCCGGATTTTGACAAAGTCAGCAGTCAGAGATAACTCACCTTGGGTCATCCCATGAATTTGTCGCTTTAATGCATACTTGAGCTGCATTCCCTTTCTTTGCAAAGGTCTAGGCAGCTGCATTCCACACCTCTTTTGCAGTGTGTAGAAGTAGAAAACTATTACCAATGTCAGGTTGCATAGAGTGTAGCAACCAAGACATAACTGTGGAGTTTTCTGCTTCCCATCTATCATAAGCAAGATCATCCAGTCCTGGTGCGGAAATTTTGCCATTCAAGTGTCCTATCTTTCCTCTGCTCTTAATATATAAGAGTGCAGATTGGGACCAAGACAAATAATTTAACCCATCTAATTTCACAATTGATATTTAGAGGGTTGGATTTTCATTCGAGTAAGCCACTTGGCTTTTTACTTTATTGTCACTAGTCTGTCCTCCACTCTTCTTTGGATCAGCCATTGAATGAAACCAACCAACTAGCTCCCCTTTTTTTTTCTCCTTTTTTTTTTTTTTTTTTCCTCACCTCATAAACGGCAGGTCGTTTAGTGCAACTTAGCCTTTGCCTGTGCTAAATGACAAGTCATTTAGTCCAGCTTAAAAAACGACAGGTCGTTTAGCCTTCTTTCTTCTCCATGTGAAAACCCCAGCCCCGAGTTTGAGAAACCCTAGCTTCGACGGCGCCCGACCTTGAGCCTCGCCCGGAAGACGAACCAGAGAGCTCCTCTGGGAATCTCGACTCCGTCGCAGGATGCTAGTGACCTTCTCTGAGCTCTGACGAGCTTCTTTGAGCTACTGTGATGCGATGTGCTCCTCAATAGTGCTTCGACGTGCTCCTCAACACGAAATGGCAGTGCTTGGGAAGGACAGACTGCGCCGATACTTCAATTCCACCTCAGTAACATCTACCAGGTCGATCTCATCGTCCCAACTTCGAATCGCATTCTTACTTCCTTGCCGCTGCCACTGTTGCCATCAGAACATTGCCTCCGTGAGACACAGTTTAGTACTGACATAACCCTAACAGCCCAAGAGCATGACGCTCTGATACCAAGTTGACAATAGAATATTTCCACTGAATTACTTTCATTCTATTCACTTTCATATTTATACACTGAAGGGAAAATACATTAGATACATGCTACAGTACATGCTACAGTACATGCTACGGTAATGCTACAGTACAACTAAGAAAATAAACAACTCTC
The DNA here is from genome assembly GCA_003123785.1 of Pterocarya stenoptera. Classification (NCBI taxonomy): domain Eukaryota; kingdom Viridiplantae; phylum Streptophyta; class Magnoliopsida; order Fagales; family Juglandaceae; genus Pterocarya; species Pterocarya stenoptera. The sequence continues at coordinate 225,484 of QEOT01002751.1, read as the reverse complement.
AACACCTAAAGGTTGCTTTTCCAAGTCTTTTGGGGATCACTCAGAATCAGGATGCTTTGGTGGCAGATGTTTTGGATTGCTCGAGTGGTTTCCCCTCGATGGAATGTACATTTTTCTAGAGCAGCGAATGATTGGAAAATGGATGCAATTTCTGATCTGTTTAAATTTTTTGTATGATACAAGTATTGGTTGGGCTGAGGCAGACAAGATGGTTTGGATTCATACTGGAAATAAGTTCACAATAAGCTCTATGTACAAGCTGTTGTCTAGCCAGAATGTTGTGCACTCTTTTCCTTGGGAGTGTATATGGAGCAGTAAGGTGCCTTCAAAGGTTGCTTTCTTTGTTGGACTGCTTCTCTTGGGAAAATTCTGACCTTGGACAATCTTAGGAAGCGTGGATTAATTGTTATGGATTGGTGCTACATGTCTAAAAATGTGGCCAATCGGTGGATCATTTGTTACTTCATTGTGATGGCAAGGGTGTTATGGTATGAGGTCTTTAATAGGATTGGAGCAGCGTGGGTGATGTCTGAGTTGATCTTTCGATTGTTGGAGAGGTCTTAGCAGTAACTCTCAAATTGCCGCTGTTTCGAACATGTTCCCTTTGTCCTGTGTGGTGTATTTGGTTCGAGAGGAATGATCGGTGTTTTGAAGATAAATAATGCTTAGCGGATGAACTTAGACGTTTCTTTTTAACACCTTATTTTTTTGGGCTTCAGCCATTGTATTCTGTGGAACTAGTGTCCATGATTTCCTTTTTTTTTTCCTAGTTCTTGACTTGTAACTAGGTTTCTTTGTATCTTTCCTGTATACTTGGGCTATACCTATTTAATTGTCTCAATAAAACTTTTAATTGCCTATAAAAAAACATTTCCACCACCGATCGTCACATATGCTCCCTCTCTGTTGCAAACCGTGACAACTATTTGCCTAGTAATGCTTGGTTAAACACAACCAAGTAGGCCAATTAACTAAATGGTAGTTGTACCCACCGTCTACACCACAACAAACAAAATCTCGTTGATGTTTTCTCAAACTGTTTGGTTACATCTATTGGGATGGGGAAAAAGGTACAACAAATATGCAGGAAGGTTTGAGTGGATGCTCTTGATAAATGTGATCTGGCCTCCTTTAGACACAAAGCTGCTTCCATCTCACCAATCTTCATTCCATCGCAAAGATACTGGCCCTTTTGCAACAGCCAGACTGAGGTACCTGGACTCGTGGGCTCAGGGGGTTTACCATCTAATGGCTCGTAGAAATTCAGCTCATTCCCATCAATAGGAATCAAATGGGCAGAGGAGGATGCTTGTTTTCTGCTGTCTTTTAACACAGCCAGCTCTGAGATTTTCTGGAACCACCTCCCCCAGCTGCTGCCTTCCCCTCATTCTTATTTCCCATTCAGTTACAGTAACCTTTTCTGTAACTTCATTACACTTCCCATGCCCATCAAATCTTTGGATGCTGGAAAACCACCACCGGTTACAACCCCCCCAACAAAAGATACCTCTGTTTGGCACTTTACGTTTGACTCTCAGAACCTACCCCCTTCATATCAACAACTGTCATGCCTTCAGATGCCCCATGCACCACTTCAATTTCTTGCACACTCTCATTCCCCTCAGAGATGTTCTCGGGTTCTATGCTTATGATCCTTGGCCATAACCTCCTTGTCAGTATTCATTGAGATACAGAGAGGGTTGGCGTTGGCTTCCTCAACTTTGAGCATTACTTCCTCTGCACAAATAGAGCATTAATAGAGGATTTTGGCATTTTCTGACCCACATGCCCTCGACCATTGTTACTGAAGGCTAGAGATTTTCTATTCTTCTCCATTGTATCTTGAGTCGGGAGAACTAGACCCAGAACCCTTGGGGCTGCTCCTACCCGTGTTTTAATTCCCCATACAATCAATTTTGATCAAAGCATGCTTTAGCACAAATTGTGAAGCGCCAAGGCTGAAATGTTTTGCTTACCAAAAGCAAACCCCATATACAAAAGAATTTGCCACCATGTGCAGTTCTTCCTCTAAGGTTATCGAACCCTTACATGTGGGACCTTCTGGTATGGCTATTAGCCCCTCATCCCACCTCTATCATACTCTTGAATGGCTGCGACTATGGGCAATGAATACACTGTACCTTGCACGGATCCTTACCTTTGAGTTTTTCTAATATCTTATATCCGTTTCCATCTCACTTGAGAGTTCACCCTACAATCTGGAATACCGTAAATTTTGGTGTAAATTTGTCATGTTAATTTTTTAGGATTGTCTAGGCTTTAGGTTGCATGAGCCTGAGCTAAATACTAGCTGCTACAGTCATGCCCTGATATCTGTATCTGTTTGGGGATGGGTCAATCCTGTCTGTTTCTAGACTTAACTTTTAAGAACCTTATGCTGGAGTATACATCTTAATAATACAGACGTGTCTCGTATACATCTTAATAATAGAGATGTGTCTCGTATGCATCTTAATAATAGAGACATGTCTCGTCTTTTTGTTTAACTGAAGTGAAAAACTGAGTAAAATAAATTGTTTTTATTATCATCCTTCCTCAGTTGATATAACTTAAGCATCAATGCCTTAATGACAAAATCTTCCAACTTGGCGTGAAAATTGAGAGGATTAACAACAACAACGAAAATAAAAATTAGGATATTTGTGACTTGGAGCTGTTTTGCCTTGGCTATTAAGATTATTCTCTTTTTCTTTGTTCACCTTGATCATGTCCGTTGTCCACAATGCATATGGACCTATTAATATTTGGTTGTTTTAATTTTATAGTATAACTATGGTGGAATTCCGGCCAAAGCTGATGATATCATACATGATGATTCTCAAGTGGATATTGTCTCATGCTGGAATATCGCTGAATATTTGCCCAAGAAAATCCAGGTAAGCTAGGTTCTCAATAATATTTTTGCAGTCCAACGGGATGCAACCTTGATGAACTTCCCAGTAAAGTAATATACTGTGCTTTATCAGTTGAATGTGATACTACCATACAATTATTTTTGGGGGATTCATCTTCTTCCCATTCTGAGTAGTTATTCTGTTCTTCCTGCAGGATCATTTTGTTTTCGTTGTCTCACAGTTCTTGTATATTCCTTGGAGTTATGCACAAAAGCAAGCTGCAATAAGAGCCTCTTTACGGGATGGCAACTCCTGCACACCATCCGTAACTGTTGCAGCTAATGACACTTTTGAATCACATATGACAGAATATCTTAGAGAGCAGGTACAAATGGGAATGCTAATATTCAGAGGTTGGGCGACCCTTTGATTCCTCATTGTGTGTATATACTAATTGCTTTTTATTATTAAAATTCTGCAGATCAGCTCTTACTTCACAGACAAACTTCTGGGTACTGTTCGAGATACCATTCTTCATATGAAGGGAGTGAATAATACTGAAAATGACCAGCATACGTCTTCTGGCCTCCAACAATTCGCTGATAAAACCCACAAAGGGGATGCTGCGCTGGAGTTCATTAAGCATGTGTGTGCTGTTTTGGCCCTGGATGAAAATGTCCAACACGATGTTTTGGTAATACTTGTTCTACTGATCAAGTCATTATATTGTAAAAATCATATTCAGTCACAGTATTTCAATTTAATATAATTTTGACTCATAGGAACATTTGTGCAATATGCTTAACATCTTTGCATTTGCAGAGAAACCTTGTAAATAGATGTTTAATCCAGTGATTAGTGGGTTTACCTGTTAGCTATTATTTTCAACCTTTTTCATTGTTATTATTGCTCCCAACGGCAATCCTACTTCTAGTATTGCTCTTTAGAAAAAGTTTAATTGGTACCTAATAGTTTTTTAGTATAATGCATGCCTATTTTATTTCTTTGGCTTTTCCTTGGGTCTATGACCGAAGGTACACACACACACACACACACACTAAAACACACATATATCGTACTTGCTCAATCTTATCTGCTTCACTCGAGGTTTTTAATTACTTGGATATTTTCTTATATCGAATTATTGAATTTATTTTAATTTTAGAATCATATGATTTTTATAGCCAGTATTGAAGGCCAAAATATCTTATCTGGAATTCTGGCTATGGCAAGGTTGTTCTTGGACAATTAATGAATCGCCAAAGTATTTTTTTAAATGACCTGGAACTCACTAAGGTATGGCCCTTCGGACCCATCCTGGGGAGTAAACCCCAGATGCACAGTAAGGGCTTTTGCTGGCTGACTGGTTGGCAATTGACTTAGGTTGTGTTTGGGTAGTGGAGTTATCATTACTTTTCACTACTTTTTACTACTATTCACTACTATTCAATTTTTTATCATTACTTTTTCACCACTTTTTCACTACCATTCACAGATCATTTGAGATCACGTCAGTACCCAGACGTACCCTTAGAGACAGCTCTAGAATTTGAAAGATTGAGGAATAGGTCCTTTTGAGTAGCTCATATATACCAAGGACAAAACTGTATTTATGAATCAGTATGCATGTGATGTTGGAGTGATTGGAGTTTTCTTTTCTCATGCAACTTTCAGATTTTTGCCACTTCAGCTTCTAAATTATATATTATTTGCAACTGAAATCTTCTGCACTTTTCCCATCTTCAGAATATCAGCTCTTTCTGACAATTGGAACAAGTTGAAATGTTCTATTTGAGTCTGCTTGGACACTGAAGTGATATTTTGATAATCTGCCCCTATTCTACAGGTGATGAGAAAGAATCTATTAAAATACATTCGTGTGAGGGAGTTTGCTCCAGAAGCTGAGTTTCATGATCCTTGCCCATCTTTCATCTTGCCAAATGTCATATGCAGGTTAGATTTTTCTTAAAAACGAAGAATAGAAGTATTTTTTCGTTTCCTAAGTTTTGTGCTAATTATACTAATGGAAGTGTACACAACTCTTTCTCATGTTTATTGTTGCATTGCCTCAGTAATCCAAGTAATATATGCTCCAGATACTAAAACTGTATTGTTGGTACAAGTACTCCTAGAGAAAACAATTTATGGGAAAAGATTGAAATTTGTTAAATTACATTTGAAGGAGCCTTGAATAAATTCAACAGTTCAGTTTATCGTTATTAATAGACAGAGGAGACGATTAAAAAAAAAAAAAAATGACAAGAGGAGACATTTCCTTAAGAGACTTGTATGACTCTGAATCATGGCAAAACTAGAGGAAGTATCGTGGCATGAGGAACTGTGGATTTTTGGATTATGTGAATTATGTTCGATTTATTTGGGGGCTTGTTGAATTTAAGCTCATACATGCTTGATCCTTGTTTGATAGAGTAAAAAAACAAGTTATTCTTTCCTTCACTCTCTTTTAAATCCTTGGATCCAATTATCACATTTAACCTCTTCCCAACTTTGAAGAAGTTGCCTGATTATTGATCATTTTTCTTGACAGCTACTGCAATGACTGTAGAGACCTAGACTTATGCCGTGATTCGGGTTTAGTGGATCAGGAGTGGCGCTGTGCCGTGCCACAATGTGGCCAGCCTTATGATCGTGAGGTCATGGAGAACGCTCTTCTTCAAATTGTACGACAAAGAGAACGCATCTACCACTTGCAGGATCTGGTGTGCCTTAGGTGCCAACAGGTGAAAGCTGCACATTTAGCTGAGCAATGCGCATGTGCTGGCTCATTTAGATGCAAGGAAGATTTGAAAGACTTCCGTAGTAAAATGCAGATTTTCTTGAACATTGCTATTCATCAGAAATTTCAACTTCTCCAAGAGTGTACCTCATGGATTTTAGAACTTCGTTAGCTCTTCGAGTTTGCCTTTGCCTTTGTAGAGAATTCTTTTTATATGATTGATCAAGGTTGGCAGTTACAAAAAAGAAATTAAAACTGGAATGGCGGAGTGTAGAATTGTAAACGGTGAGGAAGATGGCTAAAGATTGTTGTCGCTACAACTTTTTTTTTTTCGTATATTTTGTATGATGTAATAGAGCAGAAAAGTGGAGGGGATTATGGAGGTTTGAAGATGTAGTTTGGGACCTTGGGTCAAGGAGTGTCACTCGGGAATGGAATAAATGTGTGAATACTTCCGGCCCATATGCGATGGCGTGCTCAATGTAAATTATGTAAGAGCAATGCTATATGCAATCCCCATTTGGGGATTGTAATACAAGTCTAGGCAAATTTATCTTTAAAGTTTTTTAAAATTATAAAAATATTCCTTCTAAAATGATGATTTTTCTCATTTAATAAAGGGCCTACATATGCAGTCCCCACTAGGGACTGCAAATAGAATTTCTCATTATGTAATTGACATTTTTATGAATTTTAGGATCCATAATATACGACCCAAATGGGGACTATGTAGCATTGCTCTTTAACTAATTTAGAGAAAAACTTCCAACCAGTTCATCTATTCTTCTCCAAATAACAACCCTCCACTGAGAAAATGACACATATGGCTGCCATTTTATCAACATTGTAACCGCATCACAAATTAATCTTCACGGGACCCTCCTCCCCTCCCCCCCTTCTCACAACCATCTCGCACCGGAGCCCTCTCCCCACCCCCTCTTGAGCCGAACCCCTCACCCCTGAGGTGAATCCCCCTCACCCACGACCCACCTCTCGCAACCAAGCCCTCCCTTTGCCACTGGCATTGTCCGATTCCTACCCTCACATCGGCGTTGACCCTCCCCCTTTCTTGACGGAAACCCACATCTGTCATACTTAAGGCACCCTTAGGTTGGAGCCTTACCCAACCTCTTAGCCAAGATGCAATTGGACTCTTCACCCTCTCAGCCAACGATCGGCCACCAATCATGAAGGCCAATGGTGATGTTATTTCTTATGAATTGAATTATTGATAATGGATTTTTTGGTGCTTTGGTTTTTTGTTCAAAACAAATGGTGATCTAAATTGGATTTGTGATTATTTGATATGTTTGGGTTTGTGATCTGAGTTGGTTTGTCTAAAAATCCAACTCCATAGAAGCCAAAGCACTGGTTTTTCGTTGAAAGCAAATGATGATTTGAAATGGGATGATCTAAAATGTGTTTGCAATTACTATGATGCATGTTTGGGAATGACGGCAATGGACACTACTAAAGGGACAGTGGCAATGGACACTGCTGAGGCAAATGAAATGCTGTGGACAACGGTGGAACTTGACTACTGTGGATGACGATGAAACTTCACTAATGTGGAGTCAAAGAGGGAATGATGTGAATGTTGGGTGATGGACAATGAACAAAGACAATGAAATTTTGGAATCAACGTGTAATGCCTTGTCCCTGTAGGTCCGGAGAGTTATCTCTTATAACCCCTAAAATCATCTCCCGTAATGTATTTATAAACTCCAATTTTTCATAAAATATAACTCATTTATTCAAAACCCAAAAATGTATATTCCTCCATCAAGATACCAAATAAATACCTTAATGAAATAAACTAAAAACTTCATAAAGACTCGAAAATATCCATGATTCAAAATATCAAAATAACATAAAATTATAAACTTACTAAATAAGACTCTCTAATAAATACTTATACCCATTTGACACTTATTCTTTTACAATCATCAAACCTTGCTAATACTTTCCACTCTTGACTTCCAGTTGAGGTATCAAAATTATCTGAAAAATATTGTGAAGATAGGGGGTGAGTTATCAACAACTCAGTAAGCAGAGAACATATACTAATATGTAAAGATGATCATTTATAGAGTTCAAAATGCAGAACAAAATTTTTACTTTCAGAATGTCCAATCAAAATATGTTATCAAAAATATTATAGCGAAGCTTTTATAAACATTCTTATTCAAAAATACAATCCTTTGACATGTCAAAATTTGAAACATCATTTTCATATCATATCAGAGCATCACATTGGGCAGATACCATATTTAACTCTTGTGGTAGGGTTATAAACCATCATTATACCTGTGGTGGTGCCGTATACCACTATTATCACCCGTGGTAAGGCCGTATATTATTATTATCACCCATAGTTAGGCCGTATACCACTATTATCACTTGTGGCAGGGCCGTATACTACTATTATCACCCGTGGTAGGGCCATATACCATTATTATCACAAGTGGAAGGGTCGTATACCACTATTATCACCCGTGGCAGGGCCTTAATTGAACAGAACCGAAAACAGAATAAAAAAGTCATGCGAAAAGCTTTTAGATGCCACATTATATCACAATAGAGTAAGGAAACAGATTCAGATTGTTTCAGATATTCAAAAACAGATTCAAAACATCTTTGCATCACATGTACAGACTTTCATAAATTTATTCGCTCTTTTTGCATAGTTCAGAATAGAATGGAAAAAATAAACTCATGTCTACACCAGTCATGACGAAATACTTGTCTCTTTCATACATATTTCATGAGGATGCCAAATAAATAACTGAGGTTGTTTCAAAATTCTTTTCATAACAAAACATGCATATTTTTTATAAAATTAACCCCAGTTCATTTCCTTTATTCAAAGTTTAGTATAGAAACCCTGCTTACCTGAATTTTATTTTCTGAGAAATTCTTTCATAACAGTGCCGAACGAATATTAATTGTCACCTATAAAATATTCACGTAGCCTTCGTAAATTTTCAATCGAATATGTATTTTAATACTTAAACATGAAATACTAAATTAACCTATTTTTCCTAAATGTCTAAAATTCTCTTAACTCCGAAAAGTATCATCACCCTCAATTTAATCTATATCCACTTAATATAAGTACTAGCAAAAATTTCTTTTAATAAAAAAATAGACTTATTCAAATTTAAGGTGCTCAAAATAAAACTATACACTTACTATTGCTTCTGAAACTCAATCTATTAAAATAATTTATTACTAAATGATACAATTTAAATCCTTATTTATTTTCCTTATAAATTTGTGTATTTAAAACAAAGCCCACACAAAGTGAATTTAATATATAAAGACCAAGCATGACCAACGTATACCCAGTTTGATGATAAGGGTATTTTAGGAATTGACCAAACCATGTTTGGGCTCTTTGGGAAAGCTAAAATTTACAAACAATTTTTATGGAATTACAACCCCCCAGACCAAGTCGTGTGATGGATCACCGAGAGAGGTGGAGTCGCGACGGAGCTGGGTGCGGTGGACAGCGGTGATCACGATGGCGGAGCATTGAGAGAGAGAGAGAGAGAGAGAGGAGACCATGGGGGAGGATCGGCGTGGGCTTATCGGATCGGCACAGGGTGACCAGAGGTGGCACGGGTGACGGTTTCTATGGCTTTTCTTGGTGGTTCCCGCTTGAGGTTGAGCAACGGGCAGTGGCGTTATGGCTCACTGTGGAGGAAAACGAGTGCCCTATTTTCACGTGGAGAAACATAGCCTTTTTGTGGTGGTGTAACTGGGTGGTGTAGTCGTCTGCAGGGAGAGTCTCACGGTGGCAGCGTGGTGGTGTAGGGCGGAGGCTTGTGATATAGAGGTTGAGTGTGGGCTGGGTAGTGGGCTATTACATGGTGGTTTTGAGTGGAGGGAGGGCTAACGATGTGGAGGAGAGGTGGGCTATGGAGGTGCAAATGGGTGGGCTGTTGGTTGGGTGGTTCCTTGCAGTGGATGCACACGGTTTGGGCTTCTGAGATGGTGAGGACGTGCACTAAAGTTGGACGGTGGCTTGGAGGTTGCAGTCTTTGCGTGAGCTGAGCAGCCTGCTACCCTTAGGTGGTGGTGGTGCAGGGACGGCAACAAGGAGCAGCTTAGCTTTGGAGTGTGGGTAGTGGCAGTAACAATGGCTTGGGCAATTTCTCCATGTAGTAGAGGGATAAGTGTCTATATATATATATATATATATATATATATATATATATATATATTTATAGGTGATGATAAAACCTAGAGAAAAATGAGAGGAAGAAACGTGCTTGAGAGACGTCCATGGGCGTGGGACTGATCCATGTGTTCTTACGAGCTTGGGTTTCTTAGGTCCATTTCAAAATCTTTGGCCCACGTCTCGAATGTTGTATGAGTTAATAAATTGGGCTGGTTAGTCCAATCCAAAAATCTCTTTAATTTGTCTGAAATTTTTTGAATAAAGTATTTAATAAATATTAATGGGCCTCGACTTAAATTCTAAACTAACCAAATCTCATCTAATAAATTTTTCTAGCCAATTCCAAAATAAAGAGATCTCACTTAGTCTCTTAAATAATTTTAACCTAATGATCAAGTCCAATACAAATTCATATACCGCTGAAATAAATTTTGGACTCATAGCTTATTCTAAAAGCATTTATTAAATCTCAAGTAGACTTTTCATACTTATTAACCCAAAATAATAAAAAAAAAAATAAAATTAGAACATACAGCTAGCATGGGCTTAGTGCTCGGCTGTAGTGTTACACATCAGGTGCTTTGGTTTTATGTTCTTTTGACTATTGACGTGGCGCCCCTTGATTAGGGGTCGTTAAACGCCCAAAGGGCCAAAACCAGCCGACGGTTCCGAACTGATGATTAATTTATATATATATATATATATAAATATATATATATATTTTAATTTCATCTCAATTTATTTAATATCTTTTACTTATTTTGAGATCCTACCGTTTGCTTATCTTTTCAGTTCCACAGCATTCATATCTTTCAGCTTCTCTCCACTTCATTTCAGTCCGTTACTCTTCACGCCGAGCACCACCAACGCCTTACCTCCGGTAATTTCTCTCTCTCTCTCTCTCTCTCTCTCTCTCTCTCTCTAACTTGTCTCCATGTTTCATTCTGAGTCATTGTCTCTCTCGAACGTTTCATTCCGTTGATTTTTGCTATATTTCTGTTTGATGATATTTGCCATTTGAGAGTTGCTATTTTTCTTTGGGGTCGATTGCATGCACAAAAATGGGAAAAAAACCTGCCCACTCTGGGCGGCTGGGGGCGGTTTCGATTGCTGGATTAGGGTTGATTACGGTCGACCTTTTCTGACAGCGTACTGCACCGTTCAGTTACTTCACAACCATGCTTTTCAAACCCTTTACTGGTAGCAACATTTGTCCACTTTTTACCATTTTGTCCAACATAATTAGAACATTGCTGAAACTTATCTAACTTAAAACTATCCAAGTAGCTTCAGATGCTCCTTAAATGCCCTTGATTTAGCTCAAACATGGCCTGCTCATATATTATTTGAGCTCAATTTGAGCTCAAACATGCCCCAGCATATCCAAGCCAAACTTGGAAATCCTGAATACTTGGCTCGGATAATTTTCACCTCCAGGCACAAACTATTCTATACAGACATTTGACATGGTAGAATGACACTTTCTTAACACTATAGAACACATAAATCAATAACAGAAACTAGTTTCTACCAAAGCAAGATTAAACCCAGGCTTATTTCAGACAACAGTCGCAAGATCAGAGATACAAACTGAGTTCAAGGAAGTAAGCGAGAGCTAGATTGTATTCAAGAAATGGAATTCGCTATGTGCTCTGCTATGGGTATGAAATACAGAAGCATCTCCCCAAAAAATCTCACCAGGCATTATGGACACAAATTCTCTCCTACTGCTCCCAGAAATGGAATGGTTGTAGCAGCAAGCCGGTCCTCCTCCTCCTCTGGTCTGACTACCAATGGGCATGTCTATGAGGTGAGCAGCGGCAGCTCCCAAATTACTGCCAATAATGGTAGGTTTTATAGGAGGCAAGATTCCTGTCTGGTGATTGCTCCACCCAGTGGTACGAAGCCACATGCAATTATCAAGTTCTTGGGCGGTGCATTCATTGGAGCTGTTCCTGAAGTCACCTACAGCTACCTAATCGAGCAATTGGCACAGGAAGGGTTTCTTATCCTTTCGGTACCTTACAATGTAACTTTCGACCACGCCCAGGCTGCTGCACAGGTTTACGAGAGGTTCAATGCCTGCTTGGACTCGGTGCTCACCTCTGGATTGCCTCATGCCAATTTAACACCTGCCCAACTTGCTGGCCTTCCTCTCTTTTCTGTCGGCCATAGCAATGGTGCACTTCTCCAGGTACTTGTGGGAAGCTATTTCTCTGAGAAGGTACCAAAGGCGAATGTCATAATCTCGTACAACAACAAGCCAGCAACAGAGGCAGTGCCTTACTTTGAGCAGCTGGGTCCTTTGGTTCGTCAAATCATGCCAGTTGTTGAAGCATCTCCAGTTTATGCAATGACGAGGAGTGCCTCGGAAGGTGCATGGAAAATGCTACTTGATGTAGCTGGAGCAATGATTCCCAATGGTGATCGGGAATCCTTAGTTTCACTAAACAAATTTGTTGATCAGTTGCCATCAGTACTAAATCAGGTCACTCAAGGGATATCAGAGTTCAGGCCAAATCCATCTGAGAATCGTGATCGTTGCAAGAGCTCATACAATGTCCAACACACCCTGTTGGTGAAGTTCAGCTTTGACACCATAGACGAGACGGACCTTCTGGAGGAGGCATTGAAGCCTCGTGTGGAGTTCATGGGTGGGACACTGGAAAAGGTGCAATTGAGTGGTAATCACATCACGCCGTGTGCACTGGAACCAAAGTGGCAAGTGGGTTATGTGTATACTCCAGCAGATGCCATTGCTCAGGGGCTTAAAACTCTTTCCTTGAATGAGACTAGACGACTTGCCAGAACCATAAGCAACTGGTTGGGTCGTTTTGAAGGCTGAAGTGTCAAAGTTTCTATTACAAATGATAAAGTGTATGTTGTGTACAAAGGTTGAGTTACGTAGCAAAAACAAGTTAGTAGAACTGAGCTTGTTTCTGTGTAAGGGTAGCTGGAAAAAAAGTATTCTTGATAAACATGATTGTGATGATCCATAGAGTTAGAACCCAATTGTTATATGATTTTGAATTTATCAAATGGCCATATATTAGAGTAGCACTTTTCCATCCCTTGATTGAGTGGCTATCCTTTTCTTTTTTTTCATTTTGGTTTCCATATTCTTCTCAACATGCTTCTATGCATAGGGCTGTCAATGGTTAAGATTTGGATCCAAATGTGATTTAATCTGTCCTTATCAATTGAAGCTTCCAGTGCTCAAGTCACAAACTACTGCCTTTGAATTTTATTCCACTGCACTGAATAGAGATAGATCTGATTATATTAGAATCCAGGTTCGATTGATTTTATTCCATATATAAGGTACATATAAAAGAATTGTATATATACTTGTGAGGATATCAAAGGATTTTATGAGATACAATGCTTATCTGTTACCCGGTCAATGAACTAAAAATGCAATACTTACATAGGAATAGAATCCTCAGAATCCCATCACATAAATCAACTCCTTCGAGCGGGTGTGAGGCAAAGTCTGGTCGAATGAGAGGTGATGGTGGGCCCGACACCAGATCAACACCAACCAGAATAGTCTCCTCCATAGCAGGCTGTGAATCCACTGAAGGCCAAAAACACAATAACGAATCTTAGTTATACCAGTAGTTAAATATTAATTTTCACCTAACTATTTTGTCTGGCATTAGTTTTGGTGTTGAAAGATGGCAACTTATTTTCATCAGATGTTTAGGGGTCAATCTTATTATGTGATGAAAGTTTCCTGTGCCATCCATGATTGTTTTCTTATTACCCTATTTATTACCCTATTACAGAGACCCAAGGATTCAATTAAATCACAAGAGGTTGAAACCTGGAAACTACCAGAAACACAACACATGAACACAGAATAAGAAGAAACTCAAGAAAATATTTTTTTTTACAAGTAACTCAAGAAAATATCTTTGGTTAAGTTTCTGGCAGTGTACTAGTTTTTCCCACTCACACACTCCAGTCACTTTTACCGGTATTCTGTGTGTGTCTGTGCCACATGGGGTCTTAATTTACATTATGTTGATCCACAGTCACGTTGAAAACCTGTAGAAACGGCTTCATTTCAAAGCATATAGGATTGGGATTCTATGGCTTGGTTTTCTTGAATCGTGATGCAGTACTCCAAACTGGGTTTAAGCTATGCCATTAATCTGTTAAATGAATTGCTTCAATATTAGAGACCTGACTACAGGATTGGAATTTTATGGCTTTGTTTTCTTGAATCGTGATGCAGTTCTCTAAACTGGGTTTTAGCAATGCTGTTTATCTGTTAAATAAATTACTTNCCCCCCCCCCCCCCCAAAAAAAAAAAAAGGAAAAAAACTTTGAAATTCATTCTTTCACTTGTATTTTCTTGAGTTTCTTCTTATGCAGTGTTGTGTGTTTAGTGGTTTCCAGGTTTCAACTGCCCCACTTGTGCAGATGGCAATGGCAGTGACTCTACGCCCAACTATCTTCACCAATATCACTCATCTCAAATCCACCACTACCAGGGTGAAGACCACAACTCATCGTAACGCGCAAGCAAACTCGGTGAGGTGCTTTGAGGGAACCGTGGAGGCCCAGCGAGTCACTGTCCAGAATGGGAATGATTCACTGGATATATGCCGAGTCCTGAACGGGATGTGGCAGACTAGCGGTGGTTGGGGCCGAATTGATCGAGATGATGCTGTCGAGGCCATGCTCCGATACGCTGATGCAGGCCTCTCCACCTTTGACATGGCTGATCACTGTAAGTGGAGGATCTCTATGTATCCTGCTCACTGCTGCTCTCTCAGGCAAAAATAGTCAAAGTTCTTGCTCTCACCTTTTTTTTTTTTTTGTTTACATGGGAAATTTTGATTGGGCCATATCCAACTTTCTGTGACAGATTGTTGCGTAAATAACCAGACCACATGGCCTCTCGTTAGTCACTGCTTGACCAAGAATTAGGGTTTGTCTCTAATTGTTATTATGATATTGTAGATGGGCCTGCTGAAGACCTATATGGCATCTTTATCAATCGAGTTCGTCGAGAGCGCCCACCAGAGTTCGCGGATAAGGTCAGAGGGTGAGTTACTACCAGTATATTGGACATAGATATTACATGCCATCATTATCCTGTAATTATATTTATTTGAGCAACATCAATCCAGTTTATGTCGTTTGTTGCATAGAAAGTAGTTAAAGCCTTTTGATTCATTATTCTGCATGTTGTGGATAATATAGAAATGAAACTTTACAGTATGTTTGCCTCATTGTCTGTTCTATTATGTGGTGTAGTCTTACAAAATGGGTGCCACCACCAGTTAAGATGACAAGTAGCTATGTGAGGGAGAGCATCAATGTTTCACGGAAGAGAATGGACGTGGCTTCCTTGGATATGCTTCAGTTTCATTGGTACCCACACACACCCACACACCCCACACACATATATTCCATTCCTAGCATATTTTTTTAAGTTGATTGATGTAATAGCATTGTTTTTCTAGTGATGCAATTAGATCATGTTTTGTAGTCTAGTTTGAAAATAATTCCGAACCAACCATTATTACTTATAGCTGCGAAATTACCAACGTAGACTAAGTAATAATGCTTATCTCAGCTGTGCATGACAGGGTACTAATTTTTATTGGAGTGCCCATGTTACAAAATCTACAAGTGTTCTAAATTGCACCTACAAAAAATAAGCATTCAGAAGTGCAGTATCTGTTAACTTCAAGCCCTATGAACCTCAACAAGATTTGATAATGACATAAATTTCCTACACAATTATAGCGAAACTAACTTATACGCAAAGGTAAATCTAGATAATGATTTCGAAAAATCCCACTAGTATCTAGTTTGGTATAGAATGGAATACTCTGCCATGTATAAGTCACCATCACTCTGTAGATTGTCATTCATTATTTGTTTTGCTTGCTACTATCCTGCCCCATACAACATAGTTTATTTGTGTTCTATGATTTGATTAACTCAAAAAAAGGCAATTTATGTCTTTTTACATGCACTCCAACGTATATGAAATAATAGACAGCGAAGAGTAAGCTAGTTTATTTCCAGTGTATTGTCTGATAGTAGTCTTCGGTATTTCTAATCTGAAATAGGTGGGACTATTCAAATCCTGGTTACCTCGATGCACTAAAACACCTTGCAGATCTGAAAGCAGAAGGTAGTGTCATTTCTCTCATTAATTTGCCATTAATACCTGAGATTGCATTCCTCGACTTGATCAGATTATTTCAGCAAGTGGTTTACAGGTAAAATCAAGACAGTTGCTTTAACAAATTTTGATACAGAAAGATTGCAAATAATCCTTGAAAATGAAATTCCTGTTGTAAGCAATCAGGTAATATTAAATATATTGTTTCTTTTCTTAAATATGTTTTCATAATCGCTTATGTTGCATTTTATATTCTAATGCATTATTAGAAATATAATCTTTTTAGGTGCAACATTCAATTGTTGACATGCGTCCTCAACAGAAAATGGCAGAGCTTTGTCAGCTTACAGGAGTCAAACTTATAACGTCTCTCTCTCTCTCTCTCTCTCTCTCTCTCACACACACACACACACACAAATGCATATGTGCACACAACAATATTATCTAGTCAATCATCTCCTCCTCCCCCCCTCCCCCTCAGCAGTAGGTTCAAATCAAGACAATCCTATAATTGAACTGTCTTAAACATGAGTCATTTTGCCCAAAAAAATGTTCTTCTCCAGTGCATTGCACTGACATTGGCCAAAAGGACACCATTCTAACGACCAAAATATAGTCCTTTCAGGGGATGTCCAACTTAGATGTTCAGATTAATGTAGGGTTTTTTTATATTGTCCCTGCTAGACAACTAAACATTCCTTCACATTTCTCTTTTTTGAATGTAATATTTATGCAGGTATGGAACAGTAATGGGTGGTCTGTTATCTGAGAAGTTTCTCGACACCAACTTAGCAATCCCTTTTGCTGGCCCATCATTAAACACACCCTCCCTCCAGAAGTACAAAAGGGTATGAAGTCCTTTAACAGAACTATCCCATAGTGATTCTGAAAATTGTAAAACTTTGTTAGGTAATGCAAATTTTGTAAAATTATTTGGGGCGAGGGGGAGTGGGTTAGTGGAATTTGAATTTTGTGCATGATGTTGATATATCCAAATCTTTGTTTAAAATTTTGCAATATATGGCAGATGGTTGATGCCTGGGGAGGATGGAGCCTGTTCCAAGTCCTGCTTCAAACGCTTAAAAAAGTAGCATCTAAACACAAGGTTTCGATCCCTACTGTTGCAGTTAAATATATTCTAGATCAGGTAAAATCAGTTTCCACTTTTTCTTTTCTGTGTTGTTTTTTGAATTTTTCCCCATTCTTTGGATAGGCCACATTGAGAAGTCCCCCCATTTTTTTTTATTTGTTTTCGGATATGGCAGCCTGCAGTGGCAGGATCAATGATTGGCGTTAGACTTGGGCTGTCAGAACACATCAACGACGCAAATGCTATCTTTTCTCTTGATCTTGACGAGGACGACATAAACAGCATACAAGAAGTCACAAAAAAAGGGAAAGATCTCCTTCGTGTAATTGGTGACTGTGGAGATGAATATAGGCGTATATGAGAGACTTGACAGTGTTGACTTACATGTTCTTCTCACTTTAATTGCTTTTACTTGAGTATAAAAAAAAAATTCTTAGCTGATTTATCTGTTAATGTATGTTGTAAATCTTACTTGAGTTTGTTCATTGTACTTTCCTTTTTGGTTCTATCCAGATTTTTTTTTTGTTTGTTAAAAAAAAATGAAAAATGTTATTTTGTCTACGGATTTTGACACCTCTATGTATTTTAAATTTTTTTTTTTTACTTAATAGTTAAAGAAGTGACTATTAGTGTATTGATATTTTTTTTTATATTTTTTAAAAATGTTGTAAAATGATAAAAAAAAATATGAAGAAAAAAAACGAAAAAAAAAAAAAGAAATCACAATAGTGTCCTAGTAGTAGAGTACCACTGCTAAAAAAAAAAAAAAAAAAAAAAAAAAAAAAA
>QEOT01002751.1:164594-202242 GCA_003123785.1 Pterocarya stenoptera | reverse complement strand
CCCCCCGCTAAAAAAAAAAAAAAAAAAAAAAAAAAAAAAAAAATTATAGATGTAATATTTGGGCCAAATATTATTTAGTAGAATTTACGTAAATTGTTAACTATATTTTCTTCAACCATTACTTCGAAGCATTGTTTCGTCGGTTCAACTTTGAAACATTAATTTCAAGCTCATCATATATGCGAGCCAAGCTAGATCAAACTCGTGCTTGCATCCAGGAACTCTGGTTAATTTATTATTTAAATGGAAGTATGGAAGATTAGCTGTGACGCCCAAACTCTCATGTATAAAAAGCTTCAGGAATTGTGACGTCAGGATGATGACAACACAGTCACGCATCCCAATAACAAGTGTCAAGTGTGTACAACAAATAAACAGTACACAATAAATACGCAACGGATAATAATAAATAAGTCACTAGTACCAGAATTTTAGTTTAATACAAATATCCAGATACAAACTATTTTAAAACATAAACCAAATGTCCCACAAAATACCAAGCTGAAAATAACATAACACGAGTGATCTTAGATCACTCCTCCGGTGGAGCCAAATTCTCAGGCTCGGCATCTGCATCAACATCAACATAATCTACAGTACCACTAAATGTACCGCAGGTAAGTTATAATCCAACTAATCCTGAGATAAAAACACATTAAAGCAACTAACCATGCATGTATATGATGCAATATGCATGAAATCCAATACACCCCAAAAATCCCATTTAGCCCAAAATATTTCCATCAAAACATTCCTACCATTTTTTCCAGAAAATGGCCCAAAATATTAACCATCATTTTCCCAAAAAATGACACGCATAAACATATCCAACTCACGTTATTTTACCAGAAAACAGTTATTTTTTCAATTATCCATTAATCCATATGTACCATAGTCTCCTCTATGGATCATCCGCACGTCCTGGCTACATAACGAGCGATGCCCAGTTCCGCACCCGGTGTGTTCGTGGCCAGGCATCCTCTAGCCCCCGCCAGCAGAAGGGCCACGGAGTCGGCACGTAACTCGTTCGATCCCGTTGTTGCCCGACGAAAACCCAGGGGACGTCACTCAGTATATTCCGCTCCTGAATGACCAGAGGAGCTCCACTGAGATAATACCCCATCTCGGCTTGGGGTCGTGATACACACGCACTTAAAAATCCATTCCACATGAAAATCCAGTTTTGAAAATATCCATATGATCATGAATGTAATTACACGAAAACTCAGTTTTCAACTTACAAACATTAACATAAGTGCATATGCAATGTACCGAACCACAACAACAATATCCAACAACCAACTAGGTCACAATAACCAATCATACAAATACTTCGTCCTCAAATCCATCCACCCCTGAACTCCTCGGTCTCAGTCTGAAAACCAACCAGAATACAGTATAATCAATTAGTGCAAAAATATATTTAAATCTCAAATGATTGTTTAGGAAATACTTACAGCGCTATAAAATAAATTTATGAGAATCACGGAGGAGTTGAAAGCGCCAAAACAACAACTCCACAATGTAAAAACACTGTGGTTGAAATACACAGTATACCCAAATTCACACGGGGTCAAACGAAAGTTAGGGAACGGTCGTGTAGGGCCTATGGAAGGTGGTGAAGCTAGTGAAAGTGACGGTTGGCCGTGGGTGGCGGCTGAAACGGTGGTGGGAGGCCAGAAAGGCTGAAACTAAGTTGAGCTCGTGGAGGTTTCTCCGGCGACGGATCGGAGCCGAAACTGGGTGGGTTAGGACGGCAAGGGGCCAGTGATGAAGTGGTGAAGAAATGGTGGCCAGATGGCGACGGAACGGGAGAAGGAAGGTCGTGGCTTCGCACCGCTCGCGGAGGCTAACGCCGGCGAGGGGTGGTCTGAGATTTGAGAGAAATGGTCGCGGGTAGCTGGGGAGTCGATTAGGCCGGGCGGTGACAACCACGTCGGCCTGTGGCGGAGGTTGGGTTGAAGTGGCCGGTTCGCACGGGGAGAGAGAAGGAAATGGGAGAGAGAGAGGCTACGCGAGAAATAGCAGAAGGAAAAAGAAAAGAAGAAAGAAAAGAAGAAAAAGAAAATGAAGGAAAAAGAAATGAGGTCCAATCCTCACATCTCGGGTCACAAAAATGATCCAACGAAAAAGATTTTAAAACTACTAACTAAATAAAATAATCCAAATGCAGTGAAATGCTTAATTAAAATAATAATAATTTTAAAACCAAAAAACAAACCAATTTAAATTAAAGATTAATTTAAATGCAAAACAATAAATAATATTAAGAAAATCCATTAAAAATAATTTTTACAACTTAAAAATATTATAAAAATAATATAATAAACCCCCAAAATTTTAAAATAGAGAATCAAATTTTAAATTAATTAAAATAATTTATTAAAAATATACTAAAATACGGGATGTTACATTAGCGATCAACCAACAACTACTATAAATGATTGGAAGATATCTGCAATATTATGTAGGGGTGAAGGTTTCAGTTTCGGTTCAAACCAAAATAGCAACGATATCTGGAATAGTGTGAATCTCGACCGAAACTGGCCGGTGAAGGGAGAGAAAACCATCTGCATCAGTCTCGGCATAACTTCGGTCGGTTCACCGGCATCGTCGGTGGCGTAAACAAACTTACAAACACTCGAACGCCCATCATAGATTCACCAAAAATATGAAATATTACAACAAATATCAAAGACTCAAACACTTGAAACGGTGCAAATGGATGGAGCTGACATGAGAAGAACCTAATGAAACCAGCAATGGATCGATGGCATCGGAAAGCCTAAGAGAGAGAGAGAGAGAGAGAGAGAGAGAGAGAGAGAGAGAGCGCTGAGACTGAAGGACTGAGGGAGATGAGAGAATCTGAGATAGAGAGGGAGAGGGAGAGAAAGAGAGAGACGACGTAACTGTAACAGATGGGATTCGAGAATGAGAGGAGGAAGAAGGGGGGATTCTTAACCTAATCAAGAAATGACGCCGTTTGCTTTTATTTTTTTCAACTGTGAGGGTCCAAAACGATGCCGTTCCACTTAAATGAGTGAAACGGTGTCGTTTTTATACAGGTATAAAATGAAAAGAAAGGGATAGAACCGGTCGGCCGGTTTCAGCGGTTTTTCATTGGATCAAACCGCGACCGCATCGATATAAATTGGTTCTTCTTATTTTTCGCCGCCGGCCGACCGGTTCCTTGCCGGTTTCGACTTGTTCAGTGCTCCGACGGTTGGTCTGGACTCTGATCGGTTGCCGGCCGGTTTACTTGGTTCTTGTACACCCATAATATTATGGAGTTAGTCTACGTACAATTCTTATTTGGAGACTGTTCATGCAAGTCCATACAGTTATGTTTAAAAAAATTTTAAAATTACAATAATATCATTTTTAAAATGATATTTTTTTTTTCCTTTTATCTCATTTATCAAATGGACTGCACAAGTAGTCCCATACTCAGGACTGCAAATAAAATTTCTCTTAGTTAAAAACGGTTCATAACAAAAATAAAAGGAAAATGCCAATGGAATTGCTGCATCCTACCAATGCAGTATTTTGTATCTTTTTTTTAATATTAAAAAAGGAAAGATAATGTGCTATTGGTCTGATGCATCAATACCTGTGACACGATTCAAAGCAAAATATATTATTCACCTACGTAATTAAGGGTGTAGTTGGTCCGGTCCGAGGGATCACAGACCAAAAATGTCGGTCCATCATTTTTGCCGTATCAAACCGTTAGCTATTGGTCCATGAATATTTTTTTCCTCTTTTTTTTTGTTAGAAAAATTAATACAAAAAATTAATTAAATTAGTAAAATTAAAATTAAGTGATCTCTTTAACATTTATATATGATTAATAAGTATTAAATAATCTTATTGTATATATGGTCAATGGTAATCTCTTGAATGAAAATTATATAATTAACTTATACAGCTACTATATAAAATAATATTATATATATACATTTGGTTGGTCTTAGTCTGGTCTCGTAAAGAAAAACTATACCTTGAAACCGACCAAAAAGACTATCGATCTGATCCAGTCGATTTTTTTGATCTGGACCGATAGTCTTTCAGCCCTATGCTAACAATACAACGCAATAATAAAATTGCAATTCTTTCACGCCCAATCAACTAATGCAAACATGTCTTTCCACTAAAAATAAATTTTACTTTTATAACCTTTTTATTTAATAAAAAAATGCAATAGAGTTATAAAAAGAATTATAAATTATTCATTTTCCATATTTATTTTATACGAGGGTCACTTTGGGCTAGACGTGGTGTTACAATAGAGACAAGAGAAAACCTGCCTTGTTTGTTTTCAAGATTAAAATTTAAAATTTTGAAAAATTTAAAATTTTTTCATTCCATCATTACAACTTTTTAAAATTTTCATATAAAATAAAATAAAAAATTTAATTTTTTCAAATTTTAAAATAAATATAATATTAAAAAATATATTCTAATAATATTTTATTTAACTTTAATTTTTATCTCATCTCATCTCTGAAAACAAACGATGTTAGAGCTAATCGGATGTAAATTTTCTCTTTACACTCACCAGTAAAAAACTGAAATTATAACGAGTGTGCATACAGATAAACCCCCTCTCTCTCTCTTCCCTCTTTCCTCCTCTCTTCCTCTTCCCTCCTCCCCCGTAGCCCTTCTTCTCCCCCAAAGATCTTCTCCTCTCCTCCGAATTTCTTCTTTATCTTCTTCTCTGAATTTCTCCTCTCCTCTCCTCTCCGATTCAAATCCATCTTCTTCCCCTTCAAGAAAACCTATTAAACCCATTGTCTTCTCCCTCCGTCAACTTCTTATCCAGATGAAAAAGAGAAAAATTAGTTTTTAAATAAAATAAACCTGTGACCAACAGCACATGTCATGAATCAAAATTACTGATAAGAGGAAATACATGCAGTATAGCCAAATGGTTGCACAATCTTTTTTTTTTTTTAAAAAAAATTCCCTAATAAGAAAGATTCACATGCCTTGGTGGTAAGAAGCGGAAAAGAGCTCCACAGATTGAACCATATCTGTGGAAGTACAATGGAAAAAGTGCAACCGATTGAAGACCATCGGTATGTAAACAAAAGATATTTAAAATGGAAGCAAAGAAAGTATGCTTAATAATCTGATTTGTTTGTGTTTTGTTTTCATTTTTTTCTGGCCGATTGGAACTTCAGAGGAGCAGGGACTTGGGGGCATTCGTCGATTCAATACAGATGGAGGAGGGAGAGGGAGAGAAAGAAGGAGAGGGAGAGAGAAATTGAGGAATCATTTGTATGCAGGTACAACTCGAAATTTGTTGAGTCGCTTACGTGGCTATTCCTGATTGGCAGGTGTGAAAACAAAATCCGCACCCGACTGGCTGGGCGCGCGACCCTAGATACAAATGTAGCGGAGCAAATGGATTCATTGCACTCAAATGTCATTGCTCTCAAGCTCTTTCTCTCCTCAAAATCATAGGCCAAGCCAGCCCGTCAGTCTCTCTCTCTCTCTCTCTTCCTTATTAGTGGTTCTTAAAGAGATTTTGTTTTGTTTTTCCTTTTCAGTTGAAAATGATCAGAATCCACTACTTGTTTGTCCCTAATTATTCATCCTTATATCAATCAAATGGATTCTTCCGCACACATGGGGAACAATTTGTAAACATGAAGTACAAATTCAGAATGGCAAATGACAATTTATAAATTTCCTACAATAGTTTTAGTAGTAGAAGAAGAAAAAATCTACTCAACTACCGGTCTATTATTGCACACTACATGAACCCGGTCTAAAGCCCCCACGTCACGGTTCTTCACATCTTCTGCCAACAACCCACGTTCCCCTTTTGTGCCCAAAGTCCATACCCATTTCTCACTAAACTCTCTCTCCTATGGCACCATCTTCCAGATCTCTCTTTCTCTCCATTTTTCTCTCCGTTACAGAATGAGGCTACCTACTCTGTTTCGNTAAAATGACGCCGAACGTTGAATGGGGGGAGAAGGATGCAGCAACGTAGGGGGAGGGACGCGGGACAACAGACACAGGGGGAAAATCAAATGGGTCTCCTAAGCTATACCAAAACGCTTGGTTTTTAGGTTTCAAAAAAGAAAAAGAAAAAAGAAAAAAATAAGCCACGAACGCGGTGTGCGGAAGTTGGGTGAACAGTAAGAAGCTGTATAGCTTTACTCATCTACATGACTAGTATAGAAGTTTCTCTTTCCCATTCACTTTTATTATTTTTTTTTCAGCAAGCTAATTTATTTAAGCTTTGGGAATTTTTACGTTCGTCCCCATTGCTTCTCATTTTTTTTTATGCAAATGTAAGATCATTTTCAAATCTATGTTGTTATTCATTAGATAGTTTAACCTTCTCTGTTGCAACTTTTGGTCCTTAACATTATTGCATGGTATGTGATGTTGGACTCGATCGATAGTTCAACTAGAAGGTTTTCCGGCAAAGAGAGAGACCAAGGGAGAAATAGGGTTAAGGAGAGAGCAAGCTAAGCTTGGTAAGAGAGAGAGAGAGAGATAATTTGTGACCAATGGGCTCTCACCCTCTCATCGAGGGAAAGTGAGAGTGAGAGTTTTATTCGAGTCTCTAGATCTACAGTAAATACATAAGACTGCTGACGTGTCCCCCTCCTATTGGAGGGTGTAAAATTTAATTTTTCACTTATCCAATTTTAAGATTTTCTCTTTTTACATTGTCCATGCTAGAATTTACGGTTGATTATTATTTTGTTTTGACTGCATACGCTCAAAATAGAGAAATGTTATTAGGTAGTTCCAGAGTATGAATGACGTAATACTCTTATCCTATCATAATATGCTATGCACTTAAAATTTGTAAACAAGTATTAATTTTAATTGACATGACATCCTATATTAAGATATAAATACTATATATCCATACTCTGAACCTAAATTCTACTCAATCACATTGAAGCTCCAACATTGCAGCTATATTGTTTTTTAAATAGGAATAAGAAAAAAAAACATGGATCGAACCAAAAAGAAAAGTCAAATTAACAACTAACCCAAGAAGATCATTCCCCTTGTTAATGCTACATTCGTATAACAGACAGGAATGGTGGAAAGAATTATCCTTGACCTACGATGGTGATTCGGGTATCGATACGATACTCTTCACGTTCATCCATAAAATAATAATAAATGGCCAAATGAAAATAAATAAAGAGAAACACAAAAATTATCATGGTTTGGCATAAAAGTCTAAGTCCACAGGTTGTTTAGAGGTAAAATTTATTATGATTGATGATTTTACAATCTCTTATGGCCTCACATATCGCTCAATACCGTGGAGAAATTTGGAGTTTCAGGAAGTTGAAGATGATGCCTCTCTTGAAAGAGATCTGGTGAATGCGCTATGTGTAGTGGAGTTTTGTACATAGGGAGCTTCTATTGAGATTTGTGGGATCTCCTCATTATATAAATGTCTATTTTCTTAGAATGATTGAGTCCAACTTTCCTTGTGAAGCGTTTTTCTTTTCTGAGTCTCTATCCTTTCAAGAGTCTGAGTGTCTTTCCTTTTAAGAGTCTTAGTCAACTTGTCTCGTTCCCGAAGGAAACTAGTGTGAGGCGATTGTAGAGCTCAAAGGCTTGTTCCCGAGGCTAACCTGTTGGCAGCAATTGTAGCGAGTGGAGACACTCAGCTTGTACTTGGAGAGAGGATGCCTCGACTGCGCTGATGGTGAGTGTAGCGGGAGGGTGCCTTGATCGCGTAACTCTAGCGATGTGAGTGTATCGAGAGGATCTCTCGGCCGCATAACTTTGGCGATAAGTGTAGCGGTAGGATGCCTTGACCGCGTAACTATGGCGATGGGAGTGTAGCGGGAGGATGGCTCAAACTTGTAACTTTGGCGATGAGAGTGTAGTGGGAGGATGCCTTGACCGAGTAACTCTGACGATGTGAGTATAGAGGGAGGATGCCTTGATCACGTAATTCTGGTGATGAAAGTGTAGTGGGAGGATGTCTCAACCGAGTAACTCTAGCGATGTGAGTGTAGCAAGAGGATGCCTCGACTGCGTAATTCTAGCGATGTGAGTGTATCAAGAGGATGCCTCGACTGCGTAATTCTAGCGATGTGAGTGTAGCGAGAGGATGCCTCGACCGTGTAACTATAGTGATGTGAATGTAGCGGGAGGATGCCTCCACCACGTAAATCTAGTGATGTGAGTATAGTGGGAGGATGCCTCGACTGCATACCTCTGACGATGAAAGTTGTTGAAGATTAAGATAATTAGTTTCTATTTCTAATAAATTCAAATTAAGATTTGAATAAGTTTGTTAAAGGAGTATGTTAGTTGTTCCTATTTTTTTTGCATTTCCTATTTTTATGTAATATGGTAGATTAGGATAGATTTTTGTGGGAACTACTTTAGATATAAATACTTCCTGTAACTCCTATTAATAAATTAAGAAAGTATCAATTTTTCCTTTCTCAAAAAGTTTTATGGTATCAGAGCTTCGGCTTTTTATCATTAAGCTTTAATGACAAAAACTGCCATGACAGAGGCAAGCAAGACTTCAACTATTGTAGTAAACAGCGGTACAGATCTCTCTACATCACATTCTTCCTTTCAACTTACTGTTCACAAATCGAATGGCAAAAATTACCTGGAGTGGGCCCAATCTGTGAAGCTAGCAATCGATGGTAGAGGCAAGCTTAGTCATTTAAATAGAGAAGTGAGCAAACTAGCAGCAAATGATCTAATCTAAAAACATGGAGGTTAGAGAACTCGTTGGTAATTGCTTGGCTCATCATCTCAATTTAGCCAGCTATTGGGAAACCACATCTCTTTTTACCAACTACCAAAGATATTTGGGAGGCCGTACATGACATGTACTCAAACTTAGAGAACTTGTCACAAATTTTTGATTTAAAATCTCAGTTGTGGCGAACAAGGGTAGGAGATCAAGAAGTCTCAACATACTACAACCAGATGGTGACATTATGGCAAGAGTTAGATCTGTGCTATGAAGATGAATGGGACTGCCCAAATGATAATGTGGCACAGGAAAAGAGAGGAAAATGATCAAGTTTATGTGTTTCTCGCGGGACTCAATCATGACTTGGATGAGGTAAGAGGTCAGATCCTGGGCAGAAAACCTCTACTATCCATCAAAGAAGTTTTTTCAGAAGTTAGGAAGGACGAGGCTAGGCAAAAAGTGATGTTGACAGATCCAGAACCTAAGTCCAACCCAGAAATAGAAACCTTGGCTCTTGTTTCTAGAGGATCTGGTTTAGATGGAGACAGAAGGAAGAAACCATGGTATGACCATTGCAAAAAACCATGGCATAAGAAAGAGACAACTAAAAATTCCACAGTAAGCCCCAAAATTTTAAGAAGAAGAATGGAGGTGATGGCAGAGCATTTCAGACTGTGAGTGAAGACTCTCAAGGACAAAAAATAAATTCAGAGATGCCTTATTTTACAAAGGAACAATTAGTCCACCTGTACAAACTCTTTCAATCTCCACAATTCTCAAATTCTTCTTGTTCTTTAGCTCAATAGGGTAGTTATCTCATTGCAGCTCTCTCTAGTGTAAAACCAAATTTGTCTTGTCCATGTATCATTGACTCTGGAGCCACTGATCACATGATTGGTTCTTCAAAAATACTCTCTTCCTATAAACCATGTGTAGGAAACAAAAAGATCAAAATTGCAGACGAATCTCTTTCAGCTATAGCTGGAACAGGATCAGTGCTCATTTCTCCTTTTCTCACACTTCATAATGTTCTCCATGTTCCAATTTATCATGCAATTTATTATCCATAAGTAAAGTAACTCATGATCATCAGTGTCGAGCTAACTTTTATCCTTCTTATTGTGAGTTTCAAGAGCTAAAATCAAGGAGGACGATTGGCAATGCTAGAGAGGTTGGTGGACTTTATTTCTTTGAAGATGGATCTGAATCGAGAAAACCTATACAAAGTACTTGTTTTGAATCTATTTTTGTTACTAGTAGTGATTAAATAATGTTGTGGCAGTATAGATTAGGCCACCCAAATTTTCAATATTTAAAACATTTGTTTCCAAGTCTTTTAGAAATAAAAATCCTTCTTCATTTCAGTGTGAATTTTGTGAGTTAGCTAAACATCATTGCACCTCATTTCCGTTACAACCATATAGAATTTTGAAACCTTTTTCATTAATACATACTAATGTACGGGGGCCTTCAAGAATCTCAACCCTTTATGCCAAAAAATGGTTTGTTACGTTTATAGATGACCACACAAGGATAAGCTGGGTTTATTTACTACGAGAAAAATCAGAAGTGGAGGAAGTTTTTAAAAATTTTTACACCATGGTGTTGACACAATTGCAAAAAAAAATTCAAGTTTTCCATAGCGACAATGGAAAAGAGTATTTCAACAAAGTTTTGGAAAAATTCTTCTTAGAAAAAGTCATAGCTCACCAAAATTCTTGTAGTGACACTCCTCATCTAAATGGAATAGCTGAATGAAAATAAACACCTTTTGGAAGTGGCTAGAGCTTTATGTTTCACAAATAAAGTTCCCAAATAGCTTTGGGGTGAAGCTATTCTCATAGCCACCTATCTCATAAACATGATGCCTACTAGGATCTTAAATTTGAAAATGCCTTTATAGGTGTTCACAAGCTGTAATCCTACATCTAGGCTATCATCTATACTTGCTCTCAAAATTTTTGGGTGCACTACTTTGTCCATATTCATGACCATATCCGGGGAAAACTTGATCCTAGGGCTAGAAAATGTGATTTTGTAGGATATGCACCTACTCAGAAAGGATATAAATGCTTTGATCAGATTTCAAAACAATTATTTGTCACCATGGATGTAACTTTTTTTTATCCAAACCATGTTTTGCAACTCATCTTCAAGGAGAGAGCACAAGTGAAGAGTCGAGAGATTCAGATATTTTTGAAATAGAAAGAACACCAACACCAAACAATTTGCTTGAACCAGCAAATTCAAATCAATTTGCACACCCGAATATTGAAACTTTAGGATTGGATATAACAACCTCTGAAATGTCTTTTGAAAAAAATGCAGAACTTTGGAGCAAAAAAAAAAAAAAATGGTGTTTTGATTATTGAAAATTTGGATGGTTCATCTTCTCTGCCATCTCACAATCAAAATCACAGTAGTACAGAAAATGGGAATAAAACAAGTACTAAGAATTCAAAACTCTTGTGAGGAGGAAATAGAACTCGAAGGAAAGCAATCTCGATCCTCTACAAGGCCATGAGTTCGAACTGAGGGAAGAACCGAACTCATCCGAGTGTCCAGATAATAATCAAATTGATCCCTGTCAACCTGCCCAGTCTACTTCTAATTCTAGTTCCAAGTCTTTTGATGATCTTAATATTCCCATTGCTACCCATAAGGGTGTATAGTCTTGCACCAAACACTCCATGTCTAACAATGTGTTCTATAAAAATGTTTATCCTTCTTTTTTTGCATTTACTTCACATCTCTCTTCAGTAGAAATTCCAAAGAATGTATAGGAGGCTTTACAGGTTCCTGAGTGGAAGAAGGCTATTTCTGAAGAGATGAGGGCACTTGAGAAAAATCATACATGGGAAGTGATGGGTCACCAAGAGGAAAGATAACAGTGAATTGCAAATGGGTGTTCATAGTCAAGTATAATTCAGATGGATCTCTCGAAAGATAACTGTTGGTGGCCAATGGTTTTAGTCAAACCTATGGTATTGATTATCTCGAGACCTTCGCTCCAGTGGAAAAGTTGAATATTGTGAGGGTACTTCTTTAAATTGCAACAAATCTTGATTGGCCGAACTATTCTAAATAGAAATTTGAGGAGGAAGTTTATATGGACCTACCGCCTGGATTTGATGAACACTTTGGATCTAAGGTGTGTAAGCTAAAGAAGTCATCATACGGGCTCAATCAATCTCTAAGAGCCTGGTTTGAAGGATTTACTCAATCTGTAAAAAATCAAGGATACGTTAAAGCTTAAAGTGATCATACTATGTTCATGAAGCACTTCGATGATGGTAACATTGTGATTTTGATAGTATATGTGGTTGATATTATTCTTACTGGGATAATGTTACTGAAATGGATCGATTGAAGAAAAGTCTAGCTTCGAAATTTGAAATTAAAGATCTGGGATCTCTAATATACTTCCTTGGAATAGAAGTTGCTCGTTCAAAAAGGGGTATTGTTGTCTCATAAAGAAAATACATTCTTGATCTCTTTAAAGAAACGGGAATGAGTGGATGTAGACCTGTCGATAATCCAATCGATCCTAATCAGAAGCTAGGAGATACCAAGGATGGAAATCCTGTGAATACAAATTGGTACCAGAAGTTGGTAGGAAAATTCATTTATTTATATCACACTCGACCAGATACTGCATTTGTAGTCAGCATAGTAAATCAGTTTATGCACTCACCCTATGAAGAACATCTTGAGGCAGTGTACCGTATCTTAAAATATTTGAAAAGTACTCCAGGAAAGGGACTTTTCTTCAAGAAAGTGAGCAAAAGATTATTAAAGCATACACAGATGCAGATTGGGCAGGTTTAGTTACAGACAGAAGATCCACATCAGGTTATTGCATTTATGTATGGGGAAATTTAGTCACTTGGAGGAGCAAAAAACAAAGTTTAGTAGCATAAAGTAGTGCAAAAGCTGAGTACCGGGATATGGGTCATGGAGTACGTGAGATATTGTGGTTAAAAAAGATCCTTGAAGAATTAAAAAGACCAATAGAGATGCTTATGAAGCTATATTGTGACAACAAAGCTGTGATTGGTATTGCTCATAACCCAATGTAACATGATAGAACCAAACATGTTGAGATTGACAGACACTTCACAAAAGAGAAATTGGTGGTAGGTACTATTTGTATGCTGTTTGTTCCAACGACATAACAAATAGTTGACATTCTTACAAAAGGATTGTTTAGATCAAGCTTTGAGTTTCTCATTAGCAAGTTGGGCATGCTAGATATTTAAGCACCAACTTGAGGGGGAGTGTTGAAGATTACAATAATTAGTTTCTATTTCTAATAAATTCAAATTAAGATTTGAATAAGTTTGTTAGGGGAGTTTATTAGTTGTTTCTATTTTTTTGCATTTTCTATTTTGTGTAATCTAGTAGATTATGATTTTTTTTTTGTGGGAACTACTTTGGATATAAATACTTCCTGTAACTCCTATTAGAAAATTAATAAAGTATCAACTTTTCCCTTCTTAAAAAGTCTCAAGAGTGTAACGGGAGAATGCCTCGACCGCGTTACTCTGGCAATATGAGTGTAGCAGGAGGATGCCTTGACCTCATAACTTTGGCGATGAGAGTGTAGTGGGAGGATGCCTTGGCTGCGTAACTCTAGCGATGTGAGTGTAGCGGGAGGATGCCTTGACCATATAACTCTGGCGATGATAGTGTAGCGACAGGATACCTTGGCTATGTAACTCTAGCAATGAGAGTGTAGTAGGAGGGTGCCTCAACCATGTAACTCTGGGGATGTGAGGGTAGCGGGAGGATGCCTCAACCACGTAACTCTGGCAATGAGAGTGTAGTAGGAGGATGTTTCGATCTCGTAACTCTAGCGATGAGAGTGTAGCGGAAGGATAACTCAGCCGCGTAACTCTTGCGATGAGAGTGTAGCAGGAGGATGCCTCGACTGCGTAACTCTGGCGATGTGAGTGTAGTGGGAGGATGCCTCGATCTCATAACTCTAGCGATGAGAGTGTAGCGGTACAATACCTCGACTCTAGTGATGAGAGTGTAGCGGGAGGATGCCTTCACCGCCTAAATCTGACAATGAGAGTGTAGCGGGAGGATGCCTCGACTACATAACTCTGGCAATGTGAGTGTAGAGGGAGGATGTCTCGACTGCCTAACTCTGGGATGAGAGTGTAGCGGGAGGATACCTTGACCACGTAACTCAAGCTATGTGAGTGTAGAGGAAAGGATGCCTCGATCGTGTAATTTTGGCAATGTGAGTGTAGACGGAGGATGCCTCGACCGCAAAACTGTGGCGATGAGAGTGTAATGGGGAGGATGCCTTGACTGCATAGCTCTGGAGATGTGAGTGTAAAGGGAGGATGCCTTTATCTCGTAACTCTGGCGATGTTGGTGTAACAGGAGGATGCCTTGACCACGTGTCTCTGGCGATGTGGGTGTAGTGAGAGGATGCCTCGACCACGTATCTCTGGCAATGTGGGTGTAGCAAGATGATGTCTCGACCACGTAACTCTGGCGATGTGCATGTAGTGGGAGGATCCCCCGACCGCGTAACTCTAGCGATGTGAGTGTAGTGGGACGATGCGTCGACTGCATAACTATGGCGATATGGGTGTAGCGGAAGGATGCCTCGACCGCGTATCTCTGGCGATGTGGGTGTAGCAAGAGGATGTTTCGACCGTGTACCTCTAGTGATGTGCATGTAGCGGGAGGATGCCTTGACTGTGTACTCTGGGAATGTGAGTGTAGCGGGAGGATGTCTCGACCGCCTAATTTTGGGATGAGAGTATAGCAGGAGGATGCCTCGACCACGTAACTCCAGCTATGTGAGTGTAGTGGAAGGATACCTCGATCGTGTAACTTTGGCAATGTGAGTGTAGACGGAGGATGCATTGACCATGAAACTGTGGTGATGAAAGTGTAGTGGGGAAGATGTCTCGACTGTGTAGCTCTGGCGATGTGAGTGTAGTGGGAGGATGCCTCTACCGCATAACTCTGGTGATGTGGGTGTAGGGAGAGGATGCCTCGACCGCGTACCTCTGGCGATGGGTGTAGCGAGAGGATGTCTCGATTGCATAACTCTGGCAATGCGCATGTAGTGGGAGGATGTCCCGACCGCTTAACTCTAGCGATGAGAGCGTAGTGGGATGATGCCTTAACTACGTGACTCTGGTGTTGTGAGTGTAGCGGGAGGATGTCTCAAATGCGCTGATGTTAAAGTTGAGCTAAACTGCTTTGTTGCGGTGGGAGCTAGAGCTTGGTCATACCAACAAAAAGAAGCAAATCTGTTAGATTAAATAATCCAAATTACAAGTTTGAGATTTGCAAACCTGAG
Source organism: Pterocarya stenoptera (assembly GCA_003123785.1). Lineage (NCBI taxonomy): Eukaryota > Viridiplantae > Streptophyta > Magnoliopsida > Fagales > Juglandaceae > Pterocarya > Pterocarya stenoptera. The sequence continues at coordinate 187,198 of QEOT01002751.1, read as the reverse complement.
CCATCTTGCTTGAGTGTGGGGAAGGCTGGTGACGCATCAGCGATGCCGGTAGGCAGCCATGCTTTGGTAGCATTGAGGATAGGGGATGCTCGCGATACTAAACATTCTATTATGATGATAACAAATTAATATGCCTGAGTGGTGCTTGAGAAGGGCTTTGCAGTTGGTGTTTCGTTCCACATAGTTGATTCCCAGCGAAGTGTATTCTTGGGGCTTATAGCTACTAGGTTTCTAGTGGAACCTCAAGGAACTTTGTTGGGAAAATCTTTGACAACCAAATTTTTTAGTAAAAATAAAATAATAAGTTTGAAAGAGATAAACCGGAGTAATTTAGTTGCTGCTTTCAATTCCTCTATGACTGAGATCGTTTGCTGTTGAATAATTTTTGCATGGGGAAATGATTCATCCTTGACTACTTTTGTAATGATGAAAATTATTATGTCTCTAGATATTTTTGTTCGTTCACTAATCTCTTGGAAGTGAGGCGAGTTCAACTCCGAGCCAAGTAGCTCGACTCGTTCTTCTTCTTCTCTCTTTCTATTTTCCTTTATTAGACTGTATCACCAAGCAAAATTCATGTGTATGACGCTGAAAATACTATGTATGGCGAGGGGACACTCTGCATAGTTAGCAATTGGCCAGGAACACTTCATGTGGTAAGCAACTGTTAAGGAAGTACTTTTGGTATCATAAAACAGGGGATTGTTGTGGATCACTTTGGCACCATGCTGAGTGCTGTGGCCTTGCGCTATCATGGCTGAGTGTGGTGGTGTGGTGGAGATGTCGTGGTTGCTCCTTATCAACTGTTGCAAACTTGTAACTTGCATGACCCATGAATAGCGATGGAGGCGAAGAGCGTCAATGGTGGCGAGGAACAACGAGAGCCGCCACATTGATGATAGAATATGTCAGCGATTAGAATTTTGTGGCGAGCTACAGTCAAGCAAGCTTCCCATGGTGTGCACTAGTGAGAACGACGAGGGATGGTCGACGAGTAGCACCTTGTGGGTTGTGACCTCCTTGCTGGTGATAGAAATCTCCAGCATCTCGTGTGGTGACTTTGTGGCACACGAACGCCTGGTTATCATGGATCTTCAGCAACATGACTCTCATGCCTGCACTATGCCTTGCATGAACTGCTTCTGTGGTCAAAGACCTTATTGTCGGTGACAGAGAGTGCCTACGGTGCCAGTGGTGGTGGCTACTGATGTTCCTGTTGGCACATGGATGTTTGGCTTCTGGCCTTTGACAGCCTACATGGTGCGGTCAAGCTCAACAGTCGTTTGTGGAGTCACTGGCTGGGTGGCGCAGCGAGAAGGGCTATGGGGGCGAGGATCCCTATGTTGGCGATAGAGGTCGGTGGTGATTGCTAGCTAGTGAGTCATCGAAGGGCGAAGCTGCTTGCAGAGTGCATCGCGCATGAATCCTTTGCCCGCCTCCATTCGTCGAACCCAGGCATACCAGTGGGTAGAAAGCACCTCGCTGACAATAAACAATGCCGGCTAGTCGATTCAATGCCACTGGCAGCCTAAATAGTCTCTGGGCAGTTAGAAGGTGGCTTCCCAGTAGTGTTTGGGTTCCTAACGGTGAGATACCGGCTGGGAAACCCCCTTCTGTTCTGTCCTTGTGTAAAGGGCTCTAGGTTGTAAGGTGGGAAGAAGAAGAATGTAACGGAATAAATTGCTATTGGCAAAACGATGTGTTGAGATTAAGTGGAACGAGGTGTTCTGGGATTAAAAAAAGTAAGAGGTCTTTGACAAAATAGTGCATGTAAGGGCTTCAATGAAACGATGCATGGAAGCTTGACACGAGCAGCAATGGTTTTCACTAAATACGTTGTCGTATTGAATGTATTATGCATTGTAATGAGAATTAGCCGTAGGTATAAAAGATACTTATAGCTTATTTTGAGGCTTTACTTTTGGATGTTAAGTGTGAATTGTTTGGAGTTTGGGAGATTACTCAAAAATCTCTTCCAAGAAATGAGAATGTTTTCTTGGTTTTCATCTTGAGTTCTTGAGAGGGGTTCTTGATTTGTTCTTGAGTTTTCTTAATTGTTCTTGATCACAATTCTGGTTACTTGGCTGGTGGAGAAGCAGATACTTAACAATTGGTATTGGAGAGGACGATCCTCTCATGGCTGAGAACACGCATGCAACAACTCTGAAGGCACAACAAGAAGGTACTTTGAGGTAGCAAGAAGGAATTCTGAAATGATTGGAAGAACAACATCATGCTATCAATGGCATTATGGGCAGGTTAGACCAACTTACCGATATGCTTTGAACTTTAGTAGAACATCAAGAAGTTAATTCTCTTCCTAGTGGTTCTGGTGAGGGTAGAAAAGAGAATCATGAAGAAGAGTTTTATGGGAGGAGTTTGTATCATGAAGAGAGGTTGCCGAGGGGAATTAGATTAGACTGTCCACATTTTGATGGGTCTAATCTTGCTGGGTGGATTTTCAAAGCCACCCAGTACTTTGAATTTCATCAGATATCGATGAATCAGAGGCTCTTAATGGCCTCATATCACATGGAAGGTGAGGCCTTTGTGTAGTATCAAGATGCTGTTGATTGTGGCATCTTTACAAGTTGGGATTCTTTTGTGAAGGCCTTTCAAGTCAAATCGATTGAATAGATTGAAGGGATTGTCTGAAAAACATAAGTTTAGTTGTTTTATGAGTGGGTTAAAAGATGAGATTCGATTGCCTATTCGAATGCTCAATCCCATTAATTTGAATGCTGCCTTTGGCCTTGCTAAGATTTAAGAGGAGTATTTTTTGGCTTCAAGGAAGTCTTGGAGGAACAATGTACGAGTAAAAGTCATTATGAAGTTGGAGAGGACAATACTAAGATACAAAGGAGTAATGTGCCTATAAAGAAGATTTTCTCATCTTAAATGGATGAGAAAAGGAGGAAGGGCCTCTATTATCATTATGATGAGAAGTGGAGTCTAGCCTACTTGAGTAAAAATCCCAAAATGTACTTATTTCAAGTTGTGCATAATTATCTACTTAGAAGAGAGTAAGGGGCACGATAGTATTGAAGAGTTGCAGGAAGATGAGGCTGGGGGATTAGAGGTTTCTATCAATGCAATTTCAGGTTGTTCTAATAATAATGCTGTGAGATTGCATGGTAGAATTGGGACATGTGCTGTAGAAATTTTGGTAGACTCGGGGAGTACACATAATTTTTTGGATTCTTTAGTGATTCAAGAAGCTAAACTGAAGACTGAAAGAGATTATAGCTTGCAAGTTAGGGTTGCTAATGGGGATAAGATCTTGAACCAAGGGAGAGCTAAAGAAATAATTAGAATCCAAGGGTCTAGGTTTTCAGTGCCTTTTCATGTGTTAACTCTAAAGGGCTGCGATATAGTCCTTGGGGTTCAATGCCTTAAAACTTTGGGCTCTATCCAGTGGAATTTTACAAATATGTCTATGAGTTTCAAACTGGGTGGTGAAGTGGTGAGATTGCAAGGACTGAAGTCTAGTAGTGTATATGTGTTGATAGGCAGCAGAGGGTTGAAGTCTGACTTTGTGAGGAAATAAGGGTGGTTTTTACGGTTGATGCCTATCGGTGAGAAGTTAAATGATGAGAATCCTAAAGGTATGATGACTGAATTACTCAGTGAGTACAAAGATGTCTTTGCAGAACCTGTGGGCTTACCACCAAGAAGAGCCTCTGATCACCCAATCAACCTCAAGAAGGGCACTACTCCTATATTAGTACAGCCATACATGTACCCTCATTATCAAAAATCTGAAATAGAAAAGATAGTCCATGATTTGTTGCAGTCTGACGTGGTGAGACCCACTCAAAGTCCATTTTCTTCACTTGTTTTACTGGTGAACAAAGCTAATGGGACTCGGCATATGTGCATAGACTATCGTGCACTTAATCAAGAAATCATCGAAGACAAGTTTCTAATGCCTGTCATTAATGAGTTGCTTGATGAGCTTTTTGGAGCTAGGATGTTTTCCAAGTTGGACTTGAGGGCTGGTTACCATTAGATTTGTGTTAGAGAAGAAGATCTAAAAAAAAAAAAAAAAAAAACGGCCTTTAGAACTTATGAAAGTCATTATGAGTTTCTTGGTTATGCCATTTGGACTCACAAATGCCCCAATAACTTTCCAAGGGTTGATGAATGACATTTTTAAACCCTTTTTGAGAAATTGTGTTAGTTTTTTTTTTTTTTTTATATATTTATTTATGATATATTAGTGTATAGTCAGAATGTGGCTGGCCATCTTTTGCATGTAAGAACTGTCTTGGAGGTGTTGAAGCAGCATACTTTATATGCTAAGATGTCAAAATGAAAGTTTGGTATTGAAGAGATAGAATATCTGGATCACATCATTTCTAGAAAAGGGGTGCAAACAGATTCTTCTAAAACAAAAATCGTGGTGTAGTGGCCTGTACCTAAAACCTTGAAGTCTCTGAGAGGGTTTTTAGGTTTAACAGGCTACAATAGGAAATTCATAAGGGGCTATGGCTCTATAGTAGTTCTATTAACAGAAAAGTTAAAGAAGAATTCTTTTCATTGGGGTAAAGCATTCACTATTGAAAAAAGTTTTGAATACCGTGCCGTACCGGTCGGTACTGCTAGTATTTACTATGCCAGACTAGTAATCGGCATGGGGGAGATATGTGTATCTTATTGGGTCAAATACAAGCCATTTCAGTATGTTTTGTCAATATCGGCCAGTTTTTGGTGTACCGGTTGGCTTTCAGTGTACCGGTCGAAATTTTGTATTTTTATATATTTAGGGTATTTTAAAAAATTTCACTCCAATTTTCACATCTAAAGGCTATTATTTTAAAATTTTTTTAATCCTCTTTTCTCGAGAATTGAAAATCAAATTCTTACTTCCCTTTTCGTGATGAAGATGAGTAATTTTTTTTTAATAGTTAGATTGAGAACTTAGAAGTATTATTGAGTTTTATAAATATGTGTATTAACTTTTTAAGGCTTGCATTGATGTTATTTTGAAATATAATTTTTATATACAATTAATTTATCTATATATAGACTATCCATAAACGGTACCCAAAACAGTACCAATACTGATACTGAAATATTTTGTTCTAGTGCCTTGATTGAAACGGTCGCCAAAATAGTATTCGAAACTTTGCTATTGAATGTGATGCTTTTGGAGTAGGGCTTAGGGGCAATATTGATGCAAGAAGTTCAACCTATTTTCTTTTACAGCAAGGCTCTGAAAGGGAAGTCTTTACTTCTATTAACATATTATGAGAAAGAGCTGCTGGCTCTAGTTTCTACAGTTCAGAGATAGAGGCCTTATTTGTTGAGGTATCCTTTCAAGATTAAAACTGATCAACAGACCTTGAGATTTTTGGTAGAACAAAAGATTGAATTTGAATCTTAGCACAACGGGATATCCAAACTAATTAGGATATGATTTTATAGTTGATTATAAGAGAGAGAAGGAAAATCTAGTGGCTGATGCTGTTTCTAGAAGGAATGAGGAAGAGCCAACAACTCTTGCACTCATCGCCTTTCCAACCCCCTTGTAGATTGAAGAATTGAAGGCTAGTTATTCTTTATGTCCTAAAATTTTTGAGATTGTTTTTAAAATGCAGCAGGGACAAGAAGGGCCAAAGCATTTTTCAATGCATCAAGGCTTGTTGGTGGGGAAGGGTAAATTGGTGGTCATTCCTTCTTCATCAGTTCAAGCTAAGATTTTGCATTACATTCACCACAACCCACAAGCAGGCCATGTGGGTTATCATAAAACTTTATAGAAGGCAAAGAGGGATTTTTATTGGGAAGGTTTGCACAAAGACATTAGGAGATTGGTAAGAGAATGTGAAGTATGTCAGACCAGCAAGTATGAAACTATCCATGCACCTGGGTTGCTACAACCACTGCCAGTTCCTGAATCTCCATGGCTGGACATCTCCATGGACTTTGTTGAAGGGCTGCCACTTTCCAATGGATATTTTGTGGTAGACAGATTGACCAAATTTGCAAATTTTTTTCCCTCTTTCTCACCCTTATACAGCTAGTAAAGTGGCTCAAGTTTTCTTTGTTGGAATTTTTAAACTTTATGGGTTACCTAAGTCGATTGTATTAGATAGGGATCCAATTTTTACTAGTTCTTTTTGGAAGCAGCTGTTTCAATTCCCTGGAGTCTCTTTGGACTTTAGTTCAACATAGTACCCTCAATCTAATGGCCAAATAGAAGCACTGAATAAATGCTTGGAGAGTTATTTGAGGAGCTGTAGTAGTCAGAAACCTAATGAGTGGAGTTCATGGTTGCCCATGGCTGAGTGGTGTTATAACACCACAACACATTCTTCTATAAGATTTACCCCTTTTGAGGCTCTGTATGGTTATGGCCCTCCTAAATTGCTAACATACATTCCAGGCACCTCCACTAATGATGCAGTTGATAGTCAATTAAGATCAAGAGAAAAGCTACTGTCTTTGTTGAAGGACAACATGCATAAAGCCCAGCACAAGATTAAATTTTATGCTGATAGAAACAGAATTGAGAGGAGCTTCCAGGTGGGAGATTGGATTTTCCTAAGACTCCAACCCTATAGACAGAAGACTGTGGAGATGAGCCATGATATGAAGTTCGCTCCTAGGTTCTATAGACCTTTTCAGATTGTACTAAAAATTAGTTCAGTGGCATATAAGCTCAACTTGCCCATCTTTTCTAGGATACACCCAGTTTTTCATATATCCTGTTTAAAGAAGAAGATTGGCCAGAATTTCACTCCCTTGCCAACTTTACCTCCAACAGACTTGCAAGGACAACTTCAACCAGAACCTCAAGAGGTTTTAGACAGAAGAATGAGGAAGATGGGGAACCATGCAATGACAGAAGTTTTGATCAAGTGGGTGGGTGCTCTAGTGGAGGATAACTCATGGGAATGCTTATGGAAATTGAGGCAACTTTACCCACACCTTTTGCACAAGGTCCTCTAAAGGGGAAGAAGTATGTTAAGGCCATGGGGGCAAGTCCTTTAAGAGTGGCTCTGGGTTGTAAGGCGGGAAGAAGAAGAATTTAACTGAATAATCTGCTATTGGCAAAACAATGTGTTGAGATTAAGTGGAATGGGGCATTTTGGGATTAAAAGAAGTAAGAGGCCTTTGAAAAAACGATGCATGGAAGGGCTTTAATGAAACGGTGCATGGAAGCATGACACAGGTAACAATGGTTTTCACTAAATACGTCATCGTATTGAATGTATTTTTGTAATAAAATGATGTGTTGTAATGAGAATTAGCCATAGGTATAAAAGATACTTGTAGTGTATTCTGAGGTGCTTTTGGATGTTAAATGTGAATTGTTTGGAGTTTGGGAGATTACTCGAAAATCTTTTCCAAGAAATGAGAATGGGTTTCTTGGTTTTCATTTTGAGTTCTTGAGAGGGTTCTTGATTTGTTCTTGAGTTTTCTTAATTGTTCTTTATCACAATTTTGGTTACTTGGCTGGTGGAGAAGCAAATACTTAACACTTGGTGCTCAACCTAGTGGTCGGGACTGTGCCATGCCACACACGGAGGTGGCCGACAGCAAGCCTGTCATGCATGGCATGGAGACGTGCAGGTGCATGAGTGTTAAACCCTCACGTAAGGCGCCTTCTAAAACCACGGCACATGTCCTAGCCATGTCCGGGACATGCCCCTTGATCATGCCACGAGCATGCCTTGGCCCGTGTCTTGTTACACACGGGGCGCCCAGCATGCTCATGGACCAGCCACATGCATGCCTTGGCCCGTGCCTTGACACCCACGGGGCGCCCAGCATACAGGCCATGCGCACGCACATGCGCGCGCCACGCCTCGGACACAGCGAGGTTAGTGGCCATGCGCAGCACAGCGCACGGCTAGGCATGCCTAGGCGCCGCGTGGCCCTGCGCACTCACGCGGCCCGCATGGCCCAGCGCCCGCACGCAGGCCTCACGGCCCAGCGTACGCATGCCACCCGCGTGGCCCTGCGCGCCCATCAGGTCACCCGCGTGGCCCTGCGCCCCCATGCCCATGCCACCCGCGTGGCCCTGCGCCCCTATGCCACCCGCGTGGCCCTGTGCCCCCATGCGTCCAGCCAGCGCACGCCCAGCCAGCGCATGCCTATGCGTGCGCCCATGCAGCCGGCCATGCCCACACCCGCGTGGCCCTCCTGCCGCACACCAGCGAGGTTAGTGGCATGCCTTCCAGGCATGCCATCCAGCGCACGGGCCCAGCCCGTGCCATGCAGAGCAGGCTAGTGGCACGCCCACCAGGCGTGCCATCCAGCGCACGGCTCCAGCCCGTGCCATGCAGAGCAGGTCAGTGGCATGCCCACCAGGCATGCCATCCAGCGCATGGCTCCAGCCCATGCCTTGCAGCCAGCTCACATGGCTAGCCACTAGCAGGCCAAACATGGCTCCATGCCATGCCCACCAGCCGGCCCATGCATGTCATGCCATGCACCACAGCTAGCCATGTCGAGCCACCTAGCCATGGACCAGACCGTGGACCACCATGCACCCACCTAGCCGACCCTTGGCTCATGCATGCCACGGCCATGTGGCCCATGCCTTTATCTTATTTATGTTATTTATTTTATTTAATTATTTCTTTTATTGCAAAGGGACCTATTGGGGGTTTCCAAGTTGTAACCTTATATATAGGACCCTTAGTCATTTCTTTCACATCTTTTGGCAAATTGAGTGAGTGAGGACATTGTTGAGAGATCATTTTCGGTGCTAGACACTTGGGCTCTTTGGGTGCAATTCATTGAATCCCATAGAGAGGATTACTCCATGCAATTCATTGAATTGGAGTAATTCATTTATCTTGTTTATCAACTTGGTGCATTTCATTGAATCCAAGTTGATTATCTTTATCTTTTGTTCTTGATCAATATATGAGGTTTATTTCTATCTTGGTGCAATTTGTGATTCATTATTGAATTGTTCTTTGCTTGGCCGAGTACACCATTGTTCTTGGTGTTCATATTGTGTTCTTGTGTTCATCTCAAATTCGGCCTCTCCAATCCATTCCATACACATTTTCGGCCACCCAAGTTGTTTGTCAACTTTCCATAAGTGAACCACATCATTCCACCTAGCCTTAGCCGAATACACTTACCATATTTACCCTAGAGGAATTCGGCCAACACTTGCCTTGTAGGGCTTGACTTGGTCGACCAACACTTCTTGCCATATTAGGGTTTCCACACTTGAAAACCCTAGTTGACTCCTTCCTTACCCTTGGCCGGCCACCTATCCAACCACAATTCAATCCCTTGTTTTTAGGAAACTTCCTAAAAACCCTCCAATCCTATTCGGCCAAGCTAGTGCCGCCCCCTCCTAAACCAAAACCATCTTCCATCCTTAACCCTAGCCACCTCATCCAACCCTAGCCCTAATCACCTAGGTGGTGCCACACATGCACCTAGCCCCAGCCGTGCACCCCATGCATCCCATGCAAGCCTAGCCATCCCAAACACTTAGTCATTTTTTCATCTTCCATCCACTCCATACTAGCCTAAACACCTAACCTCACCATACCCAAATTGCCATCCTAGCCATCATTGATCGTGAACCAAGCAAGAGAGGAACTAGAATTCGGTCAACCAAAGGAGAATATAGTCGAGGAGGACATAGTGTTTAGGGACTTGACCGGGGTCCCTAACAATGAGGCCATGCACGACGCACATTATGTGCTTGTGCGTACATCGCGGTGGTAGCCAGTGCTTGGTGCACGTTGACAGTGCACCCCCTTTTCCTGGGTCCCTCCACATATACATATATATATGTTCTAAAAGTACTGATGAAATAAAATAATAGGTGCAAAATAATAGGTGAGGGGTCGAGGAACTTATTTGATATTTTTTGGAAAAGATCTCGTGAGTCAAATTCAGGCGTTGATATGGTGCTCTTTACGTTCATCCATAAAATCATAATAAATGACCAAATAAAAATAAATAAAGAGAGATACAAAGATTTACGTGGTTTGGCATAAAAGACTATGTCCACGGATTGTTTGGGGGCAAAATCTAATGTGATTGGTGTAAAATGGCATCACATATTGCTCAATACAGTTGAAAAATCTGGAGTTTCAGGAGGTTGAAAATGATGCCTCCATTGAGAGAGATCTGGTGGATGCACTATGTGTAGTAAAGTTTTGTACGTAAGGAGCTTCTGTTGAGATTTGTGGGGATCTTCTCATTATATAGAGGTCTATTTTCTTAGAGTGATTTAGTTCAATTTGTCTTGTGAAATCTTCTCCTTTTTTAAGTCTCTTTTCTTTAGGAGTCTGAGTGTCTTTTTTTTAGGAGTCTGAGTCAATTTATCTTATCTCTTTTAGGCTTTATCTTTTAGTTTGATTTTCGGCCTTATCTCAAGACTAAATTATAGGCTGTTGATTTTACCCCTACACTATTTTTCATAACACCAATAATTTATATTCTAGCATTCCTCTCACAAGTTGGTTCCCTATCAAAATACTTAATTAAATAATACGTAAAATATAGAGTTAGAATTTGTTAAATATTTCAAAACCGATTTTCTTTTGTAATTTCTTAGGTTTTCGTTTTAAAATTAAATGGTTTCCTTGTTAATTATCCATCCAAAAAATCCCGACAACAAAGTGTTGCGTTAACAACTGGCTTACGTGTGACCTCACACATGGCATGCCACGCGTCCAAGGAAATGAAAAGGAAAATAAAAGTAATTAAGAAAAGCCAATTTTTTTCAGATAAATAATGTATATAAATTTCAAATGCACAAATCTTCGCTCAAATCTTTGGAATAAAATTATTTTTTATTTTTATTTTTATTTTTATGGAGCCCATATTTTTACAAAATGCTTGTAAATATAGAGTTTGTACCTAGCACTATTTTTTTTTTTTATTATTATTATCCATCGTTAAGAGTTACTCTATAAGAAAGCCTAACACCACACTTCTATCTAACCAGCATATGATTTATCATTATATTTAAAGACACATATTTAAACATGAGTAAAGCTACTCATAATCTATTTTACCATCATTCTCTTATCATCCCATAATGTGGTATTAAATAATTGTAGAGTATTTATTATATTTTACTTATGAAATTATAATGCCATATCAAGAAATGTTGAGCGGATGATGATTAAAAAAAAAAAAATAGATTTATACTTAACATTAAGCTAAAAAGATAAAAATAATAAATTACATATTAGTTAAGACTTTTATTTAAAATTTATCGTGCATTAATTATCCTAAATTCCTAAGCACTAGCATTGGATTAAGCATTTGCATTTGCATATTCATATTTGCATAATATGATTTTAAATTGGGCTACATTGAATTATATATATCCATAAATTTGCATAGTTATGAACAGTATTTTTATAAATTTGAAATACACTATTCACTCTCTAAATCTTATTTTATTACTTTTTTCTCTCTCCTCCCTTTCTCTCCACCAACGGATAGAATTTTAGAAAAAAAAATTCTAGTAGGTACTAAATGATAGAATTTGTAGTAGTGCAAAAAAATAAGGAAAAAAAAATTTTTTTATTATTATATGACTAAAAGATGCATAATCCAATGTGAGAATTTTTCTTGATATGTAAAATCAATCTTCAAAAGATGTGATTTTACATATACATATAGAGAAACCAATGCTAGTGCTCTAAGACAACATGCTGTATCAACAAAATGTTGACGTGGCCTCCATAGCATCTCGCTTGCATGAGACAAAAAAGAGAATATTTTGCTAACTTGCATTTTCTTAAAAAAATTTTCTGTTCACATATCAATCTTGCTCTTTGAAGGCAAGCGCTTTTCGTCGTAATAGAACAAACCTTTGTGATATTCATGCATGCATTACTTAGCACCACAACATATCTGACTCAGATGTTTTCAAAGTGGTAAAAAAGGCTTTGAAAAAATGGCTAATTATAACCATAATAAATCCCCAATTATAACCAATCAACATTGTAAGAGCTAGGTGCAGATTGATGTTCCAGGCTGCTGAGCAAGTCCAATAATCATGCCAAGCATGTGCCTCTTGAACCTTCACCAAAAATACCATCTTTTGGCTGTCGACCCCACAACAGCCTCGTCCTTTTTTCTATTCCCGATTCCCTCATTTAAGGACTCCAGCCTTCTCCTGCACAGAACACAATACAGCTAAAGGATTCCACGCAAAGACTTCACATTAAATTGAATAGCATGCAGAAAAGAATAGTGAAAATCTTCAGGCAACAACATTTTATTTTTGCAACTCAACAGCAAATGCCAGATAAATAATCCTTCAGCCGTCCATTGCTATGCATGTACAGCAACATTGAATGTAGCGTTCAGATCATTTAATTATCTGGTAAACTAAGGTAAATTATAAAAAGCACTTGAAAAAAAGTAAAGCTACTTTTCATTGTAATTCACCATTTCTCACGTCTAAAGAAAATTCCATCTCCTAACCTATAGTAGTCAACTCCAAACAAACAAGCCTTAATCAGTTAACCCTAACTATTTGAACTTAGCTTTCACCGAGAATCCTTTACCAACTAATTTAGGCGGGCTACTTATGTCTTCTCTATCCCATCTACAGACACATATTAGTCAACTTCCCATTTATCTAGTTCCATCATGTTATTTTAGGTTTCCTTTTATCTCTTCACCCTCTCTCATTGATGCAACAATTTATTTTTAGGTTTCCTTTTATCACTTCACCCTCTCTCACTGATGCAACAATTTGTCTCTATTTCCTACGGATAACCCATTCTAAGCTTTAACCAGAGATCTTCATACCTTATTCTTTAATACCCTTTTTTTAGGGAAAAAAGAAAAGAAAAAGAAAACAGAGAAGTGAAGTCTCACCAAAATGGTCGGGAGTGAGAAACCCAGAAGTATAAAGAGCTAACAAAACATGCCTCTCATGCATCTCCATGAAAACACAAGGATGTGTATTATGAATATTACTAGGTATCTGCTCGTCAAAAGGGGAAAAACAGCATTACTTGGTATCTGTGAGGCGACCATGCAAGCTCCATCTCTGGCGAAATCCTTCCATGCCTTCAGTTCCAGTAGCAAGAATCAAGCGCCTACAAATGTAGAAACATGACATATTTGAGAGACTTCCAAAGATCATTACACGATTTTTTTCTAATGGTTAATAATTACATGATTCAATGCCATAAAACCATATGTTAGCAAAACAAAAAAGGAAGATATGTCCATAAACGGAAAGCAAAGTTTATAGGAATGTGGTTCCAATAAAATGGAGGTAATATAAGTTTGGGAGACCAAAAGGCCTTGTGGGTGGATAACGTAATCAGAAGAACAAACTCAGGTATGTAAATATGATTGGCACCTCGGGCAATTATCTTCCAGTGTAAAACTTCTAGTCAACATCATTTTTATCCTCGGAGGTATCATTGTGCTAAAATCAAAATACATGTAATAGTTAGGACTTGGGTCTTGACCCGCATTTTTCTGTTTCCGGACAAGTAAACTTAGACAAGACCTTTGCAAAGTAAAATTGATCGCCCCATAATTCAGTCTACCCCTAAAACATGATGAGAGAGGTAGCAGTAGAAGCAGCAAATGATTAAACTACCCTGTATAACTGTTTAAAACCCTAGTAACATGTGCACAAAAGCTTATCCCGGTAAACCTTTATGGTTTGAGGCCTATAGAGACTTCACTTGTAACAACAGTATCAAAAGTAGGCTGAATAATCGAAAATATACCATTTGCATTTTATTATATTTCATTCTGGCAAGTTGAAAAAACTTCTTTTGCATGCATCTACAATACGATTAGCAGACACGAGGAGTTTCATTCCTAATTTAGTTAGGTCACACTATGCCAAGGATCTGCATATAAAGTTAACGGGAAAGATATTAAATCTAGTTCAATGCATCTGAGGAGAAGACAATTATAAAACACACTCAATAGCCCATTGCAAGAATAACTATTAGTTGCATCAGAACATGTTATCAAGAAAAAAATTCACGAGACATTAATCACTAGCACAATCAATTAAAAAAATACCTCTCTAGTGATGTAACTTCTGATTCGAGTTGAGCAGCTCTCTCCTTTGCTTCATCTAAAGGCATTGATAACCCCAATTTGCGCTCACTATCTTGAAGTCGTTGTCTTAGTTCCTTATCCTGGAAATAACAAACATGAAGTAGTGAAGTGAAATACCGAGTAACAGTTCAACTCATTTACAAAATAAACAACAAAATGGGAAAATAAAAGAAGCAGAATAGAAAGAGTCTCACCCTTTTGTCAGTGCACTGTCGATATAAAGCAATCTCATCTTGACAAAAAGGCTCGATATCATTGATTTGCAAGCCTACAGAGGGTGTTAAAAAATATTCATATAAAGCCTCCTTCAAATGACTGCCTCAAAGTGAAAATGCATGATTCAAGCTTCCAAAGCCATACAATTCATGCACACATGTGGTTTCTAACTAAAGCTACTGATGTCATTACCTAATCTGCAACTTTATTTTTCACCAGGAAAGTATCCGGGATAATAGCCCCCGTCCCAACCCTGGCCACTGAAAAAGGTGTTGTATTCAACTTTTAATATGTACAGTCTTGTGAGGCTCAGCACTGTTCACATTTTGCATAGTTTCTCAAGGCCTAATTACAAAGGCCAACATTTTCTAAGAGTTGTTTAGGTGATGAACTGAAGACCTCTGTGTGTGTGTCTTCTTTCTTTTATTCTTGGGGGTGCAGGAATGGGGGAGGTAATTAAAGGATGAAAATTGTGACTTCGCCAATTTAAGGATGAAAATGAGCTCAATCTACTATTTAGGAATGTGGATTGAGTAAATGGTAGATTGAGCTCATTTTAGGAAAATTTACATCCTTAAAATGAGCTCAATCTACACATTCTTCTGTGCGCTGTAGGTGGAGTGTGGATTGCACAGCGCACTCATTTTAGGAAAATTTCCATCCTTAAAAAAGAAGCACACATTCAGAGCACAAAAGAAATGGGACAAAAGTAGGCTGTAAAATGAGCTCAATCACACCTATTCAGCTCAAGTTTAGTTCAGTTGGAGCACGCTGGGGCTCATCATCCAGATTGAAAAGCTGAGAATTGAACATAGAATTTCAAGCTCATTACATTTGTGAGCCAAGCTTGGTCAATTGCCTGCTTGACCTGTAATGTTCATGAAGAGGGTACAACTGATTTGCAACAGATCTTGTGCCATTTTAATAGGCTAAATTGAAGTTCTATGAATTCTTAATGTCTATGAAATATTCTGACAATGTACTGCACTGGTCAGTTACTTCATAACCACAATTTTAAAAACCATTGACCTTTATTTTATTTTATTTTTTATAAGTTAAAACCAATGAAGTTGCTGGAGAACCAATGAGCTTCGTGTTGGTGCCTTGTATAGAGGAACGTCCAGAGTCGGGAGTGCAGTTGGATACTATGTCTGGGGATAATGTTGCTCCCTTGGTCTCTCTTCCTCCAATAGCAGATTGGATTCTGCCTAAAGTTAGCGAGATTCAACAGTTTGTGGGAATTTCACATGGAGGATGTGAAGACCAATTCAAAGAACTAACCACTATGATTGAGGCAAGCCACGTGCTTGAAACTAAATCAAGTTTCAAGAAAAATAGGGACTTACAGCGTCTGCATTGGGCAATGAACTACGACGCTAAGAGTGGTAGCTTATCTAGAGGGAAGTCAAAAGGGAGGACATTGTGAAGTTTTAGTTGGGGTTGGGTTTTCGGGTAGCGTTTTAGTTCTACAGGTAACAAGGTTTGGGGTCATGGTGTATTTTAGGTTGTTTTTCACGGGTTTTTTGGGTCATTGGGGTCAGTGGGCAAGGTGTTTTCTTGCATATATCAACGTATTTGGTTATTCCTTTTTGATATATATAATATTTTTACTTATAAAAAAAAAAAAAAAACCAATGACTGGTAACAACAGTTGTCCACTTTTTAGCATTTAGGGCTATAAATGAACAAGACCACTTAAAAGACAGCTCAAATTTGGCTACTCGAATTCGACTTGTTTCGATTATTGCATAAGTTGTTTGCGAACAAAAAATTAGACTCGATTATTAAACGATATAAACTTGTGAA
This sequence comes from Pterocarya stenoptera, assembly GCA_003123785.1. Classification (NCBI taxonomy): domain Eukaryota; kingdom Viridiplantae; phylum Streptophyta; class Magnoliopsida; order Fagales; family Juglandaceae; genus Pterocarya; species Pterocarya stenoptera. Next base: position 171,130 of record QEOT01002751.1, on the reverse strand, counting down.
AAACTCGCCCAACTTGATTATTGTTCTTGACCATGCTTATATGAAACTCAGCTTGAACCGTTAGCTCGGTCATATGTTAATACACAACTATATATTAATAATAAAAACACATTATATATATGTATATAGTTCCCTATATAGATGGAAAATTTAGTAGTTATGATGAATACAAATGTAATATATGTATGATATCTTGCTTTTTTGCTCACTATTTTATGAGTATACTTGTATAAATTTTAATAAATATAGCAATATCTTTTACAAGTACAATTCATTAGAGTTGGATAAGAGCCAAGTAGCCATTTAATTTAATTTGTATATAATTATGAATAATTGTGACTGTAAGAACAAACTTGTATCCAATTCTGCATTGTGAGTAAGAATATTCTGTTAATTTTTTTTAAATTAAATTTTTTTAAAAAAATGATAAAAAAAGGTCGAGTTGAGCCGAGTGCTCAATTAAGAACCCGGCTTGATTTTTAGTCAAGTCTCGAGGTGAGTCAGGCCATAAGAATGTCTTACTCGAGTTGCATTCAAACATCCAAAAAAGCCCGACTCGAGTTTAAGTCGAGCTCGAGCCCAATCTCTAATAATCTAGTCGGGTTTGACTGGATACTACTAGCTCGAATTTGGCTTGATTATAGCTGTAATAACATTTGTCCAAAATGATTAGGACACATGCTGAAACTTATCCAATTTAGTATGTACAGTCTTGGGAGGCTCTGTCCACATTTTGCATAGTTTCTGGAGGCCTTTTTTCTTTTTTTTTTTTTTTTTTTTTAAAGTTTGTCAAAGGCCTAATTTTTTGCTAAGTAAGTCGAGGCCTAATTTCAAATGCCAAAGTTACATTAAGAGTTACTTTATCGATGAACTGAAGAACTGTGTAGGTGTGCGTCTTCTTTCTTTTATTCTTGGGGGTGCAGGGGTAGGGGAGGCTAATTTAAGGAAAATTTCAATGAAAATTGTGACTCTCGCCAATAAGTAGGCGCCATGTTTAATACATGGACTCTATAATGTGGTTCTGTAGCATGAAGGGCAAAATCAATGCACCCTGCATGTTGACATGGCAGACTTATTTGTTACAGCTGAGATTGTCACTAGCAACCTTCTAGAAAGAAGCACCACATTCAGACACAAAAGAAATGGGACAAAAATAGGCTGTAAAATGAGCTCAATCTATCCATGTTCAACTCAAGTTTAGCTCAGTCCGAGCTCGATGTGGCTCATCATCCAGATTGAAGAGCTGAGAATAGAAAATGCAATTTCAGTTTCATTACATTTGTGAGCCAGACTCGATCAATTGCCTGCTTGACTTGTAATGTTCATGAACAGGGTGCAGGTAATTTGCAACAGATCTTGAGGTGTTTTAATAGGCTAAATTGAAGTTAAATAAATTCTTAATGTTTCTTTTGTCTATTTTATATTCTGACAAATGTTTCCATTAGAGAGAGTTGAAGACTTTTTCTGGGTTCTCTGCATACACTTACTGTCTGTTTCGTAAACTCACGTCACCGATGGTGGGTGTGGGCACTTGACGGTGGGTTTTCTGGAGTATCCTTGGAAGGAAAATGGCTCCCACGAGATGTCTAGCTATTGAATCGAAAGTGTTTGAGGTGAGAAGAGATGGGCGTGATGTGCTTATTACTGAGAAAGGTTGGAAAGTTGTGAAAAACTTGAGGTTGGGGTTAGCCACTACCCGATGGGTTTCAAGAGCACTAGAGGAATGTCTGAAGATTGGGAGCAAGGGGTATTACACTGCCCATCGGGAAGGGAACAGAGGTTTCATCGCACAACATTGCTCCAACTCCCGTGGTATTTACATGGCTTTGGTGGAGTATGGTGGGGGAGGTCACTGGAGTTTCATCTTCATCCTTGGGGATAGGGATGGAATGGGGTGGAGGAAGCTTTTGGCAGTGTTGAAGGATGTTGGTAGAGAAGGTGGTCAGGGGAGATTTTTACCACCAACAATGGCGGTAGCCACCTCATAATCTCGGTCGTACAGGGAGGTCTTGGAGATACCTCGAGACGTGGGACAATCAGCTACGACAGACCTGCATAGGTCAGGGGCGCATCCTTTTAGGTAGCTACTTAGAGACGAGAGGGAGATGGCAGGGGGGTTGCTGGGTAGAAAGAGGAAAGAATTCTTAAGGAGTTGTTTGTAATGCAGAGTATGTTGGATGAGATGTCTGATAAAGTAAAGAGCTTCATACGGTGTCTTGAGGGTAAAGATGAGGTGGGTTTGGGCTTGGGCTTGGGCTGCGGTCTAGTTTTAGACCAAATGAAGAGAGGGCCGGGCTTCCTGGAGCCGTTGGGTTTGGGTCAATTTTGTGGGCCTAAAGGGAAGGCCTAGGCCTTCGTTCAGGCTAGCCCAGGTGATGGGCTTCAGCCCACGGGGAGGCCTGAGTCCATACAATAGAATGGCCAACGGTATGGTCCATTCTGGAGGAAAAAGCCTCAGCATGTCGTTGGCCCATCGGCGAGTAGGTCCATGCCACTGTCGCTGGCGAAGCCTCAGGCAACCAAGCTAACGGTCATAGAAGTACCGACGGAAGCCCTGCCGCTGGCTGCAGTACTATTGGAGTATGGAGGTGCGAATTCAAGCATTTATGTTGTATCTTTAGTCCCTGACGGCTCGATACCGGCATAGACCAGATCGACGTTGGCCGCCGGCATATTTCTGATGACAAACTTGTTGAGAAAAGAGGAGCTGTCTGTAAGAAAAGGCAAGGTTCCTGTCAATCTCAAGTTTTTGGTTGTCTCGGCTAACTCTAATGATATTGTTTTGGCATTGATATTGGAGCCGACGGCTCCAACCATGGCATAGAAGTTTCGATAGATACTACAAAATAGAGGTGATGTCTCAGGTGCCGGCAATTGAGGAAGGGGAAATCGTGGAGATTTCTTGTAAGGCCCCAATGGAAGACCCAAACTACATGGCCTATATTCCAAAAGAACTAGTCAATGATACAATTGGAGCCCCATTGGAACCTTATAAAAAGCAAGAACTTCTCATTCTCAAGCAATGTGGGATCCCATGCACCACCTGCCATTATCCTTATCATATGGGGTATCACAATCTACCCCCCTTAAATTCCCAACGTCCTTGTTGGGCCAGTCCATCGTAGGTGGGACGGCTCAAGTCCCACATTTCTAATTGAATTTGGCTCTGATACCATTTTGTAAAGCCCCAATGGTAGGTCTAAACCACATGACTTATACTCCAAAAGGACTAGTCAATGATATAATTTGAGCCCCATTGAAACCTTATAAAGAGCAAGAACTTCTCATTCCTAAGCAATGTGAGACATACACCAACTACCCTTATCCTTATCATATGGGGTATCACATTTCTGTAGGTAAAAAAGATTTTCTGGCTTCCGCGGGTAATGAGACAAGTTTGGTGGATGAGGGCACGAGTTTGTTGAAACATTTTTTGAATTTTGAGGGAAGTAGACAGTGGGAGGTGGATGCAGATCTTCATGTAGAATTTGAGTATGAGTTGTTTGACATAGAAGAGAACGAGAGGTTAGACTCTGACCTACAAATGGATGTAGTTGCAGTAGATAGTGATGAGGAGGAGATAGGTAGTCCGTCACCTTTACAGATGCTTCCCCCTCAGATTGTGTCTAAAGAAATTTTAGACTAGGTGTTAAAAAAAGTAGAGGAGATCAAGATTTTTTTTTTGACAGGTAAAAGAGGTTTTATTGATCCACATAAATAGGCAAAACCCGAGTACACATGGAATATACAAGAAAGAGCCTAATTACAAAACTACGTGCTACGGAGAGTGACATAAAAGTCATTAAGACTCGTTCCATTCAATACAACAAAAGAGGCCCAAAGCAACAATGAATGAAAGAAAAAAGCCCTAAAACCATCCGGAGAGTGTTCCCTATTCTCGAAACAGCGGCCATTTCTTTCATTCCATGTGCACCACNGGGGGGGGGGGGGGTTGGTGCACCAAGGAGTGTAGTGGTTCTCATGGAGTGAGTTATGGAAGTTTATTAGGAAAGGAGGGGATTATTTCTTGAAACAAGTCAACTTTGTGGTTGGCGATGGTTCAAAAGTTAGATTCTGGTTTGATGTTTGGTGTAGAGAAATTGAATTGTTTAGAGCCTATCTGGTTGTTGTCAGATTGGCCGTTAATCAGCAGGCTTCAATTTCAGAGATGATGAGCTATTCTAATGGAGAGGTGCTTTGGGATGTTAGTCTTTCCAGACCTGTTCAGGATTGGGAAATTGAGGAAGTTACTGATTTTTTCAGATTGTTGTACTCGGTGGAGATACTAGAAGACATGGCAGGGATCAACTGTGCTGGAGACATACATATTCTAACAAGTTTACAGTTAGATCATTTTATAAGTTGCTGATCAATCAGCAACACATTTGTTTTCCCTGGAAGAGTATTTGGAAGGTTCATGTTCCGTCAAAGGTGGCTTTCTTTGTATGGACAGCTGCAATAGGGAATATTCAGACAATAGATAACTTGAGAAAGCGTGGAATGATTGTTTTCGATTGGTGCTTTATGTGCAGAAAAGACACGGAATCAGTGAATCATTTATTTCTACATTGTAATGTGGCTTAAGTGTTGTGGGATGGTGTGTTAGCTGGACTGATCTGGGTTATGCCAGCAGTGGTCGATTTACTAGCAAGCCGGACCAGTCTTCATACTTGCTCCCAAGTGGCAGCTGCATGGAAGATGATTCTTTTGTATATTATGTGGTGCATTTGGTTGGAAAAGAATGAGAGGTGTTTTAATAATAGGGAATGCAATGTAGATGAACTCTGGAAATTTTTTATAAGTTCTTTACTTAGTTGGTTTTCTGCTATTGAACTCAATGGAGGGGCTGTCAATGAGTTTTTCTCATCGCTTTTTTAGTTTTAGAATGTAACTAGGTGTTTCTTTTGTATACTTCCTGTGTACATGGGGTTTCGCCTATTACTATTTTGGTGAATAAAATTCTTACTTGTCAAAAATAATTTTTATATTCTGACAATGAACTGCCCCAGTCAGTTACTTCATAAGCACACTTTTAAAACCATCAACTCGAAGCAACAGTTGTCCACCTTTTAGCATTTTCCAACATGATACTTGCACCCTAATTTAAAACTTATCTAATTTAAAACTACTCAGGTAGCTCAAGATGCTCATTAAATACCCTTGATTGAGCTCAAACATGGCATACATAAGTTGAGCTCAAGATGAGTTCAAACAGGCCCTTGCATATCCAAGCTGAGCTTGAAAAATTGAATACTTGGCCGAGCTGGTTTTCACCTCTAGGCACAATGATTCTATACAGACATTTTACTTAGTCGAATGAGGCTATCCTAGATAAAACACATAAAACAAGGACAGAAACTAATTTCTACAAAAGCAAGATTAAATCCAGCCAACGAACTAAGAATGAAAAACTTACATAGGAATAGATTCCTAAGAATCCCATCACATAAATCAACTCCTTCAAGCACGTGAGAGGCAATTTCTGGTGGAATGAGAGGTGATGGTGGGCCCAGCATCAGATCATCACCAACCAGAATAGTCTCCTCCATAGTAGGCTGTGAATCCACTGAAGCCCAAAAAAACACAGCAACGAATCTTAGATATGCTCAGAATCTTTTTTTTTAAGGTTAAAGAAGCTGTATCATTGTCACGAGTGTTCTTAAGATGTGCAGAAGAAATGAGGTAACATATTTAAATCTCAATCGATTGAGGTGTAAAAGACATTGGCTCTCCTTAAACACTGAATATAGGTCTGTCATAAGAAAAATTTATAGATTCAAGTGTATGGCTGTGCTCTGAGTTCAGCTGCTTTAGAACGTTTAGTAAATGCTGAAATTACATCACTACTAAAGCTTATACTGAAATTCTTGAAAATAACCCTACAGAAGTACACTAAAACCAAAAACTTGCACATTTTATAAATACAAATTAACCTGACATGAGGAACTATAACTATACTATATGTGTATCGGTGTATGTACTTCTAAACGTCCCATAATGAATAATGGGATAAACATGTTCATTGATCTGCAACAAACTTGCAGATTATCTTACACATCAGGTGAATATCAATTAACATTTGCAACAGGATGCTTTGGGCACTCCACCACTAAAATTTAGAATTTATTTTTATTTTGTTTTATTTTTGTTCTTCCTCTTTTTGTTTTTTTGGCCAAAGATACTTTCATTGCATAATGGACGGACTCCTACCTTCTGATAAAAATAAGTTTCCATCTTTCAAATACCAAAACCATTGATACACAAAATAACCGGAGAGCAAGCATTTTCGAAGTAGTTAAGTGTAAATTGATATATAATTCAAAACAGAGCATAAAGAAAACTACATAAGGGAGTTGGTAAGTTTCCCTTACCATCCATGATTGCTTTCTTGTTACCCTTCTTCCACTATCACGATCCAATGATTTAATTAAATTGTAAGTGGAGAAATTGAAACCTGGAAACCACCATACCCGAAACAGAGAATAAGAACTCAAGAAAATATGGGTGCAAGAATGAACTTAAAAAAGTTTTTTTTT
>QEOT01002751.1:146101-163793 GCA_003123785.1 Pterocarya stenoptera | reverse complement strand
AACAAATATCAAATGATTAATAGATAAATCACGGAGAACAACCTCCAAATAGGGAAATTACACACAAAATCAGTTCAACAAATATTGCAACGCATCTACTTGATGGGGATCAGGCTAACTGCTCCCAGGCAAAATAATTAATTACAAATATTCAACATAAGCACACAAAACTTTTGTATCACTGTCTGCAGTTGTGAACACGGCAAAATGTCTTTTTCCCAATTTCATACGATATTTGCGACAATATATCTCCTAGCTACTTTCATCTTCAAGTAGCTTGCTTAACAAACGCCTTCCAGTTAAGAACTTGGGCAAGCCAAGTGAATGATGACATATCGGGAAGATGAACAAAGCACCGGAAGGAAACTTACCTAACGGTGCCGCAAATCTGGACGCACAGGAAGGTTTAAATGCTGTCTAAGGGACACACGATGGAGAAGCAACCAGTGACACATGTGAAGGTCTATTTCTGGACGCAGAGACACACGGATGGGGGTCGAGTTTGCCGTCAATTCGAGCTTGCCGAGTTTGCCCTATATTCAAGTGCCAAGCAATGGGGGGAGAGAGAGGGGCTCACGGAGGGGATGAACTGAGTTGATGCCAACGACGTTGAGAGAGAGAGAAGAGTGCATAACGGGGAGGGAGAGCTTCTCGGGTTTGGAGAAGACGACTTCGAAGAGATAGAGAAGCGGAGAGCTGAGAGGACGACTTCGCGTTGAGAAGCACAGCAATGAAGTAATCAAGACAGCTGTGTTAGTACTTTCGAAACAAGTTACAAAAATAATTTTCAATTGTTTTCTTTTGATACGTACATACAGAGTTGTCGAAGCAATTCATTGAACAGATAAACGGCACATATTAAACCCATTTTAGAGTACCGCATCACGATTGAAGACAACAAAGCCATAAAATTTCGATCGTATATGCTGGGAAATGAAGCTGTTTTCACAGTTTCTCAACGCGACTGCGGATCAAAATAACGTAAACCAAGACCCCATGCGGCACAGAGAGAGAGAGAGAGAGAGAGAGAGAGAGAGAGAGAGAGAGAGAATGTGCTAACCGTGCAGTGGTGGGGGAGCGCGGTTGCTGGACCGGTGGGTGGGTGGTTGCAGGCTGGGCCGTGTGTGCTGGAATATTGGAGAGTGTGGCCTCTAGTCTGCTGGCTGGATTCACCAGAATTGGAGCTCGATAGTGGTTGCCGGTAGTGAGGTTTTGTGAACAGAGAGATGAAAATCTCGTGGGTTTACGTTTATGTGATTTTTGGCAAGTTTTTTTCTTAACGAAATTTATTTATTATTATAATAATAATAATAACTTTTTAATTAATTTATTATAATAATAATAATAATTTTTTAATTTATTTATTATATCATCCAGAAATTTCAAAAATTCATACCCCTTTTTAAAACTCCGAAACATCACCTATTTTTATTTTTTTATTTTTTTTTTATGATTATTCACACACTTTAAAAACTCTTATTTTGACCAAAATTAAAATCTATTTAGGTCTCTAATGGCGAGAAACCCAAATAGTGGGATAAATAATTTCTTCCAACTCTTCTTAAAATATGGTAAATGTTGATTGATTAAAATATTTTATACATTTGTTAAAAAGAAAAAAATATCAGTTTTCAAGGATAGATGTGCGTTTTTCTTCATTGGCTGTACAAAATGCTTGTCCAAATGTCCCAACTGGTCATGATGTTGTGATTACAATTATCCTACATCATTTCTCCTCTACTCAAAGGAAAGGGTGAAGGGTTGAGATTCTCTACAACAAAGAGAAACACAGTCACAATCTGTGAATTTCACAAGAGTAAACACAGTTAAATATATTAAATCTCTAAGTTTGTGTAATTGAAAATAATGCTTTTAAATTAAAGGTAGGAGCTACCACTTGAACAATGCACCTTCTGAAAGTTTTACTAAATTCTCAGTGATGTTCTCTATTATTCTGTTGAGAAAATGCTCTTCTTCCTCCTAGAATTTATGTGGCATAGGTATAATGGAGATAACAAGATTCCAAAGAAAGGGTAGCATTGCTCTATTCTAATTTCACATCTAAGTCCAAATTTCCAAGACAGCATCATAGACAAAAAGGCCTAACTGGTTTCTTGACTGGTTGGTTTATCCACCCAAAGCAACCAACCATCCCTAAACATCTGCCTCTATCAAGCACCCTTGAGAAATAAAAATGTCTGAAGAATTCCCCCTATATAAGACTGAATTATCCAGAGCAGTCAAAATAAAGCACCTCATCCCAGCACCCCAAAAAATATAAATAAAACAAAATAAATAAAGAACCTTGTTTTGGGAATCTGAAGGAGAACTTGATTAAAGTAGACAAAGAAGCTACTGTTCATATAGCATCCCTTGTGAGAATACATGCAACCATGTAGATGAAGCAGTGACTATCACAAGTTTTAATACAAATTATTCTAGACCTTCATTTCCATAAGGAAAACATTACATTCTCGGGAGCTTCACCCCATAAAACTGAAAGAGAGTTTGATACCACAAAAGCTCTACTTTTTCTGTTTGCTCTTAACTCTGATAATCCTCCGCTCCATCTGCTCATAAATGTGTCAATTTTAATTAAGAACATAAAAAAGAAATAGAGGAGGTATTACTCAAATATAAAATAAATGCTACAGTAACCTATGCCTTTCAAATAGTTTCATACTCATATGGACTCCTTCATCTCCTAGATTACTTTGCTTTGAAGCTCCCCATTTGGGTTTTATGTTGTGAGCGTCTGAGTTTAAGACACACACACACAGCATTTTTTTCATCTGAACAAAAGAAACAGTTGAGTTTGGGTTTATTGGGACATGGGAATAATCTACCCAGTAAGTCTTATGGGAGATCGTGACTAGGTTTAAGATCATAAATTATCAATTCCTCCCAGTTGGCATGTCATCTTAGCTCTTGCCAGTAATTTTAGCCCTTTTTGTTTATGCCATTTGATTTTGTGAATTAGGTTACAAATATTTGAAACAAAAAATAAAAAGTCTTGATAAGTTCCACCGAGAACATATTTATGTATCGTCACTAAAATCCTTCCTATCACTAAGAAATAAGCTATATCATCTGATTATTAACGCTCAAAAAGATTTGACAACTCAAAAAACTAATTTCATGAGGTCATAAAGGAGCAAGAACACGCTACGAAAACTATTATAAGAAATGAGATGTAAGCCCAGATATGTTGATATATGATGATTGATCAACTTCTTGCGGATTTGCTATGTTAAATCCTATATGAAAATCGTTTATGGGACAACATAGAAATTAAGAGAGGATGATATGAAGACTTTTGAAGTATAAATGCAAGGGTGATAGGAGCTCCAACTAGTGCATTGAGAGACTAAAACTCCTCTAATTCTCAGAAATTGCAATGTCTCTTTGTTTTCTTAAATTATTTCCTATTTTATTTATCTTTGATTTTTCTCTTTCTTCTACTTTTGTTTTGTGTGGGACCCCCCTCCCTCCCTCAACCTAGCTTTGGTGGTAACACTTACTGTTTGCCAAACCAACATATTTTCAAAGAAATAACTTTTCCAGGCTACCATAAGCGGTATATCAGTTTACAATGATGTCATAAAATAATACGAAAGTGGAAATTCTTTTTCTGAACCCGTGAAATGTTTTAGTGCAAACTTGTGCGCCAGAGTAAAGCCAACTCCCAATTCCACTTACCACTAGCTAAAATTCTTATAGTCCTACATATCAAGTCTCCACAATTTTCTCCCCAAAGAAGACTTAAATCGGTAAAGGAAAATAAAGTCATATATCCAAAAGAACAAAGAATATGTAGGTTCTTTCCAATCAAACCCTAGCTTGGAAGTGCATAAGACAAAATGAATGCTGTTTAATACCTGAGCATACACCTCCAGCTTGTTTCGGGTTTGTGAAAAATCATTTTGTACCCAAATTAAGGCTTTGGAGAAACTGAAAAGTATAGGTTTTTAATAGAAAGAGGGCGGGGTTAGAAAGTAAATTATGCAAATATAGAAAATTTGATACAGAAAGAATAAATCAAGAAAGAGAATGAAGAAAAATATTTTTAACGTAGATGGCATATAATTAGTTAATACAGAACTGAATAATATTGACATCTCCATTCAAATAAAGGACCAAAAAGAACAATGGAAAGATAAACTTAGTTTAAATAAATATAATCAGCTATGCCTTGATTCAAAATGTAAGGTTTACCATATAGACGGTATGCTAAAACTGCTCAGATGCCTTTGAGCTTCTAGGTTGAATGTGGCTGAAAATATATGTTAAATGTTGAATGTGGATGAAAACATTCGTTCAATTTGATTGTGGCTGAAAATCATGGCTGTGATTCTGCATGACCAAGTTTTTTCATGAAGAGCATAGCAAGGTAGTGGGGTATTCATGCACATGCCAACATGGCAATGGAGAAGGTAATTGCCGTTATGGGATTAGCATGTCTTAAGTCTTCTCTTTGTAAGGTTACATTGAAATGATTTGTTTGATCAAGTTGGCTACCTTATCGTAAGCGGTAAGCATCATATTAAGATCTTCTCTAGTTATTTTTCTGAATTTGATGGTCTAGTTCAAAGAGAAACAGACCAGCATGTGGATCCTATAACATTAAATGTTGCCTGTGCGAGGCTTCCAAGCTGTGTGGGCCTCACATATATTTAATATTGTGTCTCTCCCTTTGATTTGGATACTCCAATTCGGGCAGAGAATCAAAGACGATTTCCATCCATCAACGTCACTAAGATAGTTGAACTGATGGGGGAAAAGAGGAAAAGAAAACATAGTAGTACATACCCAGTAGTAGTGTGCATATTTTAATGAAGCAGAATATCTGTTTCTTTGTCATTTATCTGTTATAGAGTTGACTTATCAGCTGAAATGAAAGCATAATAGTTACCTTCTTGGATGCATTGCAGACTAGATTTTCAGCCTTTGCAGCCAAGTTGGAATCTCCTTCCCTTTAAGAATACAGGGATTTAGGTTCAACCCAAAGGAGAGGCATAGCTACCTACGTTGTGTATCATACATACATAAATACAAATATACATATGTGTACATGTGTGCACGCACCCTATATGTATGTTAAGGCGCCCACTGACTCTATGTTAAGTAATGTAAAGTAATAAAAGCAGATATCTGTCAAAAAATAAAGCTGCTTTACATATTTGAGGATTAGGTAACTTGTACCCTAGTTAGTGTAGTATGCACAAATATGTCAAGTAATACGGTAGCTGAGGTTCCCAAGTAGTGATTCCTAGTTCATAGGAAAGAAGAAAGTGCAGTATGTGGTAGGTAGTATTCAACTTTGGACAAAATAACAATAGATAAATAAAAGTCAGACCGGAGGTTGAACCAGAAAATGAACTTAACTAGGCAGTTTATGATGGAAATTAACTAAAAAAAATTAGTGGAAAAATGTGAATGAAAGCTTAAAACATCTCTTGTAATTTAGACTGATTGTTACTATTTGGGAATATATGGAAAGGGGCTAAGCCCATGGGACCACATGAATACAAGAAGAACCGCCAAGAGCAATTGTACAAGGAAGAAACTTGGAAAGAGAGGAAAAAGCATAATGAAAATTACAAGAATTTAAAGGGCCTCACAAAGTGATCACATTTATCTGAACTTCACCCAGAGAGGGAGGACAAAAAGATTTTCTTCCAATTGGATATCCAATTAGAAGGCTTAGACAAAGTAGTAATCTAGATCACTGGTAAACCACTTTATATTATCAGCATTTTGATGAGAACGAACTCCTTTAGCAACAGATGAAGTCTGGGAGCATACACAAGTATCAGGGTCATATTTGATATTTGGATGGTCAAAATTTGAATTTTACAACATCCAGGTCTAAGGCATGTGAAAAGACGAACACAGTTATATTTAACTACCAAAAGTTATTAGCAATTTCTCTTGATTACTTCTCAATAGCCCATCATTAATCACTTATCAAAAAAAAAAAATAGGCCATCATTAATCTATTACTTCTTAATAAGCCATTATTAATCTATTACTTGTTGATTAGCCATCATCAGTCTTTAGGCTGTGTGAATAACTGGAAGCCTTACTTTTCCTTGTTCATCTGATCACAAGCATGAATGAGATCAGCACATGCAAGTCTCACATGCTCAGCACTGATGCTGTAACACCAAACAAAAAGGTAAGATCTTGTTTGTAATCACTAAGAGATGGAAGGACAAGATTAATCATCCACATCTCCCTAGGAGCAACTAAAAATCATATTGTGAAGTTTGCCAGGAATTCATGATTAGTTAAAGAGAGTTGCTACGCCCACAAAAAGAATCACAAAAAACTACCTCGCAAATTGAAGTGACATGATGTGGTACGTCACATTCTCTTTACAATAAAGCAAGCCTTACAATCAAACATATCACATCAAGCCACATTTCTTTGTGAAGTAGTTTTTTGTAATTCTTTGTGGACCAAGTATTTCCCTAAGTTAAATAAACACTAAAAAAAATGACATAAAAGTTTAACTACTCACATAAGTATCACGTTGAATGGCCGATAATGTTAATAAGATGATCATAAGAGCAAAAGCAATAATATTCAATCTCAGAATACTAATTTTGCAGCTTACAGGATCCATTTCATTTGAAAGTAGCAGGTCACTTAGCATCACCTCATTTGAATCAAACTACAAATCATGAGGATTTTTCATATTCAATACAAGTAATGGAAGTCTATTCTGCAGAATCCAACTACGATGGAAATCTATTCAATACCACTAATCATAAACGTACCAGGTTACTTAGCATCACATCATTCGGATCTTTAAAGTTAATGATCGTGTGTTTACACTGCCTTGCCCGTCCACTAAAATGGATGTCTACTCCCAAACCTTTGATACTTAGACTAGAGCAAAGCAAAGGATTTTTTGAAAACCGGCCAGATTTTAAACAATGTTACAATCAGATTTAAATAAAACCTAATAGATCTAAATTGCCTTTCTAATAGCTGGCTTGTAGACATACCATCTTTAACCTTCACTGACTTTCTCCATTTATCAGACATAAGTGAACATCGTTAAATATTGTATAAATAAATTATTCTTTGATACAACCTCAAGCTTCTCTCCTCTACTTTGTGAGAAAGTGTAGCCAATGTAGAGAAGTCGACTTCAGGACAATCCCTGCAGATATAGACATACGAACGTACAAGAAATAACCTAAAAGTAGGTGTAACATTGATAATCAAACTAAATAAACTTGATCGAGTATGGAGGTACATGTAGCTTGTTAATTCTGATAAAATTGTTTCGACATCAATGAGGTACGTATCGATTGCCTTCACAACATGCTCAGGTTCCTCCAAACTTTCCAAAGACTGAATATGAGAAAACTGATTGCTTATTATCCCCTGCAATTAATGACATCAATCCACCTTGCCAAGCACCTGAACATTCCTTTCCAAACGAATTTTTGAGGCAGAATACATGTTGCATCTCATTCAAAATTAAATCTACATATTTTTCAAATAAAATCAAACTTGCATTACTATACAAATATTATTAAATAGATGAATTAATGCATTACAAGGTGTTGGTATCCAATTATAAAACAGATATCTAAGAATTCAAAGCCTAGACAACTGAGAGAATCCAAGTCTGGATTCATCTTATACAAGCAGATTATCATTTCAACACCAAACAATATATAAATCCCAACGGAGTAAGAGCAAAAGGGATCCTTGGCAAAGAAGACATCACAGCATAACCAAAAACAAAATGAAAAAGAATATATCACCTCGTCAAACAGTGATTGCACATATCCTTGGAGCAGTTCTTTAAGAATAGACAAGGCCATCTGTAGAAAATAGTGGCAGACACCCTAAACAACTGAAGCTAAAAGAAAATTTTAAGCAGTGGTGAGAAGGAAACAATTATGCATGAGACATACTTGCTTCAGCGTGAGGCTTAAAAGGAAAAATGAGTTGCAGATGACAACAATGTGTGTCAGACTGCCATGAGTTTAGCATGATGCCTTGTAGATATAACACCTACAATTTTTAAATTAACATCTTTGCCATGCCAATGACAAATTGACCCTTCTCAATATTTCTGTCAAATCATCACTCTGGACTTGCATTATATTGCATACCTGGATATAGGGAGTTATGAAGAGAGAAATCACCATAAAAGCAATCATGGAATAATGTGGTAAGGATAAAAAAACTCCTGTAGCAGCAGCTCAATAGCGGCTTATTCCCCCAGCGGCGCCACCCTTCAGATGATTCAAACTCCCAACTGTCGGGCATTTATGACAACACTGTCAATGGTGATCCATTAGAATGTCACAATCCATAAATCAATAGCTCTATTCTTATAATAATCGGCTAACATACCAAGTCATGACAACAAACTACCCCGGTGCAAAGCATAAAATCAAATATCTATCTTTTCTTGAAGGAAATGACAAAATATATGTCTTTTCTGGAATTGATATCTAGGTGGCAAAACTTTATTGGATGGCTTCACAACTGCAAAATCCAAAACTTAGAAGAATCCTATGTAAAGCCCTGCTCAGTTGCAAACAAATGTACACTTACATGTTTAGGTTCTAGAGAATCTAATTTGAACAACATTACCATAAAAAACTAGGAAGAATTTACTGCTCTCAATCAATACATTTAATGATTTAAGGCAAGTGCAGATTTACTATTGCATCAAAAGATTTTATAGCAGTAAATAACATTCTAGTATGTAAAGCACTTAAATTATATGTGCTTACAATTAGGTGCACTCCCCATTCCACTTGACATGATATGTTATTGTATATCTGAGCATGACATACATTGTTGACCCACTTCTTGATAATTTAAGCTTTTGGTATAAGGTACCATAAAAAAGAGGTTGTGTTGGGATTCTATATTATCCCATAAGTTTGTAAGTGCACGTAACGACCACCACCCAATAAAGGACTCAACATCCCATGAGAAAGGGAGAGGAGGTATAGAAAAGGAACTAAAGAAACTAAAGTAAATAAAAGAAGCACACTTGTTATGACTATGACCACCATTGCCAAATCTGATAAAATGGCTATTTATATTAATAAGGGTAACGTTTAAGGAAAATTCGAAATTATATTTCCTGTCTTTGGAGCAAACAAACTCCAATGTAGTGCCAACTATTTTGTTGCAAAAAAAGTAAAACATTTGTCAGTTATTCACGTTAATACTGATAACAGACTAAATTCCTTAGTTTCAATAATTGATTAGTCTTCTTTAGTTTCAATAATTGATTAGTCAGAAATCTCTTTAAAATTGAATTCATTCACTTTTTATCTAACAGTATAGAATTTCAAATGTTTGCTTCTTTTTTTAGCTGAGCATTTATTTACTTACCTCATTAGAGGGTCACCATATAAGGCAAACTTTTATATTGCCTTTCTACGACATAAATAGCATCCACTACTTTTGTAAAAAAAAGTAAAAATGACAAATATTTGTTGAAGTTGGAGACTTTGAGCTTGCTAGAGGTGGTTTTTTTATATTGGGGTGCCAACTTCCAAATATGTCTGCATTATCTTTCTGTACCATTATTGGTAGTTAATAACTATCAACACCGTTCGTGTTGTACACATATAAGATGTCCTGCATCATGACTAGTCCATCAAATGTGAATCACGCTTATATGATCTCCATCACCTCATATTTTCACATGAGAGAAAAAAAAAACACAGTTTGAGGGAAGTGGAGATGTCAAGTAGCAGCCGACCAAGTACACCAGCATATATGAGATAAGAGCTAATGACAAAACTAAAGAAGAAATGAAAAAGAATTTAAGGATTCAAAATGTCTAGAATTTATTAAATCTTACACAATTCCACTAAATCCCCAGAGAGCACTAGTAGACTAGATATAAACTAACTCAAACTGAACATATGAATTAGAATATCTTATGAAAATAAAACAATGGCCCAAATATACTCTGTAGGTACATTTCTGAATTTATTAGAAATGAGAAAAAAAAAATCCACATAGGACAAAAGGCAGGACTTCACAGTGACTCATTGAGAGAGAGAGAGAGAGAGATAATAAGGAATGTGTACATAATGAATGGGCAGAGGAAATGACAACTGTCATCTTTATGAGCTTTTGCTCCTTCCCTCCTCTTAGCTATCTTATTTGCATTCTCTTTGACCTTTCTTCAGATTTCCTTATAACTTAGTACACGTTACACATCCCGCCGAAAGATTTCTTATAAAACATATATTTTCTCTAGAGTCCTTCACACTCACATGGGGCATTTCTTGAAGAGCCACAAACTGAACCCTAAAAGGCAATTGGAGCAGAAACAGATAATGGACAGCTGGCTAGACATATTGCTGCTAGGATTACTCACAATGCAAACATTAATAGGATAAAAGAACAAACGGGTATCCTCAAAAGATGCAATGAAGACCAAACAATTTAATAAAGCCTCAATATTTAAAGGAAGAAGATTACCTAATATAAAACCATGACTAAAATACTTCACAAATAAGACTATGAGCTTTGCTTTTGTTATGATCAGGGAATGAACATAAAGGGCATTCTACAAGGACAGAGATAATGAATAACAAAAATCATAAAAAATGCTGTTTTTTTTTTTTTGTCAAACCAAAGTATAGCAATAGAAATCCGGAATAATTTCTTCAGCAATGAGAATCAAACGAAACCAAAAGATTTTTGTAGTAATTTATTTTGGGTCCACGGCCAGCCCATTGAACTATGTAACAGGAGGCGGTTTTACTCCCAAGTAAAGGTAGAATTAGGATTTGATCCATGCCTCTAGATACAATGCAGAGAATTGACTAACAAGGTTAACATTTGGTGGTTTACCACTGTGCAAGGACAGCATCTGCGAGCAAAAAACCTCAGATCATACACACTTTGGCATCAAGTTTAAAAAATTGGTCTGTGACAGGACACAAATTTGATTATGTTGAACTCTATGGTTTCTATTGGTTAGTTCGAGAACATTAGAATGTGAAAAAAAAAATCAGCATTTTATGAGAAATGTAGTTGTCTGTCAATTTTTTGAAAGTGTTAAAATCACATATCCCTGCGAGAGCACAAGGTTATGAAGTTCCTTTTTTCAACACTTGAAGTAAGACACGCCACCTCCCCCCACCCCCACCAAAATTGGAAAAAATTAACAAATATAAGATCATAAGAAACACAATTTTAAAACCTTTCTATTATTTTTGTTTTTGAATAATTGGAGCTTAAAGAGTGTTTTGTGTAAACATGGAAATTCCTTTTAAAAAAATCAACCTTGACCAAAGAAAGTAAATAAAGGAAGACAGTGAAACCCCAACATAAGTAGTTACAACAAAGACCCCACACAAAGAAGGAAGAAGAAAAAGGCAAGATCCATATCTAAGGCTTAGAACTTCTAAAGTGGGGTTGGATAGTGAGATGAGATGAGATGGTTTTAGATGAAAGTTGAAAGTTGAATAAAATATTGTTAGAATATTTTTTTAATATTATTATTGTTTTGGGATTTGAAAAAAGTTGAATTGTTTATTGTTTATTATGTGGGAATTTGTAAAAATTGTAATGATGAAATGAGATGAGATGAAATGAGATGGTTTTGATATCCAAACTGAGCTATGGTCCAGAAAAGAAAGGGAAATCTCAATTCATCTCCCCCATCTTTCTCTTGAAGTCGGAACAGCATAGGAGATTATTCTGACGGCTAGTTAAACAATGGAAGCTAGAGATTGAGATTGAGAAAAATCTCAAACAAAGAGAAACTCTGAAATAAACACTGACATTAGGATTTTACTATGAAATAAATAATCTTCTGAAGCCCACAAGCGAGGCTTAAATAGCTAACAAACAATAGCAAAATTGTAATTAAGGCCAAACAATAGAATACGGAATAAGATAACTATGATTAAAATCTAGCCTAAGAATCTAGAATAAATCGTTACCAAAGATAAACATTACCATAAAAGAAAATTGACCGCAAATGGAAGAATTAACTAAAAGTGGTGATTCAGAAGGAAAAATGGCTGATTTTGGGGTTGACAAAGGGGCCCACCAGGTGAAGCATGGTGACCATGACATGCACGCTGAAGAGAGCTTTTCGGATTGGGGTCATATGTGCGATTCTGACACTTGTAGCCAAAGTTATAGTTAAGATACTAATGTCACCACTTCTGCTCACCCAACTGAGGAATAAGTCTTCTCGCCCAATCGAGCAATAAGTCGTTACTCACCCAAATCCGACAAATACCGCTTCTCTCCCAAATCCGACGAATACTGCTTCTAGCCCAAATCCTAAGAGTACTCATCTTTTCCTGCCGGTTTTGCACTAGTTTACTTTCTCGAAGTAGTCCAGTGCTTTTATCGTCGCATTTGTCAGCTAAGCCTCATCGAACTCAGATCCCCCTACATCCTCTCTCCATCTAGAGATCCAACACACAATTTCTTTTCAATCAAATCACTGAGAGTCAAACTAATTATAACTATTTGCTACTAGGCATACTCTTCTTCTATTTTCCATTAATCTTCAGTCCAAATTCAGAGAAGCATCAAGGGAACCCATTAAGAAAAACAGCTGGGTCAAATTCGTTGCATAAACTCTGTTTTCAAAGACTAGTGATCCATAAATCCATAAAGGAAAACGAATTGCATCTTTCATACCCTATGTGGTTCACATATTGTGAAACACTCGACTCCAATATCAGGGTGAGACAAAAAACATCTTGCTAGTCCATTGAATTTCTCTTGTTTCTCTCCAGCATTAGATTATTTTCATGCCCACCCACAACTGACTGAATAAAGAACCAATTAGCAAGAATAGGTAACTGGATGAAACAACAGATATAGGATAATCAGATTGGCTACTTCTTAATGATTTTTGACGCAATCACAAAGGGCATTTTATGATATAGACATAAAATTAAAAGGCATGACTCTCATGCTCGAACTGACCTGACTGATGACCATATAAGACAAAAAAAATGAGCAGGTAGGTAATATTACTTACAAGGCTAAGGCGTGGGTATTTACCAATATTCCAGTTTCAACCATTTGGAATTGTAGAACTGATTTCTAATGTTCCCCATGAAATCTCCGCGGGCTGAGCATATTTGAGGACAATGCCACTATTCTCTCGCTCTTAGGAACATGACTAACGACCATATCAAGACAGGAAAGCTAAACAGCTTTCTAACCTTACATACATAGTTGGGGCCAGGGAATCAAGTAACATTACTGGTTCTAACATTTTGAGGGCATTGTAGAGTAACTTATTGCAAATATCAACAAAATCTCCATGGACTTCAAGTTAAGAGCAAGTTATTAGTTGGTGCAACTAGATTTTAACCAACTTCCCAAACATGATGTCAAGCTAACATATTGATACAGATAGACCACATATAACAAAGTTGATGTATCCACCAAATTCTCTAGTCCAAACCTGAGACTACATTTCAGATTTTCACTCAAGACATTATTTAGCTGGGAATATCATATGGGACCCCTTCAGATAGGTTTGAGTTTCCTTCAAGGTGCACTTTCAAGATCAATGATCTTCCTCTCCATCTGCACTTGCAATTGGCACAGAGAAGAACATAGTTAGAATATCCAAACACTTAAAAAGTACCGGCTCCTAAAAAGCCATTTAAATAGTTTTCAGCCCAAAGAAAGTAGAATGAGGAACAGGAAGATATGAGGGTTTTGGGAGATGGTACATAAGATCCTTGAGGAAGAGTTCTATTGGTAAACATAAATACTGAGATTTTCTCTTATCCGAGCACATGAATAACTCAAACAATTATCAATATATCTCTGCTAATTACTATAACTCCAAGTAGCTATAACTTAAAAGTCAACAGATGCATAATAAAATAACCAATCAATCTAATTAAATCCATGATCTTACCCTCCATCCCCTTCGTCAAAGAGAAGTTAATCAAATTTGAACTAGAGCTCATTGGCAATAGTTTTTTCAGGCATGTGGACATAGCATCTTCCATTTGCAGAAACGCGTCTATTTTTTGTAAGTTTTATCTAGTGTATATCTCACGTCTATTGTAAATAATATGTTAATATCAAGCAACCATTCTTCTTTATTCTTCTTACTAGTTCTTTCAGAAACAAAAAGTATTTAAGGAAAAAAAGAGCTTTCATTTGCTTCCAAATATTTTGCAGCTCCATAAGGTAGGCAGCAGAAATTTCACACTTAATTCACAAATATTCAACATTAATGAAAACAGTGCATCCCGATATTTCCTATTTTCAATAATTCTCTTGTCATTACAGAAACCCACTCCAATATTGCAATTTCTTTTTAATTTTGGGTGAATGTCTCTAAAAAATGTATTGAATCATGCTGCATTTACATATCTAGAAATGTATAATTTTTGCTTCTTTTTATTTTATTTTATAAGTAAATGATTATATTGGTATGAATAGGCATAGCCCAAGTATACAAGATGATATCTAGAAATGTATAATTCTGTTGGTGATATAAGAGATAAAAAGATTTCCTAATAACACTTTGTATACAAAAAATTTCAAAAATCAGAAAACATTTTGTGTTTCATATGCTTTCAAATAGAAATAGAGAATATACTGAAGATGCATGCTTGTGAAATTTATTATACACACTTTTTTTCTATATGAGGTAGCGTAATGCCTAGTACTTGTAAAGATTTCTAAAGTCTTACTCAAACCTGGGCCTTCTTTAATAAATATTTACAGTGCTTCTAGCCTTTGATGAAAGCTTCTTATCTTTGACAAGGATTAAAGGGAAGGAAATGGTGATGAGGGGAATGCCTATAGTTTGATGTTCTTACCCAAAGAAAGGCGAAACAATGTTGAGATTGTAAGATATAATTTCACATTCACAGTTTGGTCCATCAATGACGAAGGTAGACAACAGCATAGTTCAATTATCTTGTTTCAGCATCTTCTCTTACAAAATCTGAAAAAAATTATCTTTTTTCATTGTAGTTCAATGATATTATAGATTTGGGAACTTTTAGTAGTATGTTTATGGTTTAATTTTTTTCTATTATTGTTTTTTTAATATGGAGCTCATTTAATTATTGTGAAGTCCTTTCCATATTTGCATTAAATGTTTCTGTTTTGTGACTTGTTTATTTCTCATGAACAATAATTTGTGCGAACATTCCAATAAATTGAAGGGAAAAAATAAAACTTGAAGGGAAAATATACTTTTTGTCTTCTAATAACCAAACATTTCACACTTTGCACCCAAAATTAACAAAACCGATACATTGCACCTCAATTCAAACCGCAAAAAAGTTGCAATGTGCAACCTCTGTTAAGATCCGACTGTCAAGATTGTTCCATCCCGCCAAACTTGGATGAGGGTGCTATATTTTTTGTTTTGATAGTTTTGAAGGTGCAATATGTTAGTTTTGGTAGTTTAGGGTGCCAAGTGTGAAATGTCTGGTTGTTGAAGGATGCAAAGGTAATTTTCCTAACTTAAATGTGTACTACCCACAAAATACTACACTTCTTTTATTGGTAGGATACCAATTTTTTCTTCTAAAGTAGACTCCTAGAAGGATTTAGTTTAGGTTCTAGAGTTCCTATTTGTTTCGCATCATGTTCTCTTAGTTTGTTATTTTTCTATTTTCTCATAGCAACCTTGCAGCCTCATCCCACTTTAAGAACTGTTGCACCCCAAAATACTACCCTTTTATCCCCAACCCTCAACATGTTTTATGTTCCTGAAACATCTATAAATTCTGTGGATATAAAAAAATAAAATAAAACCTGCACTATGTATGTGCATTCTCTCTCTCTCTCTCTCTCTCTCTCTCTCTCCTTATAAAATGAGGCACACGATGCAATAATTTATCCACTAAGAAATGCTTGGTCTACAAAGAAATCTTGTAAAAGTAAGTTTACAAAATAAATGTGGCTTGATATGATATGTTAGATTGTAAAGTTATTTTTATTATAAAGTAGATGTAACGTATCATATTATACTTTTGTATGATCTCTTTGTAAATCTAGCACTTATCTTATCCACATCACAAAAATAGTCCACTAAAAGTTTGCAGATAATGATGCAACAGTACTTATGCAGATAATGCAACAAGGAGAACAGAGACAACCAAATCTACCGACATGCTAAAATAAGAACCTACTCCAGGTCATGCTAATAAGAATCTCCCTGCAACTGTCTAACAGCACAATAAAGTGATCGCCACAATACACTAATCATTGGATCAGATTGTTTTAAGCTTTTAGCTCAAATTTCCTTTCTTGACCTAATATGAAATTTATAACCCATATCTTGGGTGAGCTTTTTTGATCATCCTAAGAGATATCAATGTAAATTCCATGCTCAAATACCAGGATGGATTATATTTGCATCAAGTTTGCACTGACCTTTTTCTTTCAAAAAAGAAAGAAAAATAAATAGAACAAAGGCCAGATATAGTATGCTATTCCTAGCAAGAAAAGAAAAGGATGGTACAATGTTCGTATATTCCCAGAATGAAAAAAAGCGAATCGTCATTAGAAGCCTAGAACCTCTGAAGTCATAAGATATTTACCTGGACAAGGGTCTCAAATTTTCTTCTCAGGTGGGCAAATTCATTCTTAGTCCAATACAAAGACTTGGAGCAACTGAAATATCATTCAAACAATGGATGCACTTTAACAATTCATATATGTAGAAATACTAAAAAAATAATGACAAAATAAACACTTGTATAGTCATATTGTAAAGATAAGTTAACTTTAATAAGTGGTGTGTAAATTTTAGCAAATAAAAAGGAAAGAAAGACGAACAAAAAGAGCTCGTGTACATCGTCCATAGTGGATGTGTGGTTATGAAATTGAATGTCCATTTGGGGAATGATACCAACAGTAAACATCCAATAAATAGATAGAGGAGTTCTGACTTCTGAACTTTCACATTGAAATGTAAAACTATTATCAGCATAAAACAATTAGTCGACTTTATCGGCATTGTTCTCAACGTTGATCTATTGACCGAATAGTACTTTTCTGATCATCATATTGAGATATTTCTCAAGGACTGATCACTAACTCATGCAACTTTTGTATTTCCAAATGAAACTAATTATCGTTACATTCTTCTCTTTCTCTGATTTGTTTTGGATAAGGAAATTCAAAGAGAAATCATAACAGGGTTGGAACCCTAGTAGGCGGAGAGGCACATAACAGAAAATACAGAAAAAAAGGAAAAGATAAAGAAAAAGAAGAGAAAAAACAATGACAGAACTAGTTCTTGAATTTCAGAAGATCTAGAAACTCAAACAGAAGAGAAAACCGAAGAACCATTTTCAACCATCCACTCTAAAGCAACCTCAAAAACTCATCCTTCCACTATAGCAGAGAAAGCTCTTTTTTTTTTTTTTTTTAATAAGCAATAATTCTCTATTAAAAAGTGAAAAGGGCACAACTCAAGTACACATGAAACTAGCGGTACAAGAAAGTCATGTAGATTTAGCCCATTAACGTCTGTAAAATCAATTTATCTGTTGAAAACCCCACAACCTCTGAATACACATTCTAAAAAAACTTCCAATTTAGTCTCCTATACTCAAAATAATATCTACCTTCCATTGTTACAAAAGATTTTTAATTCTACGACGCGTGTTAGCTTTAATCATACCCTTAATGTTCCAAGATACTAATTTAGACTTCATAT
>QEOT01002751.1:127673-140638 GCA_003123785.1 Pterocarya stenoptera | reverse complement strand
CCCCCTCCTTCCCTCCCTCTCTCTCTGTAGGTAAAATTTCGAAGAAAACCCAAAAACTCAGCGGAGTGATTGATGAATTAAAAGCTTTTATACACGACATATCACAGGCCACGGTTGAGATATATATGCATTTCTATTATATGCATAGTGATATTTGCATTTTGAGTATTGATTGTGAGGGTTTTCTCCTTTTGAGGGTGTGTAATACCGATTCCTTCAAAGAAGATGAGTCTAATCATTTTAATGGCATTCGATTTGCATATATTCTGATTGTTTAACTTTGCTCGTCAGTGTGATGATATATCAAACTTTTGAATTATTCTATCTAGATGGAATATTTGTGGCTTTGTTTTTCTAATTAATTCTGTTGATTTTCTCAGTTTACATATTTCTTTCAATTAATGAGGTCTTTTCTGGAGAACTCAGCTGTTGGACAACTTAATATGGCTTTCACAATATAATTTGATAATCTCTATAAAGAGATTGCCTTACAGGGACTGATCCATTAATCCTATATATTATGTTGCAGAACTGCAGTGCTTATAAAGCTGAGCCCTGCCTGTCCTTTGTGGAAGGTGCCAAAGATGTTGTTGTTTTAGAGGTGATGCTTGAATCTGGAGCTAGGCAAGGGGCACTAGTTCAGGTGAAGAAGTTTTAGTCTGCCGATAAGAATTCTTCTTCACCAACATGATCGTGAGGACTAGTTATATATATTTGAATACTGAGATTCTTTGTATATTTACACTTCAATATAAACAAATCAACTTAAAATAAAAGAGTATGATATCCATGCGATAGTAATACTGTAGTAGTGTTCAAGGATTTAAGGGGCAATTGGCTCCTCTGTAACTTTGAATCAAATCAATAAAAACTGAGGAGAAATGTGGTGTGCAAACTGACCCCTAATGTTTACTGCCCTGACAGTCTCCCACACTTGGCTATCCCTGAAAAATTACTTTCCCATTAATCTACAATTTGAAAAGCCACTACTGAATATTCTGACACTACCAATTACAGTACTGTATGGATCATTTCGATCATAAACTCTTCAAATGTAGCATTAATTTTGGTATGGAACTTCATTGAAAGGAATATTGGTCTATATATGTATGTGGTAGAATATTTTCATGAATATATTCTAAGTATTGTAATATTCTAACATGTATGTGTATATATACACACACATTATATTCTTCGAATTGTGTGATTGTACTTTGGATCCCATATATTCATTCTCATATTCTGAAGTCATTGTTGGTGAAGAAGATTGAGTGAGTGAGTGTACTTCAGATTGTGTGAGTATACTTTGGATCCCATATATTCATTGCTTTCCCATTATTTCTTGTACTGTTCTTCAGATTGAGTGAGTGTACGTGATCCAGAATCAAGCAATATGAAATACTCAAACAGCAGTGCCAGTTCAAGTTCTTGGACACAGAGAGCAAAAGTACAAGTTGGTTTGGAGAGGCCATTTTGCTACTGTGAGATTCCATCCAAGCTAAGGATTTCGGGCAGTGCTACTAGTTTTGACAGGTGATTTTACAACTATCCAAATTATAAGATCAACAAGTAATGTGAATTTTTTCAATGGATTGATCTTGAAATGGAACTAAACACATGTTGCAAGATGATGTTGGAGCTAGCTCAAAGAATGAACGACATAATAAACCAAAAACGTGTAATGACTGAACAAGCCAAATTTACCGCTATGGAGAAGAAGTATAAGAAAGTTTTATTATTGTCATGGTCCTGTTTTGTTGTGATTTGGGTTGTAATCATTTGTATCCTAGCAACAATTATGTATGTCGGCCAATGGTAACAATCTATGGTCATTAGGCTATTTCTGATGGTTACATTTTGTAATACTGTTCAAACTAGTATTTTTGAAATGTAATGATACTTATATTTTAAGGAATGTAATGATGCTTAACTTTGTGTATTCCATAATCTGAAAATACTTGCTCAACCAATCATTTCCATAATATAGACATAACATTTCCATTAAATCATGAACATAACATTAACATGATCCAAAATTTGAAAATACAACTCTATAACATTTCCATTAAATCATGAACATAACATTAACATGCTCCATTAATTGAGCCATCACTGTAGTCCTCCAACTTCACCATCTGTCTAAGGCAACCAAGGCAATTCTTCACTCTAATCATTTCTGTAACATAAAAAAAAAAAAAAAAACAATTACATCCAAGAAGAATATTTAAAAACAGCATCATCACGTTTGTTCCTAGAACATTTCAAACACCAACTTAAACCCCAACCTCTTATTTGAATCGACAGATCCAAGTTTTGAGATATGTTTCCAGTTGTATTTTCAAGATCCCTACATAAAGGATAATAAGCCATAAAAAAATATTTAAATAGTGATTAAACACTAAAAATGAAAAACACAAACTTCTAAACTTTAAACCAACCTCACTGAAGGATAATTGTTCTTAGCATGACTCTCAGTCTTGCAAATGCTACAATGCCTTTTCTTCATAGTTTGAGTCTCTTTTGGATTTTTTGTTCTCAATGATTTTGGTCAGCTTTTCTTTGGCACCCGTGGAAGATTCTATAAAATTTGTGTAAAATTTTATACAACTTATGATCTTAACATTTGTGAATCATTCATTGACATGTTTCCACCTTCTACAATTTATTTTCCTTCAATTTCTTCCCTCAAGAGCAACTCTTTGTGGATCCTATCTAAGGCAAGAGAGAGATGATTACATTTCTGTATTAATTGTGACTCAAGTTCTGCAATATTGTAGAATTGCATCATCAACTTACTTTTTCTTATCATTGGATCATACTGTGCCATTACATGCCCATCAGAATTTGGCATGCCCAAAATAGTCCGGCTCTTAGCATTGATGCTCTATCTCTCTAGAATATAATGATGTAGCAACATATCTAATTTTCTTCCCAAGGACACATAGGATATGCCTACAAAGAATCTCTACAAACTCAAATATATGACATGTACATATTTTCTTCGCTTCTCTACTCTCCAAGGTCACATAATAAGTAAATTTTTCTTTTTCATTTGGTGCGACTCCGTATATCGAGATCTAACTCATTCCCAACAAATGGCTCAAAAAGACCAATACTCAAACTAGAAATCGTATTTACTCCATCTTCATCTCCCACATTAACTCCATCTTCCACATTCACTCGATCTCGATCTTTCACATTCACTCCATCTCTAGCATCCACTCCCTCTTCTACATTCACTCCATCTCTCACATTTGGGACATATAGCACATTCATATCACATTGTTGTATTCTAATTTCTACCTTAATACTATCATCTTCAACTTCTGAACAATTTCTACTTATCATTATCTCAACTTCATCACTATTCGAACTTGACAGAAAATCCTTCATTAAAACATAAAACATTGACAAAAGTTAAATGATAGAAGTCACTCCAATTATGGGACTTTTGTTGTTGTTGGGATTTTTTTTTTTTTTTTTAGAATCTGTATGTAAAAAGAAGATAAAAGCATAACAATTCTTTGAAATTTGAATCACAGATCATGAAAAAAAAAACATGCACCAACATTAGAATTTCTCCCTCATGTTGGAATTTCACTTAATTATATAGCTGTCAATTACTTGTCAATTACTTCCATGACCCGAAGCAATTTTGATCATTGGCATAGACTCATGTTCATCATCTTCATAGGCATGTAGGCATTCAATTAAAATATGGAAAAAAAAAAAGATGAGAAATAGGAAAAGAAAATGGCATTCAATATGAATGTCCATTCCCTCAAAATGGCTTATCAATTTGACATTAATATGAGTGGACAATTCCTTGTCTTTGGTCGATCAAAATGGTATTATTAGAAAGTCCTACAATGATTGGAATTATAGTCTCAATTTATTCTCTTGTGGGAAGTTATTCTCCTCAATCTAAAAGCAAAACGTAACAATACCAATGGATTGAAACACAAGAAGTAAAAATAAAAAATAAAAAATTAATACAATTTGAAAATGCAAACCATGTGCAATGGCTGAAGGGTTGGAACTGGCTGAAGGGTGCGACGGGCTGGAGAGGTTCATTGGGCTGCATCGGGTGAAGGGTGTGATGGGCTGTGGAGGTGCGTCGGTGTGGAGTGCAGAAGGGGTTGCAGGGTGTGGGTAGTGGGGACTCGGGAGGGAGTGCAGAGGAGTAAAAGAAATTTGCAGTGTATTTAATTTTGCTATCCTATGATGCGGCTCATGGAATTTACATGAGGATTGTTGACGTGTAGGAATCTCATTTGTTGTTGTTGAGGGCCCGAGAACGACTTACCCATTGAAAAGAGGGACTCTATAGTTTTTATAGATTCCAAAAAAATGTTCTTAAAGAATTGTACTAAAAAACACTTTTCATGAACTCTTTCTATCCACTTTACAAACTCTAATACAAAACCTTTTTTTTAAGAAAGATTTTTCAAATTTTCTCAAAATCCAATCTCAAAAAACAAATACAAAACTTAGAGAGATGAATGTGTTTTATGACAAATACATGGGATTAAAAAATGAGTAATGCTAGATATAGTCATAGACACTCATTTTGAAAAAGAGTAGAATCTACCATTAAAAATTTAATTTTTCCATGAAGATCTCATATTTACTCACCTTTTGAAAATGAGTAGGCGGCATTTGTGCAGTCTATAACTACAAATATCATTTTTCTTAAAGAATGAGTAATGCTAAATATAACATGAGTTGTGCTAAATATCAAAATGATGTATTAAAATAATATCATATCTGAAAATTAAAATCTAAAAAAAAAAGTAAGAAATGAGGAATATAAAAGCCTTGATCAAGAAATGAGACGTTTGAAAATCTCTTTGAAAGAAAATTCTATTCACTACGTAGGGTAAACATCAAACAAGAATCCAATTGAATATGCACTAGGAGGGTATTTTGTTGGCTTCCTTATTGTTGTGTTGAATATGCATTCTAAGTTCAGAATGTCTAAGAATTTTTTTTCTTGGTAGGATAATATTGAAATTCAAGTACTCTCATTTTACACTTGGACTTGTTCCAAAGAAAACATATTCACTTCGTGACTTTTCTGAGTTATTATAATGTGGATGTGTGCTATATTTTTTTATGTATTAGTGCAATTTTTCTTTTCTTTTTTCTTTTTTTTTTTTTTTGGTTTTTGTTTTGTGAAAGTCCTTTTCAAGTGAGCAAAATTCACTGAATTTTTTTTTCCATATAATATTATTTCTAGCGATACTTACTCGCCATAAAATATTTATTTGGCGAAGAAAGATCACCGAAAATATCTATTTTTGTCGGGGAATGTAGGTAAATTATTTTTCACAACGCAATAAAATTATCGAGAAAATAGTAAAATTTTCGGCAATAACTCTCATTTTTTCAGTGAATAATAAGACATTTTTCTGGCAATACATAATCGATAACGGCGTTGAATGTCTCGATGTGATTAACCCCATCTTTTGAGAAAAGTTGGTTGGAGCCACTAGAATGGAGAGTGCAGTGCCATAAGAGTGCGGTGGAATGAAAGGATGCTTGATTGAGTTGAACAACTTATACTCAGAAAAATCCTTAACTCTTCTAGTGCCATCTTGGGAGTGAGTGAGCATATGATGTGTTGGCTGAGGTTGTGGCTATAGGAGATTAGCAATTGGAGGGTGTGGAACCAAAGGATTAGGTGTGTGGTTTGAGTGAATAACGGCTACTTCAAAATTCAATGATTCGGGAGATGAATTTTCGCAACTATGAATGGTGTCACTAAAAGCAAGTTGTGTGGTAGAACTAAAAGGAACATCATTATTGTCTGTGATTGGATCAATAGAGCCAAGAGGTGTTACCTATGTCGTGACTTGACTAGCTACCACCTCTTGTGCTTGTGAGAGGCTAACTGCCAAGGAGGTAGATGTTGTTGTTGCAAATGGTCGTGGTAGAGATGGAGGCCGGCCAAGGGTTGGGAAGCTATTTTCTTCGAATGCCATGTATCTACTAACCACACCTGCATGCAATGCTTGAAGAGGGTGACGAGTAGAATATAGCTTAAAATCAGGAAAGCTACAGGGCTTAAGATGACCAGTCTGGGATCTAGTAATCATATGAGAGGGAGGCACACGAGTAGATGAGACAATGTTTTGGGGGTCAGGAGGTGCACTGTCTTGATGAGCAGAGAGATGATTAAAAGAAGTTGCAGTGGAAGAGGGAGAGGTAACAGGGGTCTCGATTTGGCAAGAATTGAGAGAAGGGATAGAGGAGTGGAGATGGGTATTGGGTGAGACAGCGCCGTGAGAAATATTTGGTGAAGAAGGCTTTGGAGTATTAGATAAAATAGGGGACAACGTGAAAATATGTGAGGGAGGAGTGAAGAGCAAACCTTGAGAATTACTTGAGGAGTGTACGTAGCTGGCAAGATTGATGAGTGTGGATTTTACATGAGCAGGAAATTTCCCTTCGTCAAAGATCACGTTCCGAGATATATAGACACGCCTGGAGGAAGGGTTAAAGCACCTAAAGCCTTTGTGATTAGAACAATAACCAATGAAAATACAAGGTGTGCTACGATATGACAATTTCTCATTTGTGTAAGGTTGAAGACATGGAAAACATTGACAGCCAAATGCTCGAAAATATGTAAAGTCGGGAGGAAGATGAAAAAGACGTTCATAGGGTGATAAATAATCAAGAACCTTGGTAAGTAAGCGATTAATTATAAAAATAACTGTTAGGAAAGCATCAACCCAAAATTTCTTAGGTAATCCGGATTGAGCGAGAAGAGCAAGTCCCATGCCATAATATAATAATGTTTCTTCTCGGTGAGACCATTTTGTTGGGATATATGAGGACATGATAGTCGATGAAAAATTTCATTGGCACTCAAAAACTGCTTAAAAATGGTAGAACAATGTTCACCACCATTATCACTTTGAAATTGTTTAATGGTGGAATTAAATTGTTTTTCCACTAAAAGCTTGAATTTAACAAATGTAGAGTAAACATCAGATTTATTAGAAATANTGCTCGAAAATATGTAAAGTCGGGAGGAAGATGAAAAAGACGTTCATAGGGTGATAAATAATCAAGAACCTTGGTAAGTAAGCGATTAATTATAAAAATAACTGTTAGGAAAGCATCAACCCAAAATTTCTTAGGTAATCCGGATTGAGCGAGAAGAGCAAGTCCCATGCCATAATATAATGATGTTTCTTCTCGGTGAGACTATTTTGTTGGGATATATGAGGACATGATAGTCGATGAAAAATTTCATTGGCACTCAAAAACTGCTTAAAAATGGTAGAACAATGTTCACCACCATTATCACTTTGAAATTGTTTAATGGTGGAATTAAATTGTTTTTCCACTAAAAGCTTGAATTTAACAAATGTAGAGTAAACATCAGATTTATTAGAAATATGAAACATCCAACAAAAACGAGTAAAGTCATTAATGAAAATTACATAATAGCGACAACCACTAAAAGAAGAAGTGGAAGTGGACTAGATATCGGAATGAATTATTTTGAGAGGAACAGTTGATTCTCTTGAAGAATCAGAGAATGGCAACTGCTTAGACTTGCCTAGTTGACAAGACACACAAATGGACCGTTTATTTATTGAATTACTAATTGGAAGAGAAAAATTAGAAATGACACGATGAAGAATTGCTATGGAAGGATGTCCCAAGCGACAGTGCCAAGTGGAAGTGGAAGCCTTGACGCCAATAGTTATTGTGAGATCATGATATTTTGATGAAGATAGTTGACGAAAGTTGATTGGGTACAATCCATTATCACTTGGTCCCGTCAGGAGTGTGTCTCCCGTCAGGATGTCCTTCACAAAAAAATCAGAGCTAGTGAGCTCAAAAAGAATATTATTATCTTTACAAAATTTATTAATAGAAAGAAGATGAGCAGAAGCTTGAGGACAATAAGCAACATTATTTAAGGTAAGTGTAGAAGAAGATGTTTTAATGGAAGCATTGCTAGTGCGAGATATGATCAAACATGTCCTATTACCTACGCCCACGGAGTCATCACCTTCATAAGGTTGAGAGTCGCAAGATTAGCAATATATGAGGAAATATGAATATTAGCACCACTGTCAGCATACCATTGATGCTAATTTAGATAAGTCATATTAGCCTCAGCAACCATAGCAAACTAATTCAATAGGAGGATGACGTCCTTGAAAAGAGTAGTTCATATGGTTAAAGCAATCTAAGGCCTGATGTCCCTCTCGTTTGCAGATTTGACATGGGGATCGAGAGAGTGAATCAGAAGGAGCATGTGTAGTTGAAGACGAGGAGGGCAAGTAAGGTAGGGGCTGTTGAAACTGGGAAGAAACGGTACCCGAGCCTTTAGATGCCCCTGAGAAACATGATTTGTTATTGTTGTGGCGAGAAACTGGTTTAGAACCAGGTTTATGCAAGTAGAAAGCATAGGGACCTGCCTCCAATTGAAGGGACTAGCTATGAAATTTTTACATAAGATCATAGTTCAGTAACTCTGCATGAAAATACCGAAAATGGCATAGATCTCTCCTTAGCAAGGAGCATATATGTTGTCACAAAGGAGTGAAAAGAAGAATTGAGACCATTGAGAACATATAAAATTAAATCAGAGTCATCAATGGGTTTCCCAACAGTAGATAATTCATCAGCAAGAGACTTAACTTCATCCAAAAAATTTTGGCAAGACAAGGAGTCTTGCTGTAAAGATTGCAACTTCCTTTTGATAAGAAAAATGCGAGATGTTGAGGGCACAGAAAAATGTGCGCCAAGAGCTTGCCAAGCAAGCCGAGAAGTCTCAAGTTCATAAATGGTGGAGACCACCACAAGAGACAAAGAAGAAATAATCCAGCGAAGTACCGTTTGGTCCTTATACTTCCAAACCATATAAACAGAGTTAAGAATACCTTGGGCCTTTTGTTCATCACTGGAAAATCGAGGAGGACATATATCAGTACCATCAACGATTCCCATGAGACCATAGCTTCGGAATGAAGGAAGCAATTGAGCGCTCCAGGCAAGGAAATTAGTTCCATCAAGTTTGATGGAAATAACTTGAGCTGGAAGATGAAATGCAGTGGAAGATGATGAAGAGTCTGTAGTAGAAACCATAAGATCGATAGAAGCGTTAGCTATAGAAGGCTGTGATACCATGAAAGAATTGAAACTACTCTGGATTAACTTACCAAATACGTGTGTATTCTCATTCATATATATATATATATATACATATATTCAAAGTTGTTACAAGAGATAAGATTTACAAGAGTTTAAATACAAGTGAAGAAGATAACTGTCGAAGTTCCAGGTGAAGAGAATTAAAGGAATTACGCTAAGCACCAAACCGTAGTATCTTCGGCAATCTATGTAGTTTGAATATTAGTTGTAACCGAGTGATCTTTATCCTTATCACCCTAAGATAGGATTGAGCAAAAAATCCGAAAATCTGATTCTGACTCCGATTCCACTCTACTCCGATAAGTTGAAGTAAGAGTCAGAGGTGGCGTTGGACCAACTCCAACTCCAACTCTAACTTTGACTCCGACTCTGACTTTACGCTCCGACTCTAACTCCGATATTGTTCATATGTTATAAAAATATATGTATTTTTTATATATATTATCATATATATTTTATATAACTAGAACTTATATAGTTAGTTAAATTCAATAATATACTAGTAAGTAATATGAGCTAATTATTATAAAATAATATATTTAAACTATAATATAAATAGACTAAATTGAATAATAATAGTTCAATATATGTAAGCAATGAACATCATAGTATTACTACCGTATAATACTAATGTATAATAACACTAGTTAATAGCATGTAATAGTAGTTTTAGTATATGATTAAGTTAGAAATAAGTTAGACACTATTATAATAACATGTAATTAAACACTTTAGTATAAGTCCGTAATATGAATAAATTAGACACTAGTATAATACAAGTATAATACTAATATATAATAATACTAGTATAATAATATGTAATACTAAGTCTATTATATAATAAGTTAGAAATAATTTAGACACTATTATAATAACACATAATTAAACATTATAGTATAAGTCTATAAGAGATTTAAGTTAGACACTAGTATAGTACAAGTATAATGAGTTAATAATATGTAATACTAATATATAATAATACCAGTATAATAAATTCTATTTAAATACTATAATACAAGTCGATTTAAATAGTAATTGTTAATAATCAATACTAATAATTAAATTGAATGATGAAAAAAATATAAAAACTATAAATAAAATGATAACATATAATTAGACACTATAGTATGATAAAAACTATAGTATGATAATATATAACTAAACACTAATGAATTAATATTTACAAATAATTAATATTAACAATTATAAAAATTATAAATAAAAAGACTTGGGGCTGAAACAAAGGTTAAGATTACAAATTAACTTTAGGGTTTCAAAAAAAACAGGATTTAATTTAGGATTTAGAGAGAGAGAGAGATAATAATAATAATAATAATAATAATAATAATAATAATAATAATAATAATAATAATAATAATAATAATAATAATAATAATAACAACAACAATAAAAGCCCAAAACATAGTTAGGCCCCTTAGGGAGAAAACTATAGGTTTATAAGCCCAAAACGAAGCAACCCAACCCAAGAGGCACAATCCAGCCCACGTTCAAGCAAAACAGGGCCATTTTTTAGAAAACCATAGTCTGAGCCGCCTTCTCCTACCTATCCAGCTCGTCGCCTCTCTCTCTCTTCTCCTGCTGTTCGGCCGTCCATTGACTTCCTGTGGCCGTCTGACCTTATTGTCACTTATTCTCACTGACTATTTCTAATTGTTATCATCGTCCATCGAGTCATCACCGTGCCATTGCCAATCGAGTCATCGACATTGGTTCCATCACCGTGGTTCTTAAGTGCCTCTTCCTCACTCACTCTCTTTCGTTCACCGTTAATTTTAATTTCTTGGTTGAATTTTTTGTAGGCTAATTTTCAGATTTGTTGGCTTGTTTTCTTGTATGCTTAATTCCAGACTTTTTGGTTGATTTTGTAACTTTGTTGGTCAATTTTTTGGTTGATTGTGTAGTTTTGTTGGTTGATTTTGTCGGAGTCAAAACGGAAGATACACAAGGTGGAGTCGGAGTCGAAGTTAAATTTGACCTCCTACAAAGTTGGAGTCGGAGGTAGGGCATTCCGACTCCGACTTGATCCGTGCTCAACCCTATCCTAAGAACTTTAAATAGAATTGGAATATATTTTCATATCTTTAAATAAGATTTTGAGTAGTGATACACGTACAAGAATTTTTATAATATTTTATATAATTATATTTTAAATTGATAATATTTTTATAAAATAATATAATTGTTATAAATTATTTTATAAAAACATATCTCATTTTAAATAAAAATATATAAAATATTGTGAAAAGTGGGATGCCCATGCATGGCCCATGGCGCCCTGATCTTCATGTCACTGTTATCATTTTCAAGTATCACGACTGGGGTTGTACTTTAAGATGCAACTTTCGGCCCGGTTGAAAAGAAGGGTTTAGACAAACTTAAACACGTATCCTTTGATTATGCGACAAACACATAACAAATTTTTTAAGAAAATTTTTTGGGAGAAAGTCATTGTTAACGGCAGTCATTTTTATATATAATATGTGGTTTCATTCAGACTTTTATTTCTTAAAATTAAAATTATAAAAAAAAAATGAGAAAAGAAGAAGAAGTTACATAATAAATACAAAATATATACTATTATAATATTTTCTCTCTAATATTAATTTTTAAATAACTTTCTATGTTATTGGAAAGGTACAAATTTCGTTGCAGGTTTTCTTTTGTTTGGAAAACACATGAGTTGAGTTACCAGGGGTCAACGTTCTTGACACTTGAGAAACTTTTTTAATTCTTTTTGGCTATTTTATTAGTCCATTAAACACGTACGACGTCATCAGAACATGATGAGAATCTTGCATCTTGTTTCACGCTTAATTAATTTTTTCTCTACACACACGTAGACACACATTAATGCATGCTTTCTTAGATTCGTTTGGATATTGAGTTAAAGATACTTTTAAATAATAATTAAATATTAAATAAAATATTATTATTATTTTTTAATAATAATATTATTTATTATTATTAGATTTTAAAAAATTAAATTATTTATTATAATTTATATAAAAATTTTTAAAAAATTATAATTATAAAATTAAATGAAACGAAACTATTTCTGTATCTAATCGATAATTATCCCGATTTTATTAATATTGTATAGGATACTGATGTGGTTAGCTGAAAATAACGTTTGCGTGCTCTTTCATGCTTCCTACCAAACTCCTCCCACTAGCACTTTTATGATCACTAAAACCTATATATATAAATATATATATATTATGTATGTATATGTCTCTTTTTTTTTTTATCATTATTCTTTGATGCTACTTTAATTTTCGAAGAGAAGATAAAAATAAGGACTAAAATACTTATGAATTCAAGTTTCAACTTTAGACGTTTTAGGTTTAA
This sequence comes from Pterocarya stenoptera, assembly GCA_003123785.1. Lineage (NCBI taxonomy): Eukaryota > Viridiplantae > Streptophyta > Magnoliopsida > Fagales > Juglandaceae > Pterocarya > Pterocarya stenoptera. The sequence goes on along the minus strand of QEOT01002751.1, from coordinate 128,089 downwards.
ATTACGTACAATATATGACCCACAAAAAATCCATGCAGTTTCTCACTTAACTTCTAACTTGAAAGATGTAGATGACATTAATTATCGTTATTGATTATATTAGTATCTGACTGTTAAGATCGTGTCATGTTATATACGTACGTGTCGTCTGTTATATATATATATATATATATATATGTGTGTGTGTGTGTGTGTATTGATGAAATCTTGACAACGCCTTACAGCTTATATTTTTTAAAATGCAGAGCTGATCGACAATATCATGTAATGTTGATAGTTTGAAAGATTAATTTTATCCAAGGAGAGAGAGAGAGAGAGAGAGAGAGAGAGAGAGAGAGTTAAAAACTTTAAAATGTTGTGCATGTTTGGATTCACGCCATTAATAAAAAGAAGGCCGACTTATGTGTTAGCTAGGA
>QEOT01002751.1:117050-127606 GCA_003123785.1 Pterocarya stenoptera | reverse complement strand
AAATATCTGTGCAAACTAGAATTTCTAGAATGAAATATAGCGTGTCAAAAAAGAGGCCCGTTCGAATGGTATAGTATTTCATATTCAAATGTTGACATAATTGTTTGAATAATATTCGTGGCAGCCGGAAATTATACAAAATTGTTGCGGGGGAGGATTAGAAATCGCTCAAACTTAATATTCCCATTCAGACTGACTTTGAAACCGTTCGACAATATGAAATTTTATATTCGGAATGTACAGCCATCATTCCAGGGTAACTCATTTTTTATCTCGCCAAATGGTAAGTAAAATAAGAAAACTGATTTTTCATAACAAACAAGCTAGCTACATATAAAAAAAAATAAAAATGGTATAGAAATTAAAGTGATAATGTTTGATACAAAATAAAACTATTGTGTAAGATTATTCAGGTCCTCCTGCGCATCATAGTACTACTTTCCTCAATCTCTCGCAGTCAAACCATGATGAGAATAGTGATTCTTTCCACGATCCTCTCCATGTTCTGGATCAAAAGTGTGCGATGCTCCTCGAGTAGGGATTGCATCTCCTTGGTAGTAGTCCATGAAGCCTCTATATCAGCACCGATATTCGTAGGAGTTGGATCATGATCCATGCCAGTACCACGTGTCATTGCAACATTAATGTGAGCCTTCCGTAAGTAGCCCTCGCTCTTGCTGAAAGTGATCTTGTTAAGGCTCCAATATGTGGTTGCCTCCGTTCTGTCAATAGCACATCAACCCTCGAATTAACTAGGAGGTTGGAGATTATAAATACATACGGTAGATTACCTACTAAAAGATACTGTGACTCAAATCGAATGCGGATGAGAAAGTATAGAGGTAGATCAATCGACTCTCCTTATACTATCCATAACATAAATCGAGTTCGTTCGATACTGAAATCTGTCTTGTGTTTTCTCGGATCGATATTGTGTGAGACAATCAAATTCAGCATGCGAAAAATGGCTCGACAATCAACCTGTTTGATGATCTTGCTGCCATCATATGGAGGAGCCGAATCTTCATGCATCAAGAGACGAATCTCATCATGCGCTAGACCGTTGTCTGCTGAAGCCTCACAAGGAACCCTTAGAAACTTAGTGATACTATATGCGAAGATGGTAATACTAACTCCCCGAATAATGAACGTGAAGGATTCCTAATCAACCCCATCTCTAATATGGCCTAATAAAACTCACTGACCATATCATGATAGGCCACTCCCCTCTACTTACAGATTGGGCCCCATTCTCTATCACTAAATATGGAAGATAGGCTCCTTCCCTCTCAAACAAAATCGTGAAAGTCTTCTATAATGATCTCTCACTTAACCAATATTGGCCCGACGGTCTCCTTGCTTCACTAGCTTCACAGCTAGGTTGCCCCACCCTCCCATATTTTCTTCCAACATATGCTAGTAATTCACTGTCCATAAAACAAAGATACAAGGAATATAAATAAAAGTTGATATTCCTAATAATCACATCGGTGGCTTAGGAGATCTGGTAGCTTGGCTTACTTCCTTTATTGGCATCCTTACCTGGACATATGCACCCATGGCTACATCTTCCTGGGCCACGGTTCTCCAAGATGTGAAAGACCACATCAAAACTCATTTCTTGGTAGTAAGTTACTTAGAAAACAATTTAATCAATTATTACTTAATTTATAAGTAATTTGTTTTAGTTCTTATCGTTCCTTATTCTTTCAAAGATGAGTTTGAACTTAATTTTGGTTGACGAGAGGATCGAGTAACAGTTATTAAGCTGATGAATAATGCATTTCGGAGGTACAAAGGTAGATGTCATCCACAATATCAAAAGTTTAATAGTTCAACAGAGGCATGTCAAAACCCATTCCAAAACATACACCCAGAAAAATGGGAGAAGTTTTGTGGTATGTTTGAAGATCCAGTATGTTAAGTAATTTCGCTATTATCTTGCAATATGCTATAGGTTAGATGCATGAAACAAATATAGTAATTATGTTGTTACTTTTCTTGCAACAAGAGATTAATGTCAACAGAGCAAATAGAGCAAATTTAACGATACATCATCATGAAGGTTCTAGATATTTTCATCGACTATCAAAGAAATTGGTAACGTTATACTAGTCATCGTTAAATATTAACATATCAACATTTGTGATTGAAGTTGTAACATATCTCTTCCTTTTGTAGGAATAAGATAGTCCTACTGACTATAATCTGACTCAATTATATACGAAATTGCATACAAATCACGATGGTGTTTGGACCAATCATGACGCAGAAATAAATTTTTTTAAGTTTAGTTTTTTTCGTATTGCCTAATAATACCATCTTTAATAATTTTTCTTTTCTGTTTTCTTTTTTTTTGTAAGAGAAGATGGTTTCACTTCGGCAAAATGTTGTTGTATTTGATGAATCCTCTGTTAAGGATGCTGAGATATTTTTTTAGGTTCTTGGACCCCGTTCTAGATATTTGAGAGGTTAGCATGTTGTGTGAAGCCTTCCTGCTCAACCTCATCCTCTTCTCAAAGTAGATCGAGTAATAACTCTCGGGACTTAGAGGAAGCAAGGCTTGAGATCGAACAGTTGAAATCCAAGCAACAAGAGTTGGAGAATCAATTTCATCACTTGATGGATATGGAAGCGCAATTACAACAAGACATGCAGAGGGAGATGGAGATTCAATTCTAAAAAATGTTCAAACAGATGCAATTAATGATGTCTCAAAACTTTAGGCCACCATGCACCAACTTAGAACTAATTTCATCACATTATGTATAACTTATTTTGACTTAATGCAACATTTGAACAATTGTGATTTTTTTTAACTATAATTTTTAAATGTAATTTTCTTATTTTAAATTTATCATTTACTGTATCAATGATTACCGTTCAAACAGAAAATCTTTTGTTCGAATGGTAATTATAAATTATTATCGTTCGAACACTTTATCCACCGCCATTTGAATGCGCAACCCAAAGCCATTTGAATGAAAATGAAATTGTCACTTCAGTTCGAATGAATTAATAATATGTTCGAACACTCTGCCTGTTTGATCATTCGAACGCATACTATTATATTCAAACAAATTTATTAGCATTCAAATGAACAATAAATCATTTGAACAAAGGTTGGACTAAATGTTCAAACAAAATTTTTAATTTGAACATTGTTTAAGGGCGTTTGATTGGATTAAGTATATTCGAATACAAATCATCAACTTGTTTGAACAACAAGAAAGTGTTCGAACGCTTGCATCATTTGAACAAGATCAAATCAATTGGTGTCGTTTGAATTAAATTACCAACCCATCTGAATAGTTACCTGATACTTGGAATCGAAGATATTCAATTCGAACAAGGTTTTGTTTCGGTGGAATCTAAAATGTGTGTATATATATATTTATATATATATAGGCCTAAAAGGGACATCAGTGTGATCATCAGTGTGCATGGCAGATCAATATAATTAAACTGAATGTCACACAAATTGCTTAATTCATTGATCATTTATATATAGAGATTACATCATCATGAGAGAAATGAGCTTTTTCTAATGCTTTATACCCATTTGCCTCCATTTTTTTAAAATGCCTTTTAAATATCTACAAGACAGTACAAATAAATCATAATAATAATAATAATAAAAGAGAAAAATATTTAGAGGAAAATTTTTTTTTTCGGTGGAAATTAAGATTGACATGCCAAATTCATGTTAAACTTCCTTCATGATTCATGTTTATGCCTTGCGTACGATATAGTGCGCACTATCATGAAGGAGTCGTACGGCATATATAAACATGTTTTTCATCTGAAAAGTAGTTACTTATCCTCACCCAAAAAACACCAGCTTTTCATTTATTTTATTGTAGAGTTCACGCAAAGAAAAATTCTATTATCAAGTTGATATATAAAATATAATTAATTAAATACTTAAGTAGTATAATTTAATTTATAAGATAAATTTTAAAATTTGAATATTACAAATCAAATCTTACTATTTAAGTTATGTGGATGTTCTTCATGTGTTGATCCCCACACTAGCCGGTTCGAGAATAGAATAACGTCTCTTATGCAAATTGACTAAGCTAGGTAACAAAGCAACCAATCGATCGATAGTTAGAAGCCAGACTAAAGGAAATTCATATCGCACTATATACTTTTAGAGAAATAATTTGTACGGTTTTAAAGTATGCAAGTCTTAAAATGATTTACGCAAATACTAGCTTGCATGCTCTATTTATAAAAATTGGATAAATTCGTGACCCACGTGACGGAATCTAGAATCTATATGAAAAAATTTATTTTTTTAGTAGTGTACATGCACTATTATTTTTAAAAGGGAGTGCATGTGATTTATCTACCTTAAAATTTTATATAGCATTACTCATATTCGATTGATACATGTAAAGGGAAAATATCATCCAACTTTATATTGCAAATATATTGATAATTAATCATAGACTAGAATAAATATTCTCATGTCTTTTTTAAGCTGAAGAATCTATTCTAGTTATCATCATATTATATTGATTAATCTCCTCCATATATATATATAAAGAGTAGGTTCCAAAAAAAATATGTTTGGTGTTATCAAAAGCTAACCCGCAGACGTTGCTGTTGGGAATTGAAGATTTTTCCCATAAACTTCCTCATTAGTCAGTTCACACCCAAAAAAAAAAAAAAAAAAAAATCGATAAAATTAATTTAATAAGTTCTTCCCTATCTTTTCCTTTATTTTTATTTCTGTTTAGTATTAATACAACCACTTGGAGGAATAAATTAAGGACGTCGATGGTAGCGTGCAACCAAATGTGCATCCCAAATATGCATACCAATGTGCAAATGATTTTTTCTTTTCTTTTATTAAGTATTTTTTAAACATTCTTAATCATTAAAAAATTAAAAAAATACAAATTCTCTAATATCATTTTCTTAGGCCATGTTTGGATGTTAGAACGTACTGAGATTAATTTAGTTCAGTCTAAGTTTAAGTACTTGAGTTTAACATCTAAACACTTAACTTCCAAATTACTAAACATCACTCAATAGTCTCAATTCAAAATCTCTCTACACATGAGACCCACAACCTTTTTCAACTCAACACATTTTTACACGTGAGATCTACAACTTTTTTCAACTTTCCATAAATACATCTCTTTTTCTTCTCTTTTCTTTTCTTTTTTTTTTTCTGATGTTGCGGAACCTCCACAAGGCAAGGCCCTTCGGATCCACCCCTGCAGAGTAAACCCCGGTCTCGTGCACCACACTCTCGAAATTTTTCGTACACGGAACTGGTTAAATCGCTGATTTTTCATCAGTGGTGTGGCCCTTAAAGATCGTTTGCACCCAAGGAGATTTGAACCTTAGACCTGGAGAGAGCATACCTTCAAATCCAAGGCCACTACCACTTGAGCCAACTCCTGGGGGTTCTTTCCATAAATACATCTAAACTCATCTTAACATTCAAACACATCTAAACCCATCTTAGGTGGACTCTACAAAACTCATTTCACCATCTCAACTCACTACTGTTTATAAAGAACTCAACTCATCTCATCTCAATTCAACATTCAAAAGGGGCGCACTACAACAAAAACGACATTTTTTGACTAATTTATCGCGATCAAAAGACTATTCGTAATCAATTTTGGTTGCAAATAATCTTTTGGTCACGATAAATTGATCGGAAAAGGCCTTTTTGCTGTAGTGGGCCTAAAATCATTAATATATATATGAGTAGATATATATATTTGATAGGCATGATATTTATGAGTCATACTATATTTTTTCATAAATTAATAAGCAGAAGGTGAATTACTGTTTCTAGTTCAACTGCTGCAAATATCGGAATCAAACGAGTACATGAGTAGAAACTAACTAGTTAGGAATAAATGAGTGGTCCAGAGGTAACCGCTGGAGAGAAAAGAAGTCGACATTTTTTATAAAGTAGGCAAGAGATGACAAGGATTGCTGACTGAATTCACATGTTTCTTGCATGGAAGATGATGATCATGATCATCTCTCTTTCTTTACATGGAAAGGTCGAGTTGCCCTCGAATTCTTTGATTTCTATACAAACGCATCCCAAAATGAGGTTGCCTGCCTTTTTTCTTAGTTCTGCTCAATGCCACATGATAAGCATGCATGTCTTGTTGTGTGTGGTACGTTCGACAGATAGAGAGGTAGCTAGGTCACGTAAAGATGGACGGTTCAGTTGTGTACGTTTTCAATTAACAACAGCTAAGTTTAACGTATTATATAAAGTCATGTTAGGTTGTGTATTTATTAATTTTTATAAAATCTTTTTATGATTGTAATACTTCTCTTAAATCTAATGTTTTTATTGGTTAGTAGTATAATTATCTGTTAAGATCATCTCATCTCATATCACTATCCAAACGGGACTTAAGTACACTACTTCCCTAATCAATTGTTTGGTAGCATAAGATTGTAACACGACATAATAATATGTAATTAGAATAATGTTACATATAAAATTAAAGTATGTAAACCTAGTTGAAAAGTAATGTCAGATATAGTTGGAAAAATGGTAAAATTCACTATTAAAAATGATTTTTTTATTTAAATTTTAGATTTATCCAGTACTTTTTTTCAAAATGTGTATTGTGTACGTCGAATTTACACATCTTAAAATTGAAACTATTATTTTTCATCAAAGAATGCACATAATTTATACATTCTAAAATTATACAAGCTACTAATTATATATATATATATATATATTAACTAAGATATTGATCTATACGATTGAAGGTCATGATGATCATGATTAGGGTGAAGCTAGCACGCATGATTTGTACTCAAAACACAAAGCACGATGTCCTTGATTTCGAGATCTAATATATAACTTCTCACACAAAGAAGCACATGCCAATAAATTAGGTCAATTACCAATATATATCATATTGCAATGCATATGGAAATGCGCGAATGATATTATTCGGTACTGGAAGTACTAATTAATTACTAATTAGACATATATATATATAAATATATATAATTATCAATTAATCCACGTGTATAATTAATCCTCAACCAATGGTAGGCCTAATTAATGTAGATCGACTTAACCATTATTGATCAAATTAAGGAAGAAGATCAGAAGATCATCATGATCATGATCAGGAAATTAAAGGGGAGACTGCAGGCCAGCCGGGATTGGTTCAAGATAAGCGCGCTTAACCCCTCCATGATCTGCATGATCGATGGATCGAGCAGCTAGCTTGCAGTTGATTTCGAAAATCTTCAGGATTTGATTCTCGATCTGCAGGTAGCTAATTAAATATCATGATAAGATCAGCAATGCATTTTGGAATAATATTATATATTGCTTTAAATTTTAATTAATAGCCAACAACTACTACTTCATGACAGGGATCTCATTTGCTTACGTACCTTTGATCTGTCCGTAGTACTGATCTATGCAGCTAGCGCCTTTATTTATAAGTTATAAGGATAAAAAATAGTATAATTAATTAATAAATATGTGGTAAGACTTCTTTATAGCATTTTTCAAATATATATATATACATATATATATATATACTCCTACAACCATTGCATATTATATACATATAGAAGAATAAGGTGATCCGGATCAAGTTAGCTAGTCTGGACAATCTCAAAGTGAAAAATGAATATATACTAAGAAAAAGTCTATTTGCAACCAGCCAGGAGAACCGCGGGGGCACCGCGTCCCGCGTGGCCGGTTGTTTTAAAGAAAAAAAAAAAAAAAGTCATCTTAAATCAAAGAACTTCAAAAAGATGTTCTCATTCTTGTTTGATTGCTGAGAAAGTGAAAGGAACAAAGATGCTTATGGTGCTTGTGAAGACGGCTTCGACCTCAACTGTAAAACCGAAGAAGCCGTTTGTGAACCTTTGTTGCCATAGTGGTCTGCTACTCGACCGAAGAAGAAAAATAAAAAATGTTGTTTGCTTCAAAGTGTCGTCTGCTACCGTGAAGGAAGAAGAAAAATATGGACTTTGCTTTGCTTTGTCCTTTTCTTTGCTTTTGCCTCTTTGCTTTTTGTTTTTTTTTTTTTCTTTCACATAAGCTTTGCTATGTACCACCAGTTGCATCCCGTTTGCGCATGCCGGTTGTCCATAACAAAACTGATATACTAAAGTAAATATTACAACATTCATTTATAGAATACCGTTCAACTAGGTACAGATCCGAGTAGCCACACCTAGACATTGATGGTTTGGATAATGAAATAAGATGGTTTTAGATAAGTTAAATAAAATATTGTTAAAATATTATTTTGTAATATTATTATTCTTTTGAGATTTAAAAAAGTTAAATTGTTTGTTATATTTTGTATAAGAATTTGAAAAAATTTATCTAATGATGAGATCATGAGATGAGTTGAGAGTGCTGCTGTATCCAAACGAGAGCCTAAGAGAAAGTTTGGATAATGAGTTGAGATGAGATGATATGATGTAAAAGTTGAATAAAATATTATTAGAATATTATTTTTATTTTAAGATTTGAAAAAAAATGATTACTTATTATATTTTATTTAAAAATTTAAAAAATTTATAATAATTAGATGAGTTGAGTTGAAATGATATTTCAATCCCAATTAACCCCCTAAAACAACAACCCATGCATTAATTAATTAAAACAATACTTCTTATTCCTTTACAGCAAGATAATACTAAGCTGGTACGTCATTCACAAATTAAAAAATGACAAGAGATAGAATCCAACATCACTCGTGGCACAATATCCTTTGCATGATAACTTTCACCTACTCCATACACATACATACATATATATATATATATGGGGATTAATTAGCTAGGTTAAGTTATAGCGTTCATGATCATGAATTAATTAGCTGCTACAAATCACCAAGGTGCACCTAATAATTAATATAAGTACAGATCGATGATCATGGTGTACATGGCAAATTAGCCCCCCTGGCCCTTTCTTGTACAAAAACCGGCAGTCCGCCTCTCACGGTGGCGGTAAAGCCCGGGACGAACCGCGGTGCCCAGTTTGGATCGGCAACCCGAATATCAAACCGTTGAACTAGAGCAAGCACAACGCTTCTCATCTCCACAAGTGCCATTTCCTTCCCCAAACAAACCCTAAGTCCACCCTGAAAAACTGGATACTTGAACGGGTTTTCAGGCATGAAAACGCCGTCCCTTAACCACCTCTCCGGCTTGAATTCGAGACAATCCGGACCCCAGATGCGCTCCATACGGCCCATTGCGTAGGGATGGTACGTAACCCTTGTGCCTTTCGTTACAAAGGTACCGTCGGGTAATATATCGTCCTCTTGGCAAAACTTGGAATCGAATTGAACTGGAGGATAAAGCCTCATACTCTCATAGATTGCTGCGTTCAAGTAGTGCATTTGGCGCATTTTCTCGAAGCTCGCGGCCGCCGCCTCCTGAGTCCGCAGTCCAATGACCCGCTCCACCTCTTCCCGAATCGCAGCCTCAACCCTCTGGTGCTGCGATAACAGGTAGAAGAAACTGGTCAAGGCCGAGGCCACTGTGTCACGGCCAGCCAAGACGAAGCTTATGACAATGTCGCGGAGATACTTGTCGTCGTCAATGGAAGCCATGAATCTTGATAGGAGGTCTTTTCGGTCGGAAAAGCCCATTTTTCGCCGTTGGTTTTTCATCTCGGTGGCTAGGATATTCACCACTTTGATGGCTTCCTTTAGCTTCCTTTCTGAGCCCACATTAAGCAGCCGCTTGATCTTCCACACTATAGGAGAGACTGCCATTGCTCGCTCCGCGGATAGTTTGGAGGCAACGTCGAAGGCAACGGCGAAACTAGATATCGGCAGCGATAATTGGAGGCTGCCTGGGTCTAATCCGAAGGAGAATCTGCAAATGTTATCGAAGGAGAAGCGGCGAAACACGTCTTGTAGGTCTAAAACTCCGTCTTGTTTGCCAGCCACGGATAAGAACAGAGGAATTAGCCTGGATTGGATCTCGGAGGAGACAATCTCCAACGCGTAGGACCGAACCGAGACGCTACCGAGTTCCAGGCTCGCCATTTTTCGCTGGAACCTCCACGAGTCGCCGTCCACGTTAAAAATCCCGTGGCCCAGAAGATCACTGAGGATAACCGAAAACGGTTTCCCTTTCGGGTAGTTGTCGAACCTTGTTTTCAGTATCTGTTCGACATTTTCCGGGTTGGCAGTGATGATATTTCGGAGCACGTGAACATGGATAGTCCCGGTGGGCGACTTCTGGAGAAGATGCGTATACCAATCGGCCAGATTACAGAACTCCTTGGCCCAACTCGACGACAAGTAACTCCGGCAAACCTCACAGTTACACCACGGTTTAAGCCGCAAGATGAAGATTAAGAGAGAGAACATAGAAAAAAACACGGTGAAAGAGAAAAATAAAATGCAGAAAGTGGCGGACATGGATTGCAGACACAAAGAAGCTTCAAAACCCATATCTTGTTTCCAAGAATTATCGAGAACAAGAGAGAGAACAGGAGAGAATCAAAGGCCAAGTGTGAGAGCAGAAGACACCGGAGGCTAGTAGTTTTATAATGGAAGAGA
>QEOT01002751.1:87686-116444 GCA_003123785.1 Pterocarya stenoptera | reverse complement strand
GTGGTTGGGCGTGGAGATTTTGTACAGCAGAGTGGGGGCGTGGCAAGTGTCGGGAATTTGAGAATTTCAGTGTCTTTAATTACAATATTTATTTATTTATTTTTTGTTGATTTAAGTTTTTGTTGAAGGAAAGTAACTGTTGGACACGTGTAAAACTAGTGCATTACTAAGGCGTGCGTAATATTTCAGTCTTCACTGAAGATGACGTCATTGCTGATTGGGCCATCTGTACCAGCTTTTCAGCCACATGCTCTTAATGCCTATCTTCTCTCTCTTTGAGGCGTGACAGCGCGAGTGTGACCAGTTGTGTTTGCAACTTTGCACCACTCTAACTCTACAGTCGACAGTCGACACTATCCTTTTCAACCTCCATGCTTTTTCAATGACGTCGGCTCACCAAACTCAAATTATGTTGAAAAATGCTAGTCTTGCTTAAAAAAATGTTCTTAGTGCATTTTCGTTTTTTTTAAATATTTGAAAAATTTTATCACTAGTAAATTTATGTATTTTTTTAATATTTAAAAAATATACATAAAAAAACAGAAATACAAAATACATTAGAAAACAGTAGTACTTTGGAGACGCAGAACAACCTAGCATCAACCAATTATATTTGTTGTCATTAAAATTATCTTTAAAGAAAACTTATCCTATTTACAGGTTTATGGTATGGCACCCTTCATGATTTACTATAGTTATAAAAAGAGTTAAACTGTGGTACAGTTTTATGTAAATTGATAATGCTTAATACATATTTTCTATTAATAATAAATTTGATGTGTCAATGAAAAGATTTGTATATAGACATATTTTCATTCAGATAAGGAAAAGATGATACATGTAGAGAGGGTGGAGTTTTCTAACAAACACTTCAGTACATGAATAACTACAATACAAATGTAGAAGAAAAAAAAACATATTTTATGACCAATTTCTTAGTCCTCATCCATACTCAACAAAGAGGACGTTGTCTTAAAATACTGTTTTTAGAAATTCGCATAGCGATGCAAATAGTGGAACCACCGTTGAAAGTGGTGGAAGCTATGAGTGCATTGCAGTTTGCTGTATTGTGATATTTCATGGAGAGATAGATCTGTATTTCTTTTTTCAAGATTATTGGTTAGAGAAATTGATAACAAAGTAGAAAGTACGGTATCAAATGAACTGATATGCGGCGAAGCATCTATCTTCCCGCACACTTGTGGTGACTTGTGGAGACCACGTCCTGATAGTTGGGAGGTGAGGGGGGCAGATCTGAAAGATCTTGAGATGGGGGATCTATTGGTGTAGTGCGTGTAGCCGGAGGGTTCGTTGGGGTGTGGTGGCTCGTGAAGGGCACACATGGAAGCAAGCCGCGTGAGGGCCACTTGTTGAGATTTTTGTTGCAGTTCCCTGTCGTCCTAGCAGATTGGCAGCTATAGGGTTGCATGATGGGGCACATGTCGACTGTTAGTTGTCGGAGTGCAATAGATCGGACCAAACCCAACTAGTGGAGGAGAGAGAAAAAATCACTATCATGAAAGCTAAAACATATACACAAAAGCGTATCGAAAAGGAAACAAAGAGGATGCTGAGAGCCACTGCTCCACTCTCATCTCAAAGAAAAATACTAGAAGAAATTTGAGTTTTCTAAAGAGAAATTTCTCTAAAACCCATGGAAGGCAATGAACAAAAACATAATACGTACCAATCCTTTAATATTAAAAGATGTTTAAATAATTATATTAAAAAATAAATTCTATTTTCAGCATAATAAGGTGCACAAAATTTAATTTAAAAAATAATTTTTAAAATTTAAATCTTACGAATTAAATCTTACTATATATAAAATGGATGATGCACTTATAATAAAATAACTATACATGTATAATATTTTTCTTTTAACTTTTACTAGAAAGAAAAAATCAATTAAGATTTGCCTCTTTGACTTTTTTTTCATGACAATATTATATACATAATACCGCCTGTTAATTTGACCACTACTGAAACGATCGATTTTGCTTTTTCACTTCAAATTGGCTACTGCAACTATATATATATATATACGTATATATATATTTATATATGTCAACGGCCTTGTTCGATCTAGAAGATAAATATTCTCGGGAAAATAATATTTGCCGTCTCTCATTTAAGAGTATATATACTTATTGGGAAACAATCTATACAAATAAAGAAAAAAGACGAACAAAAACGTGACAAAAAGGAACATGCATGCAACTAGCGCCCATAATATTATTGCTCTGTATCTGGAAAAAAGAAGATGACGTGCTATAGGCGCTGCATGTATATAATATATACTGTGGAAATTCCACATTTTCTTTAATTAACAAGATATGATCAATTCAAATGCCGGAATCCCCCAAAAGAGATACGGAAAATAGGATTTGGTCGACAAGAAAATCCTGGTTACCCGGTTTCACAAATCTCTATGTGTTTGAATATTGGAGCATGAGCTTAATTGGTACGCACTTCAATGGCTGCGGTAGTTGGGCTGCAATTCACGAGTACTGGATATGATCAAAAGAAAATGCAAAAGGAAGAAGCTAGCTAGATAGCTGCAGGCGCACATGCTATATATAAATATATATATATATATATATATAAATATATTGATGATGATCACTTGTTTGGCCACTATATGTGTCTAAGTCATAGTCAAATACAAGGAAAACTGCAGACGCATATACATGCCATGCATGTCGTCTGAGTCACAAGATGAACAAATTATCCCTTTAAAAACATCCTAGGAAAGAGTACCCTACGTATCCCAATAACTAGTCTTTACAAAATTATATATGTCTGTAATTAGAACCTATTTTATTCAGAAAGGCTGAAGTGCATGCATGCATTAATGACCCTTACAAAATATATATTATAGTACCAGACTACTACATGAATGTTGTTGTAAAATTAAAAAAAAAGTTACAAGAGAATTGAAAGACTACAATATCTAGAATTAGTTTTTCAGGAACTATATATTATTTCTCTCAACTTTCTTGTTGTAAGTCTACTACAAATACTCCTCAAGATATCCTTTTATAGACATGGAGGATACATGAATACATGAACATAGGGAATGACAATACATGAATTAAAGGGATACATGAACATAGGAAATATGGATACATGAACATAGAAGAATTCTAATGGTCATCTATCAAATACATTTCATGAATTTACAACACTTCCCCTTGGATGACTATATACAAAGAATATGCCTCGTTAAAACCTTGTCAAAAAAAACCCAGTGGGAAAAACTTTTTCGTAGGAAAAAGAGTAGAATATTCTAATGTGTCTTTGAATGTTTTAAGATTGCCTCATTAAAACCTTACCAAGTAAAACCCTATGGGAAAAACCTTAGCGAAAGAAAAAGAGTACAATCCAGATAATAAATTACTTTCTCTCGTAGGAATGCAAATCTTCAATTGTTCATGATAAAAGATCCTTGAGTCGTCGCATTCCAATATTGTGTACCAACTTTTTGAATGTTGCAGTTAGTAAAGTTTTAGTGAATAAGTCCGCCAAATTATCACTTGACTGTATTTTCTTGACATCAATGTCACCACCCTTTTGTATAAAAGAACTTTGGTGAAATATCCTTGGTCCTATCGCCTTTGATGTAGCTGCTTCTTATTTGCATAATACATACCGCATTATCTTTGTATAATATTGTTGGAGCGCCTTTGATTGTGGGTAAATCACACTTTTCTTGAATATGCTGAATTACTGATATAAATCAAATGCATTCACGGCTTGCTTCATGTATTGCAATAATTTCTAAGTGATTGGAGGAAGTAGCTACTATTGTTTGTTTGACAAATTTCCATGAAATAGCAGTACCTCCATATGTAAATAGGTATCCTGTTTGAGAACGCCTTTTATGTGGATCAGATAGATAACTTGCATCTGCATATTCAATTAATTGTATGCTTGATTCTTTTGGATAAAATAATTCTATGTCGACCATACCACAAAAGTAATGTAAGACATGTTTGACTCCATTCCAATGTCTTCGAGTTGGTGCAGAATTATATCTTGCTAATAAGTTGATTGAAAATGAAATATCAGGTTTTGTAGAATTTGTAGGATACATTAAAGTACCAGTTGCACTAAGATATGGTATTTTAGGATCAAGAATTTCTTCATCTTCCCCTCGAGGACGAAAAGGGTATTTCTCAATATCAAATGATCGAACAACAATTTAAGTGCTAAAAGGGTAAGCTTTATTGCTTCAGGACTTTTTCTGTATATATAGACTGATAAACTAAAATTCCATTTGAAAGATGCTCAATTTGTAAACAAGAAAAAATCTAGTTCTTCCAAGATCTTTCATTTCAAATTCATTTTTAAATAATTTGCAGTTTTCGTGAGTTCTTCTGGAGTCCCAACGAGATTTAAATCATCCACATATATTACAATAACTGTGAATCCAGACTCTGACTTCTTAATAAAAACACATGGACAAATTAGATTATTCTCAAATCCATTTTTCAATAAATACTCGCTAAGACGATTGTACCACATGCGTCCGGATTGTTTTCAACCATATAATGATTTTTGTAACTTGATAGAATAAATATTTCTGGATTTTGAATTATATGCTTCGAGCAGTTTATATCCTTCAGGAATTTTCATGTATATATCATTATCTAGTGATCCATATAAATATGCGGTAACCACATCCATTAAATGCATATCCAAACTTTCTATTACTACCAAACTAATCAAAAATCTGAACGTAATTGAATCCATTACAGGAGAATATATTTCTTGAAAATCAATACCAGGTTTCTGCGAGAAACCTTGTGCAAGAAGTCGTGCTTTCTATCTCACGATTTTATTTTTCTAATTACGTTCTCATATAAATACCCACTTATATCCAACAGGTGTAACACCTTTAGGTGTTTGGACGACAGGTCCAAATACTTCACGTTTTGCTAGTGAATTCAATTCTGCATTAATTGTATTTTTTCATTTTGGCCAATCATTTCTACGTCGACATTCTGAGACGGTTTGTGGTTTAATTTCATTATTACTTTTGGTAATGTCAATTGCAACTTTAAATGAAAATATATTGTCGACAATAATTTTATTTCTATCTCATAATTCTCCTATACTTACATAATTTATTAAAATCTCGTTATTTTCAGGTACCTGTTCCTCTTCAGGAGATATCTCTTTAGAAATTTCCTCTTCAGAGGATTCTTTTTTAAGAGAATTTGGAGTTGAAAGTTTGGATGGATCAATTGATTTTGTTGCCTGTTTTATGGGTATGGTTTCTTCAAGAATACTAATTTCTTTTGCTTTTCTCTTTCGGGGAATCTTATCATTTGCACCAATAGGTCTTCCACGCTTCAGGCATATCTTAGATTCATTTGCTGTTTGATCTTTAGATTGTTCTATACGAACTTCAATCTGTGCAGGGATATTAGCAGCTGGAATATGCGATTTTATTATTTTCCTACTATCAGTAAATGCATCTAGTAATTGATTTGCAATACCTTGTAAATGAATAATCCTCTGAACTTCTAGTTCACATTTATTTGTATAAGGATCAATATGAGATAATGTTGATGCATTCCATGTTATTTCTTTTTGTGCTACAGGCACATTATCTTTTCCTAATGGTGAAAAAATTATTTCATCAAAATGACAATCTTCGAAACGTGCCCTAAAAATATCACAAGTTAAAGGTTCAAGGTATCTAATAATAGAAGGAGAATCAAAACCAATATAAATACCAAGTCTTCGTTGAGGGCCTATCTTAGTGCGTTTGGGAGTTGCAATTGGAACATAGATAGCACAACCACAAATACAAAGAGAAAAAATATTTGGTGGTTAGCCAAAAGCAAGTTGCAATGGGGAGTATTTATTATGGGCAGTTGGTCTAATCCGAATTAATGATGCAACATGTAAAATTGCATGTCCTCAAGCAGAAACAGGTAGTTTTGTTCTCATAAGCAAAGGTCTAGTAATTAATTGAAGTCATTTAATAAACGATTTAGCTAAACTGTTTTGAGTATGTATATGGGCAACTGAATGTTCAACATAAATTTCTATTGACATGCAATAATTATCAAAAGTTTGAGATGTAAATTCTGCTGCATTATCCAATCTGATAGACTTGATTGGATAATAAAAAAATTTTACTCGTAATCTAATAATTTGTGCAAGAAGTCTAGCAAATGCAACATTACGAGTAGAGAGTAGACAAACATGTGACCATTTAGTTAATGCATCTATTAAAACTATAAAATATCTAAATGGTCCACATGGCGGATGAATTAGCCCACAAATGTTCCCATGAATTCTTTCTAAAAATGATGGAGATTCAATTACTACCTTAGAATGTGATGGTTTGGTAATAAGTTTTCTTTGAGAACATGATGCACATGGATAATGACTTGGAAAAAGAATCTTCAGGTTCTTTATAGGATGTCCATGTGAGTTCTCAATTATTCTTCGCATCATAATTGATCCCGGATGTCCAAGGCGATTATGCCAAAGCATAAAAAATTTTGGATCAGAGCACTTCCAGTGCATTACAATATTTGATTCAATTGTACTCATACTTGTATAATATAAGTCCGAAGAGAAAGCTGGCAGTTTTTCTAATATGAGCTTTTAGCCCGAAATTATAAAAGTAATGTAAAGATATTCATTACTGCCTTCATTGATGGTTTCAACATGATAACCATTACGATGAATATCTTTAAAACTTAGCAAATTTCTTCTAGATTTTGAAGAATATAAAGCATCGTCAATATAAAATTTTGTTCCTTCAGGTAACATTAAATTTGTTCTTCCGGAGCCTTCAATTAGATTTGAAGAACCGGATATGGTATTGACATTAGCTCTATTCAATGTTAAACATTGAAAATATTTCTTTTGTTTAAGAATTGTATGTGTGGTACAACTGTCTGCGAGACATACATCTCCATCAATTTTCTTTAAATTGATCAATTCATCAATAAAATCCATGATTCCTTAGTAAAAGCAAAACATATATAAAACCTTATTAATATAAAGAAAAATGACAATGTATTTGGAGATAATAACTGAAATATAATGTGATTACAAGAGAAAGAAAGAAAATTAATTATTGTATCCAAAATCATCACTAATAAGAAAATCTATATTTTCGTTGGAGTTCACAAAGAAATCAAAAAGATCTAGATGGGTGTGATCCATTCCATTTGGTATATAAGTTGAATCTATTGGATTCTTGTAATCAACAAAATTCATTTCGACCCATTTTTCCTTTTCTTTAATGGATGCCTGATAGAGGTCTACCAAATATTTTGGTGTATGACAGGTACGTGACCAATCCCCATTCAT
This sequence comes from Pterocarya stenoptera, assembly GCA_003123785.1. NCBI lineage: Eukaryota > Viridiplantae > Streptophyta > Magnoliopsida > Fagales > Juglandaceae > Pterocarya > Pterocarya stenoptera. The sequence continues at coordinate 109,103 of QEOT01002751.1, read as the reverse complement.
ACCACATCTAAAACATTTATCCTCATATTTCTTTATAGACTTATTCTGTGAGGCTTTATCATCATTTTTTTGTCTCAGTGTTATTCCACTTTCGGTGGTATACTAAGTTTCTTTTTGAGTAATTTTTGAGTAATTTTGAATATGGTCTCTTTAATTTTTATAATTTTTCTTATCACGACCATGTCCTCGACCACATCCATGATTTCCTTTATAATTATGAAATGAAGTTCCATTCGTTTTAAGGAATGGAATAGAACCAGTTGGACGAGATTGATGATTTTTCATTAAAAACTCATTGTTCTGTTCAGCCACTAACAGACAAGATATTAGTTCAGAATATCTTGTGAACTTGCGCTTTCGATATTGTTGCTGCAAGAGCACATTCGAGGCATGGAAAGTGAAATATATTTTTTCTAACATATCTTCATCAGTGACATTCTCACCACATAATTTCAACTGTGAACTTATTTTGAAAAGTGCAGAGTTGTACTCAGACATTGTTTTAAAATCTTGCAGCCTCAGATGCATCCAATCATATCGAGCCTTTAGAAGGATAACGGTCTTCTGGTGCTCGTATCTCTCTCTTAGACTATTTCATAAAATCAAGAGATCTTTTATAGTGAAGTACTCACTTTTCAATTCTTCATGCAAATGATGGCGAAGAAAAATCATTGCTTTAGCATGATCCTACAGGGACATTTCCTTCTTTTCCTGTATAGTATTTCCAAGATTCATTGCATCAAGATAGATTTCAGCATCCAAAATCCAAGATAAGTAATTGTTGCCAGGGACGTTGAGAGCAACAAATTCTAATTTTGTAAGATTCGACATTATCTATAACAAATATATTAAAAATCAAATAAGTAAATATTATAAGATTTAGAATATGCAAGAATTATAAACTTTATGAAGTCATATGAATTGCATTGACAATATAATATTTTACTTCAAAAAGTATTGTATAAAATATATGTTATAGCATCATTCGAAAATATACATATCACAATAATTATAAAATTGTGGAATGACTTACAATGATCAGAGCAATCTCACAGATAGCTTTCAACGTCAAATAACACAACAATTGGCTAGAGTCTCGCGCTGATAACGTGTTGTAAAATTAAAGAAAAGTAGCAAGAGAATTGAAAGACTATAATATCTAGAATTAGTTCTTCAGGAACTATATATTATTTCTCTCAACTTCCTTGTTGTAAGTCTACTACAAATGCTTCTCAAGACACCTTTTTATAGGCATGGAAGATACATGAATACATGAACATAGGGAATGACAATACATGAATTAAAGGGATACATGAACATGGGAAATAAAGATACATGAACATAGAAGAATTCTAATGGTTATCCATCAAATACATTTCATGAATTTACAACAAATATATATCTTTTTGGGATAAGTTTTTTCGGGGAAGTTTTTGGCACCCCTCCTTTGCCCAGAACCCGTGTGCCCCTCCCTCTGCCCAGCATCGCCCATTGTTTGAGGTTTATAAAGTGTGTCACAGTTGGGGACGATGCCGTTGACAAGACTTGTATGCTCATCTCCTACATGACTAGCAACACTTTCCCTACCGTCAATGTCGTTTCTATTTGATCCCCTGAAAAATGTTATTGGGAAAACTTGGAAACATAATTTTTACTTCTCCAGCTTCTTTTTGTTATGTTCCATTGAGTTGGTCTTTTCTTGGGTTTTGGCTGACCAATGTGATGTGAGGCTACATTCTTGTCTAAAAAGCTTGCATCATTTGGGTTTTCATTTTTTTTCTTGTAGTGTTTTCTTGGCTTTGTTATTTAAACCCTCCATTTGAGTTTCGAGGAACTTCTGGGAATGAAATGAGAAAGATTTCAACTTTGATGCTAATTTTGTGTTTTGAATGAGTGATTTAAGGCTTTGTTTGGTTTGGCAATTTGTTCTCACCCATAACTCTTGGAAAAATTTTGTTTGCTGTAATGGGCTTTTATCGTTCTTTTTAAAAGAATGGAAGGTTAGAAAGTATTTTGTTATGGGGTATGGTTTCTTGACTTTCTATGTGGTCCTCGAGAGTTAAGAAAAAATGAGGGAAAGAAATGAATCTGAAACTTAGAATTTTGTGTATTGGATTGAATTGGGTTCTTTGATTCTATTCTTTTGTTTGGATTGCGATTAATGGCTTTCATAGAACACCATATTTGTAGTGAGATGCTTCGATCGATATATGGGGCTTTAAAATTATTATCGAGAAAATTGAAATTAGACTAAAAATGTGGGGAATAGAAAAGAGACTGTAAATGTTGAACCCCATATTTCATGGAGAACTTTGAAATCTTTGATGACTTTTCTTAATATTTTCAATTCATATTTCAATTTACTTCTATGGAAAGTGTTAACGTCGTGTTTCGTTTGTCTTTGGGCCAGATTTTAGAAACTCGAGTCTTCGGGTTGTCACCTACACACTTTAAGCAAACACGAAGAATGAGGGCCTTGGTAGTAGTTGGGGCGTCTTCGATGCTAAAATCAGTATATCTTCTTAGTAGTTTATGCGTAAGTTTAGAAGAAACAGAGAGAGTTCTTCGTATTTGAGGATTGGCTTTTATACTAGGTTTTTCGAATGGGACACCCTGTCCTTGATTTTGAGGATCCCATATCCTTTTCACTGTTCGTTTTTAGTAACTTTTAATGCAGCATGGCTTCTGGGGCGGCGTCATTAATGTGGTGTGGTGTTCGGGTAATAGTGCTATTAATGCGGCATGGCTTCCTGACTTACTTTATCTTGAGGGCATTCTCCATGAAACCTCTCCGTGCCTATTTGTTAAGAGATCGAGGATTTTCCACGTTTCCTGCTTACCTGGTTGGGTAGGTTTCAAAGGGCAGGGTGTCCTTGGGGCGGTGTCAGGATGGTGAGCCTTATCTGTCCCTTTCCATCTGTCTTTTCTGTACATGGATCAATTCGGGGGAGGGCCTTGCTCGCGGGCCGAGTACCTTGAGGAGGCACACTGACTCCCATAGGCCTTATTTGTTCTTTTACCAGTAAATGGGAATATAAAGATTCATAACTCTTTGCTTTCCTTTAGAACTTTCTTATCAAATTTGAGTGGGTCATTGTAATAATGAATCTCTGTCAATATGTTTTTTCTTATATATATATATATATATAAACGCAATTCTGTTGAAAAATGAGAATGCTCCTATGATGGTTGACTTAACTTTCCTTATTCACTTATCGCATGTTGGAGAACAGGATTATAATAGCAAGAAATACCTAGAGACGACCTACTAATTTCATAATAGTTGAGAATATAAATCTATCAACCTTCGTAGACTTTTAACTTTTAATTACTTTTCCCTGATCTTTTTAATTTAGAAGAGGCAAAATTCTAGTTGCTCAATACAAATGCTAATTAATGGCGAATATATATTAATTTACCTAGGTAGTAATACTATGCGGCACGTTTTGTATATAGGATTAGGGTATCAAACAAATTCGAAGTATTATGAACGAGATGATGGAAGAGTGATTTGATCAGTAGTGAAGAAATAATTTTAGAGAGAGGAGATCAAGATATACACCAAACAAACCATGTAAATTAGGAAAATTTAATCAATAACTATAGTTAGGCTGTAGATTCGGATATCCGGATCCATATCCGAGTTTTAAAAAGCAGACAGATATTCGTCTAAATAAATCTAGCCAAAACTCAAGCGGATATCCGAATTTAGATCGAATTTAAACCCAGATATCTAAACCCGTATCCGAGTTTTGAAAAGCAGATATATATTCACTTAGATAATCTAGTCAAAACTCGAGCAAATATCCAGATTTGAGCCAAATTTAAGCCCAAATATCAATCAATCTTATTTTTTATAAAATTAATCCCTTATGCTGTAAATTTATATTAGATTTTTTGTCTAACCTACTTACAGAGAAACATGTGGTAGTTCGTAATATTATAAAAGAAAAAATATTATTAAATATTTTTATAATAATTTACCTTTCAAGAAAAAAAAAAAAAAAAAAAAAGGGAGGTTGGCCGTAAAGAAAGAATATGAATTGTGACAAAACATAGTGGATATTGACCAAATTGTTTTAAAAACTATTTTAATGAAGCCAAATTGGAAGTATTCCTATTTTCTTTTCTAGTTTTCGAGGTTGACCGACGCCCGTACGTTAGTCAGTTGTCGGGCTTCCATTGAGAATAAACGACCTATTTTCTTAATATAAAAGTGGGCTTTATGTTGTCTTGTCATCGAAAGGCCAAAAACCAAGCCGCAACTGCACTTTGTTTCTTTATTGCTTTGCATGTTTAACACGTGGAGTAATTGCTTTCCGTGCACTGATAGCTAGGTTTGCATGTTAAAAATATCTTATCTCAGATATTATATTTTATTATTATTTATTATTTTATTATTATTATTTATTTATTTATTTATTATTATTATTTAATATTCTATTATTATTATTTTACTACTACTCACAACTCTTTTCAATTCTTCTCAACACTTTATTACCTTTTCCTTACCTCATCCAACAAATTTTAAAATTAAATATAAAAAGTGTTAGATATTTTTTATAAGACAAATAATATTTCATTAAAACTGTGATTTCAGCACATGGAAAAGAATAAATGGTCTGAGAATAGTCTTCTAAAACAATTACATTATCACATAAAACTATAAGTGATGACACATTTGATTAGCATTCCTTTTTACAAGGGTGAAAGACCAAATTGGAAAGAAAACTAACAGCTGTCTAATATATAAGATTATATATCCCAATTAATTTTAACAAAGCTTCTACTGAAAATGGATACATAACTACTTAAAGTTTTGGTGTTTCACAAGATGATTTTTGAAGGGTCATACAACATCTACCCCACACATCTTATGCAGAAGAACACTCCCACAAATTATATTTTGTAGTTTGGACTTCTAAATGACAAAGAGGACAATTTGGGTTCTCCAACACCTTTTGTTTATAAAGGTTCACACCGGTAGGTAATAGATTGTGACATGCCTTCCAAATAAAAGTCTTGACATTGTTAGGTATAGTAGAAGACCAAATATGCCTCTAGAATGCTTCCATCGTCTAAGAAGATGAAAAACCAGTCATATTTTGCATAGTCATTTCCTTTTCCATACGATAAGCAGTCTTCACAGTGAAGTAACCGGTGGAAGTGCCTCTCCAAATGATTTTATTTCTATAAAAAATTCATTACAAATCAAGTATTACTCTTAAGTAAGGTCTCGTTTGGATAGTCAGATTAGATGAAATGATATAAGAAATTTATGAATAGTAGTGAAGTAGTTTGTGAATAGTAGTGAAATAGTTTGAACTATAATTTTTATTGGATTTTAGGAAAGGAGAGATGAAAAGTTTAATAAAAATGTTATAAAGTTAAAATATTGTTAGAATATAATTTCTTAATATTATTTTTATTTTGAAATTTAAAAAAGTTAAATTATTTTTTGTGTTTTATTTATATAAAAGTTTGGAAAAGTTGTAATGATTATAAAAAGTAGATGAAAAAGTATGAAAGAGAAATTGAAAAATGTTTATGTTTGTGTAGTGTTTAGATTATGAGAAGGGATAAGATGAGATCAACTGCGTATCCAAACGGGGCTAAATGTATCAAAATATTTTAGTACCAGACTAATACATGAATATGTGTCTTTTTGGGATAAGTTTTTTGGGGGAAGTTTTGTCCCTTAAAGATACTATTTGGCCTAGGTGCATAAAAGGGCCTGGTCGGATTAATTCGAAAAGTCCGACATGGCCCCACCCAACTAAAATTGGGTTCAGCCACTATTTTAGTCGACCAAATTTTGGCCCCAAGTTTAAATTTCATCTCTAAATCGATGCCTAATATAATAAATATTTGACCTGATTAGCTAGCATTGACGACACTATATTTTTTATGGGCAAATTCAATAAATTACTTCAAAAAAAGAGAAATATGTCAAAAGTGGGTAAGATTTCATGCACGACAATCATCTCAAAACAACACATAAAATGAACACATTTTTGAGAAATGGTACCAATCGAGTGATTGGTCTGATACCATAAATATTGGCTAGCTGCTATAAAAGCGATTGTTGAACATGAGTTCATTGGTCAAATTGCATGCTTTTAACCATCTATTACAAGATCACAACCTCGGATGCAGTAGGGAGATTGATGGGCGTTGAGTCTAATTTTGTGGGGGTGATATTGATCAAAGAGCTCCTGTCTTGCCCCCTTTACATTTTCCGATATGGGTGCGTGGATGTACAAAAGTCATTACGTGACAAAAGAGAGCATGACCATCAGACTCCCAGAAAATAGAGCAGAAAGTAGTTGTGCTAATTAAGATAGATTGTCTAAGCAATAGCCACACTTCACCCCACACCTCACATGATTTGATGTGCCTTCTTTTTTTTACTTGCTGAAACGCTCGTTTTGAGGTGAAGAGGCCTTTTCAAATTTGCATTCATCTAGTCCCATCTTCACCCTGTTGGAGTTACTCCTCATGACTCAGCATGTAAGCCCGATTCTTTAGCAAATAAAGATCTTCCACAACAGAAGTCTGATATACAACAATATTCAAATTCAAATATTGTATATAGATAACATCAGTTCAATAGATTTAAATTGTAAATGATAACATTTGTAACCTATATATATAATGAAGTATATTACTCTGTTTTGGTATTGAGAACCAAAATAGTTCCATGCACTTCTTATTTTATTTCATGGTATCAGATATCCTATAAGCTCATGCTTTTCATCTCAATCCTTATGGTATATTCTTCTTCCTCTCCCTTCAGTTTCCCAAATGTTGCTTAACTTGGTACTATCAAGCTCGATGGTTCCAACTATCTTAGTTGGATCTCTATTACTGCTCTGGTCCTTCTCACTTATGATTTGATGGGCATCATTGATGGTCCAAACCATGCCCTCCAAAACTTCTGCTTATTGGCTCTACTTCAAGTCCTGATCTCAATCCTGCTTATTCCCTTTGGGTTAAGAAGGATCAATTCATCTTGAGTTGACTTAATGCCTCTCTCTCTGAATCTATTTTACCCTTTGTATATGGTCTCCATACTTCTCGTGAAGCTTGGAATGCTCTTGAACTTAAGTTTGCATCTCATTCTTGCTCTTGAATTACTCAACTTAAATGCCAACTACAGACTCTTCATCAAGGGTCCAAGTCCTGCTCTGAACTTTTGCCAAATCTTTAGCTGCCCAACTTGCTGCTTCAGGTCATCCTATTACTAATGATGACCTTATCTCGTTCATCATTGGTGGGCTAACTTTAGTCTTCAAACCTTTTATTACCTCTTACTCATTTGGTACTCGTGATTCAACGTTGTCTCCTTTTGATTTCGCCATTGAGTTATTGTCCTTTAAGCTTTTGCTGGACAATCAACGCCAACAGATTGCACCTAAACCTAATGTTGCTTATTTCTCGTGCAACAATTCTCAGCCATCTCACAAAAAGCAGATGCCTCCATATGGTAAAAAAAACTCATAACAAGCAGTCTTCCTCTCACTAAGCTTTTCCTTCAACTCTGCAGGTGTCTCGTAGCTCCTCTAAACAATCTACCACACCTCACTCTCCTTGTCAAATTTGTGGAAAGAACAGTCACCATGCGCTTGACTGCTACCATCGGATGGACTATGCATATCAAGGCTGTCATTCCCTGCTTAGCTGGCTGCAGTGGTTGCTCAGTCCAACTCTCTCCCTAATAATGATGCTTGGTTTGCTGATAGTGGAGCTAATGCTTATCTCACTCTTGCTCATGAGAATCTCACTATTCATGAACTATATACTGGAAATGAAAACATTGTTATAGGCAATGGTACAGGTTTGGATATACACAACACTGGTTCTCTTACTTTACAAACTTCCTCTAAACCTTTCAAGCTTTCTCGTGTTCTTCATTGTCTCAATGCCTCTGCCAACCTTCTTTCCATAAATCAATTTTGTAAAGATAATTCTTGTTTCTTTATCTTAACCGATTCTTTGTTTTGTATTATGGACAAACACACGGGTTACACTCTACTGCAAGGAATGAGTGAAGTTGGTCTCTATCCTATCCACCCCAAGAAAGTTCCTAAATCCCATTTTTCTACTGCTTTATTAGGTGTCAAGGCTCCAATTGATGTATGGCATTCCCGTCTTGGTCATGCCTCTTTCGTAGTTTCAAGTCTTGTGTCCAACCAAAATCTCCCTCTTAGGGGCTCTCATCATCATTCTGCTGTTTGTCCTTCATGTCAACTTGGTAAGAGTAAAAAACTTCATTTCCAACGGTCTACACGTGTTTCCACTGCTCCACTTCAATTTATTCATTTAGTTGTTTGGTGCTTCCAGTTGTATGTCTCGGTGGTTTTCGTTCCTATGTAATTTTTGTAGATGATTTCTCCAGTTATACCTGGATGTACCCTTTATTTAATAAATCAGATGTTTTTCTATCTTTTGTTAAGTTAAGTCTTTAGTGGAAAATCAGTTCTCCTCTTCTATTAAATAATTACAATCTGATGGTGGTGGGGAATATGTTTCCAAACAATTCAGTCATTTTCTAGAGCTTCATAGTATTTTTCACCTCATTAGTTGTGCTTATATTGCCCAACAAAATGGGCTCGCGAGCTTAAGCATCGCAGATTGTGGAAATGAGTGTATCCATGCTTGCTTATTCTCATTTACCATAATCATTTTGGGTTGAATCATTCCTTACTATTGTTTACATTATTAACAGCCTTCCTACTTCGGTTCTATGTAACTCAAATACCCACTATGAACTCTTTCACACACAACCAAATTATTCTTTGTTTCAAACCTTTGGTTGCTTATGTTTTCCACTACTTCATCCTTATAATTCTCACAAATTAATGTACCCTAGATATTTCTTAGAGATATCTATTTCCTTTTTCAAGATTATCAGTTAGGGGAAGCGATTATAACATAGTAGAAAGCATGGTATCAGATGAATCGATTTGCATCAGAGCATCTGTCTTATGGGCTCTCATCATCATTCTGCTATTTGTCCTTCATGTCAACTTGGCAAGAGTAAAAAACTTCCTTTCCCAACAATCTACACGTGCTTCCCTTGCTCCACTTCAACTTATTCATTCAGATGTTTGGTGCTCTCCAGTTGTATCTCTCGGTGGTTTTTGCTACCATGTAATTTTTGTAGATGATTTCTCCCGTTATACGTAGATGTACCCTTTATTTAATAAATCAGATGTTTTTCTATCTTTTGTTAAGTTTAAGGCTTTAGTGGAAAATCAATTCTCCTTCTCTATTAAACAATTACAATCTGAGGGTGGTGGGGAATATGTCTCCAAACGATTCAGTTGTTTTCTGGAGCTTCATGGTATTTTTCACCTCATTAGTTGTGCTTATACTCTAATGAGTCAATTAGAAATTTAAACAAATGGGCTCGTTGAGCTTAAGCATCGCCACATTATGGAAATGGGTGTATCAATGCTTGCTCATTCTCATTTACCACAATCATTCTGGGTTGAATCATTCTTTACGATTGTTTACATTATTAACAACCTTCCTACTCCAGTTCTATATAACTCAAATACCCACTATGAACTCTTTCACACACAACAAGATTATTTCTCGTTTCGGACCTTTGGTTGCTTATGTTTTCTATTACTTCGTCCTTATAATTCTCACAAATTAATGTACCCTAGATATTTCTTAGAGATATCTATTTCCTTTTTCAAGATTATCAGTTAGGGGAAGCGATTATAACATAGTAGAAAGCATGGTATCAGATGAATCGATTTGCATCAAAGCATCTGTCTTATGGGCTCTCATCATCATTTTGCTATTTGTCCTTCATGTCAACTTGGCAAGAGTAAAAAACTTCCTTTCCCAACAATCTACACGTGTTTCCCTTGCTCCACTTCAACTTATTCATTCAGATGTTTGGTGCTTTCCAGTTGTATCTCTCGGTGGTTTTTGCTACCATGTAATTTTTGTAGATGATTTCTCCCGTTATACGTAGATGTACCCTTTATTTAATAAATCAGATGTTTTTCTATCTTTTGTTAAGTTTAAGGCTTTAGTGGAAAATCAGTTCTCCTTCTCTATTAAACAATTACAATCTGAGGGTGGTGGGGAATATATCTCCAAACGATTCAGTTGTTTTCTGGAGTTTCATGGTATTTTTCACCTCATTAGTTGTGCTTATACTCTAATGAGTCAATTAGAAATTTAAAAAATGGGCTCGTTGAGCGTAAGCATCGCCACATTATGGAAATGGGTGTATCCATGCTTGCTCATTCTCATTTACCACAATCATTCTGGGTTGAATCATTCTTTACGATTGTTTACATTATTAACAACCTTCCTACTCCAGTTCTATGTAACTCAAATACCCACTATGAACTCTTTCACACACAACAAGATTATTTCTAGTTTCGGACCTTTGGTTGCTTATGTTTTCCATTACTTCGTCCTTATAATTCTCACAAATTAATGTACCGTAGTAAACCCTGCATTTTTATTGGTTATGGCTATCATCATAAAGGCTATCGTTGCCTTGATCCCGTCTCTAACAAAGTCATTGTCACTCGACATGTTGTGTTTGTTAAAACTGTGTTTCCAGGTATTTCCACATCTCAGAGTATCACCTCATCTCCTCCAACAAATGCAGCTCGTGTGCCTGTCCTTCTTCCTGCTGATGCTATTCCCATTTAGGTTGCCACTGCCCTTTCCAGCTCAGGTATTTCTTCATCTCTTGAGAGTTTAAATTCTGATTTTCCTGACCAATCTCCAACCTCTCTCCCTGCAGCTTCCTATAGCTCTGTTCCTAACCTCCAACTAATCTCACCACCTCCTTAACCTCATCGTCATCCGATGATAACACTATCTCATACAGGTTCTCTTTGTCCTAAATCCTTTTCCGATTACCAAATTTTCTATTCTACAAAGCATCCACTTCATGTTCTAAGTAGTGTCATTCAATCTACTAAACCTACTTGTTATGCCCAAGCTTCCACCTTTTCTGAATGACAAGCTGCTATGGGTCAAGAGTTTGATGCTCTTATCTCTAATGGTATTTGGACATTATGTCCAAAACCCACTGGCCACAACTTTGTACTCAATAAGTGGGTCTACAAAATTAAATGTAAGCCAGATGGTATTATTTAGCGCTTCAAGGCAAGGCTGGTTGCCAAGGATTATGATCAATAATGTGGAGTTGATTTTGTTGAAACACTTAGCCCAGTAGTCAAATCTTCCACCATTCAATTGATCCTTGCTTTGGCATTAACTTTTGACTGATGTATTCGATAGTTGGATGTCTCAAATGCATTTTTACATGGATATTTGGATGAGGTTGTTTACAAGGAACAACCCCGTGGCTTTGTTGATCCTCAATATCCTCAGCATGTGTGTCGTCTGCACAAGGCCCTTTATGGCTTGAAATAAGCACCATGTGCATGGTATTATAGACTTTCTCAAGTTCTCATGGAACTCGGTTTCTCTACATCTACAGTGAACTCTTCTTTTATTATATTATCCCAACATCATATTATGATTTATGTTCTTATACACGTGGATGATATTCTTATCACATGCAACAACACTTATATTATTTTCTCTGTTATCAAACAACTGCAACAATCTTTCACCATGAAAGATCTTGGCTATTTCTTGGGTATGGAAGCTCGTCAGACCTCAAATGGCTTACACCTACGACAGTCAAAATATATTTTAGATCTTCTTCATCGAGCGGGTATGATTGATGCATAACAGTATGCTGCTCCTTCGGTTAGTGGAACTAAACTCTCTAGTTTTGAGGGTTCTTCTCTGTCTGCAACTAAAACTTCTACATATAGACAACTTGTTGGTAGGTTGCAGTATTGTACACTTACTCAGCCTGATCTCGCATATTCTGTAAATCAATTGTCTCAATTCATACACTCTCTCACTACTTCACACTGGGTTGCACTCAAAAGGGTCCTTCGCTATCTTAAAGGAAGTGTTGATCACGGCTTGCTCTATAGCAAAGGGAAGTCTCAACTTAACATTTACTGTGATTCAGATTGGGTTGGAGATCCCAATAATCGCTACTCAACATCTATCTATGATGTCTTCTTTGGCTCATGCCTTATCTCTTGGTGTTCCAAAAAGCAGTCTGTTGTCTCTCGATCTAGTACCGAGGCTAAATATTGAGCTCTCTCTTATGCTACAGCTGAAGCATACTGGATACGCATGCTTCTGCAGGAACTCTATCTTCCATTATCTTCTCTACCAACCCTGTGGTAAGATAATATTGGGCCTATTTCATTGGCCCCTAATCCTGATTATCATGCTCGCACTAAACACATCAAAATAGATTTTCATTTCATTAGGGAGAAAGTGCTCAACAAGAACATTTTCATTTAGTTTATCTCTACCATTAATCAAGTAGCTGATGTATTCACCAAAGGCCTTACTACATCTGGCTTCACAACTCTTCATGACAAGCTTCAGGTTCTTCCTCCTTCCATTAGCTTTTGGGGCTGTTGGAGTTACTCCTTATGACTCGGCATGCAAGCCCAATTCTTTAGCAAACAAAGATCTTCCACAACAGAAATCTGATATACAACAATATTCAAATTCAAATATTTTATATGGATAACATTAGCTCAAATAGATTTAAAATGTAAATGATAACATTTGTAACCTCTATATATAATGAAGTATATTACTTTGCTTTGGTATTGAGAACCAAAACAGTTCTATACACTTCTCATTTTATTTCACACCCATCCTTTGCCTAGAACCCGTATGCCTTTCCCTCTGCCTAGCACTGCCCCTCATTCGAGGTTTATAAAGTGTCACAGTCGACGCCGATGTCGTTGGCAAGACTTGTATGCTCATCTCCTACACTAGCAACACCTTCCCTACGGTCACTGTCATTTCTATTTGAATGAGTGATTTAGGGCTTTTTTTGGTTTGGCAATTTGTTCTCACCATGACTTTTGGAGAAATTTTGTTTGTTGTAATGGGCTTTTAACGTTATTTTTGAACGGAATGGAAGGTTAGAAAGTTTTTTGTTATGGGGTATGGTTTCTTGGCTCTCTATGTGGTCCTTGATAATTGAGAAAGAATGAGGGAAAGAAAGGAATTTGAAACTTTGAATTTTGTGTATTGGATTGAATTGGGTTCTTTGATTCTATTCTTTTGTTTGGATTGCAATTAATGGCTTTCATAGTACACCATATTTGTAGTGAGATGCTTCGATATATGGGGCTTTAAAATTATTATCGAGAAAACTGAATTTAGGACTAGAAATGAGAAGAATAGAAAAGAAACTATAATTGTTGAACCCCATATTTCATGGAGAACTTTGAAATCTTTGATGACTTTTCTTAATATTTTCAATTCATGTTTCAATTTACTTCTATGGAAAGTGTTAACGTTATGTTTCGCGCGCATTTGGGCTGGGTTCTAGAGACTCAGATCTTCAGCCTGTCACCCACACACTTTAAGTAAACACAAAGAGTGGCTAAAGTCAATATATCTTCTTAGTAGTTTGTGCATAAGTTTAGAGGAATCAGAGAGAGTTCTTCGTACTTGGAGATCAACTTTTATACTAGGTTTTTCGAATGGAACCTTGTCCTTGACTTTGAAGATCCTATATCAGTTCCACTGTTTGTCTGTTCGAAGCTTTTAATGAAGCGTGGCTTCTGGGGTGGAATCATTAATGCGGAGTGGAGTCCAGGTAATAGTGCCAATAATGCAGCATAGCTTCCCGACTTACTTTATCCTGTGAGAGTTTCCCGTTAAATCTCACCATGCCTGTTTGTTAGGAGATTGATGATTTTCCACGTTTCTCTCTTACCTGCCTATGCAGGTTTCAGAAGGAAGGGTGGTGTCCTTGCGGCTGTGCCAGGGTGGTGAGCCTTATTGACTCACTCAAAAATGAGCAGCACAAAGGCTATCCCAAGTGCAGGAGAGTGTCGCGTAATAATTAGGAATAAATTCCTAAATCGTCTCCTCAAGGAAAGTGCTTAAAAATCAAACTCGTGAAAAATGATGAAAATATTTATAATGAGAAAATTAAAATTAAAATGATGATATGTACAATGAATGTAGGAGTGTAATGGAAATGAAAATTTACTAGTCATGGACTAGATTCATGTTTGTTGGTTTTGAGTGAGCGATGAAAAGTAATAAATTAAAATGCAAGACAGTAAATTAAAATTGCAAGAAATTAAATAACTGAAATTAAAAGGAACAAGAAAATTAAATGACATAAAAGTAAATTGCATAAATTAAAGGTGCAGGAAAATTAAATGACAGTAATTTAAATTGCAGGAAATTAAAAGTGTGAGGAATTTAAATGACATAAATTCAAATTGCATGGAATTAAAAGTGCGAGGAATTTAAATGACATAAATTTAAATTGCAGGAAATTAAAAGTGCGAGTAAATTAAATGACATAAATTTGAAATTAAATAAGGACAGGAATTGTAAGGAATAAACTTGATGTCTGGAAATGGAGATTGCGTTCTCCAACCCAAAAATCTGATTTTCCAATGTAAGGAATAAATTTTGAAGTTTGGAAATGGAGACTGCGTTCTCCAACCCAAAAATCTAAACTTCCAATTAAACTGAACTGATCTGCACTGAAATAAAATGAACTCTCAATATTTCTCAGAGAAGATCGAAAATTTACTCATTAAACAAACTCAAGACTGAAATTTAAGAGTTACGAAAATGAAGTTTACTGAGCTATAAATTAAAAGTGACTTGAGTCTTGAACTGATAAATGGTTTACACAAAACTAACAAGTGAATAAAAACCAACTAAAAACTGACTGATTTTTCTAATTCTAATCGTTGACCCCCTCTTATCATCCATTCACAAGCCTTTATATAGGCTTCAAAAGTACTGAAAATGGGTACTGTGTGGTATCCCATGTCCGTGACCTCGTCTGTCTTGTTTCCCACGTGCAGAAGATAAACAACTTTCGACCTCTTTCCAGTTCATTTATTCTTTCTTTTTGTTTTCTTTCTGCTGTGCATCCGTGTTTTCATCATTGCTGTCCGACGCTTTCCTTCTTTTCTTTTGTTTTCTTTCTGCTGCAGTGCCCTTGCATGCGTTCGTCTCTCTCTTTCTTTTCTTTGCATCCGGCAGCTCTCGCTTTTCTCTATCATCTTCTTCTCCCCGCATGCAGTTGGACGTCCGTCTCTTTCTCGTTTCTTTTTCGTTCCATTCCGCTCCGTTCAGCAAGCATTTTCTTCTTTGTTTTCTTTCCTTTCTTCCCACGTTATTCCATGAGTTGCGTGAGTTGTTCCAGCAAGCTAGCAATTTATTTTCGTCTGGTTCTGTCAAACTCACGCATGCATAAAGACGGACGCTGCTTGTGTCTGCTGTGTAGTGCAGGGGAGTGCTGTGTGCAAGTTGAGGTTCTGCTTGTGGATGAAGTGCTCTGTTTTATGGAAGTGAAACAGAGGTTGCCGTGAGCTTCAGTGGTGGCCTGTTCAGAGCTGGAAATGGAGCATGGTGAGGCTACGCTGGAGGTTGAAGGTGAACGGCTTAAACGGTGGTTGGAGTTTGTACAGAAAACTAAGTGCAGTTGGACATTGGAGTTGCCTGCGGCTGGGGTCGTGCGACTAGATGGCCTCGAAATGGAGGACTCTGAGAGAGAGATTGAGATGGAGTTGTGGGCATCATGTAGTGTGGTGGAGCTTGAAGTGCTCTGTTTCGGACGTATGAAAACAGAGGTGGATGGTAGTGCTGTCGGGAGGCCGTGCATGGTGGTTCACTGGCTACAGCTACGTGGAGGTGACTGGTTGCTTGTGGTGGTTGGATGAGGCTGCACTGGGCGGAGAAGTAGTAGGTGGTTGGCGTGCATGGTGTGGGCTGGAGGTGCTGGTCCGAAAGCATGCATGGCGTGAGGTTGAAGAAGGCTCAAAACGACGTGTAGTTTTGGTTCTATGTACAAAACTACATGTCGTTTTGGAGGGGCCTGAAAAACAGAAAAATAAAAAAAATAAAAAATAAAAATAAAATAAAAGAAGATAAAGAAACTAAAATAAATAAAATTAAACAAGAGATGAAAAATAAAATATTAAAAGTATGTTGTGCATGTGAAGAACTTATTACCCAAATAAATCACAAGTTATAAAATCGAGCATAAACTACACTTTTAATCAATTTAATTCACAACTTGGATTTATGCCTCTTAATCAATTTTTTCATCTAAAACCAATGATAAAATAATAAAATAATTAAAAATATATTGATTTTAAATGTATAAAATATGCAATAATGCAGCTCAATCACTTATCTGTCCCTTTCCATCCATTTTTTTTTTCTATATGGGGATCCCTTCTGGGGTGGGCCTTACTCGTGGGTCGGGTATCCTGAAGAGGCCCACTGACTCCCTTAGAGGAGGATCGTCAACCCCGGTCGAGCTCTCTGACTTACTTCCTAATGGCCCCTCGTGGGCTTGCCCTGTTAGGGGGAAAAACTCCCTTACAAATAGTGTTTTCTCATGTATTTGTTCTTTTACCCTTTAGTTGGTTTCTTAGTCCAGACTAAAGAAAAAAAATCATCTTAACTAAGTCAGGTATTTTTTTTATTGGTGAGATTAGAATGTAAAAATTCATAACTCTTTGCTTTCCTTTAGAACTTTCTTATCAAATTTGAGTGGGTCATTGTGGACATGAATCTCCGTCAATATGTTTTTTCTTATATATATAAACGCAATTTTGTTGAAAAATGAGCATGCTCTTGTGATGGTTGACTTAACTTTCCTTATTTACTTACTGTATGTTGGAGAATTGAATTATGTCCCAATTGTCTTTGAAAATGTCAATGCAAATGTGGTTGTGGATGGGAACACTATAAATTTAGGCCTGTGGGATACTGCTGGTAAGTCCAGGATGTAAACTCCCATTGCCAAACTAACAAGCAAAATGAAGTCAGAAACCACACATTGACTAATACATAATACATACACTACACTCATCAAACAACTTTTGATGACTTTGAAAAACAAATGAGAGTTGGAAACTCAATCCCCAAGTGTGAACAACCTTAAATTGTATGCATAAACCGGACATATTTTGCATCAAATTTGTAAATCTTGGCATGGATGCGGTGAGTACTGACTAATCGGCAAAAAAAAATGTTGCACGCACATAAAATGGTATTGCTGATAGATGGTTGACTTTGGATTGCACATAAAATGGTACTTTTGATATATTCCTAACACCATGCTTTTCATGCTCAAGAGTTTGCTATTATTAACCATTGTAAGCTTGTCATTGGCATTCTCAGTTTTAGTATGATGGGGGAAGAGGAAGATGGAATTGCACCCAGGCCTTCGACATTGACTTCACAATCGTATGTTGGTCCAATAAATCCATACTACATGCCATTAATGAGGCCTCAAAATACATATCGAAATCCAAACGTCTACCATATGGGTAGGCAAGTTGATGCCTTTTATTTTTTAATAAAGTTTGTTTGACATGCTTTTGAATCTAACAATTGCATAATTGCAACGTCCTTTTGAACTAAATATACCCTACCCTCCGTCGAGTAATCCGGAGGACTTGAGGCGAGTTCAAGATTCATTTCAGGTATATTTCTCTTAATTTTTGAACTAATTTTCAAAAATTAACATGTTATTTTGTTTAAAGTTATTATATTTTTTTCTAACAACGTGCCTAGTTGCAGCATTTGCTGATGCCACCTTATATGCCATACCTTTTGTCAAGTAATCCAGAGGACTTAAGCCGAGAAATGCCCCTGTGTCAACTATGTCAACTAGTGCAGAATTTGAACAAAATGTTGGAAGCACGTCATGGACAATTGATCAAAGTTGTCATGCTAATTGTGGTATTACACTTTTTAAAAAATTACTTTAATGACGGTAATATTGAATTGATGCTATCCATCCATACATTTGCTTTTTTAGAAACTATATCCAATGTAAATGAAGAGGCAGAGGCGGAGGCAGAAGGTATCACTATTTCTCGGATGATGATATACGAGTTCAAGCACCAAGATTCAGCATCGAATTCGCGAGTGAGAAAGAGCTTACGGTATATTATAAGTGATGTGCCAAGCAAGAAGGTTTTGGTGTAAGGACATAGAGGATGAAGAGAGATGTAAGGACACAAGAAGGTTACGGCCTAAAATATATTTTATTATTTATTTTATATCTTAACACTACTACTCATGTGTGGGCAATGAGTGAGCCTAACACGTATAATATTTAATTAAATATAGTAGAGTGTAAAGTCGAAGTTCGAATTCAAGATCTCTGGTATGATACTATGTAAGATTATCACTTATCTAAACAGATTAAGCTAATGAAAAAATATAGATTTATTATATATTTTATATTCTTAATCATGACCACCATAAAACACGGCCCATGCGCTACTTAGGGCCGGAGATAAGATTGTAGACACCTTGATTGGGGCGTGAGGGATACATATATGTCATCATCAACGCAGATGTTCCCCTCAGTAGCCTAGCAATATCCGGATCCATATTCGAGTTTTGACAAACCTTTAATGCGGCGGGATTTCCAAATCTAGACTGAATTTAAACCTGGATATCAGATCCGTATCCAAGTTTTGAAAAGCGAACAAATATTTGCATGAATAATCCAGTCAAAACTTGAACAGATATCCAGATTTCGGCCCAATTTAAACCTGAATATCATTCAAATGTATATTTTATAAATTATTCCTTTATGCTGTAAATTATTTGAATGAAGTTTTGTGCATTTTTTAAATAAAATTTTGATTAGATCTTTTGTCTAACCTACTTACTGAGAAACACGTGGTAGTTCGTATATTATCAAGGGAAAGATACTATTAAATATTTTTTATAATAATTTGCCTTTCAAGAAATGATAAAAAAAAAGGAGGAAAAAAAAAGAGGTTGGTAGTGAAGAAAGAAAGAGCGGTGCTACTTTACCGCTTGAGTATCACTGCTCCATTTGACTGTTAAGTTATTTTGATTCTTTTTTTTCTCATTTTTTTTCATATTTTTTAATATATTTAAATATTTTTGAAAAAAAAATATACTAATATATTAAAAATTATTTTCTTAATTATTAAGTAAATTTTTTTTTTAAAAAAATTAAGTACACAAACGGTTAAAATAAATAGATAAAATGAGAAGATAAAAGTAACATTTTTCATGCTACAAAATATAGGGGTTGTTGACCAAATTGTTTGAACAACTATTTTAATGAAGCCAAATTGGAAGTGGCTTTTCCTATATTCTTCTAGTTTTCGAGGTTGACCGACACCCGCACTCCGTGAGTCAGTTGTTGGGCTGATCCATTGAGAAAAGGAAACCTCTTTTCTCAACATAAAAGTCGGCTTTATGTTGTCTTGTCATCGAAAGGCGAAAGACCAAGCCGCAACTGCACTTTATTTTCTGAATTGCTTTGCATGTTTAACACGTGGAACAATTTCTTTGCGTCCACTACAAATTAAGACACAGAAATATTTCATTCAAAATGTTGTATCAGCACATAGAAAAGAATAAATGGTTTGAGGATAGTCCTCTAAAGTAATTACATGTCCCAGTCAACTTTAACAAAGCCTCTAGTGTTGGTGTTGCACATCCTGAAATTCTGTGAGAATTTCTCCGAAGCCATATGTTGCGGGCTATACACATCGTCAATGCTATATATATATATATATATATATATATATCTTGTTCAGAAAGCCTTCGCTGAAAATGGATACATAACTACGGAAAGTTTTGGTGTTTCAAATAGGATTTTTGAAAGGTCAAATGAAATAATATAAGAAATCTGTGAATAATAATGAAATAGTTTGTGAATAATAGTGAAATAGTTTGAATTAAGATTTTTATTAGATTTTAAAAAATGAGAGATAAAAAGTTGAATAAAGATGTTACAAAATTAAAATATAATTTCTAAATAATATTTTTGTTTTGAAACTTGAAAAAATTAAATAATTTTTTATATTTTATTTATATATAAATTTAAGAAAGTCGTAATGATTAGTAAAAAGTAGGTGAAAAAGTATGAAAGAGAAATTGAAAAGTGTTTATGTTTGTGTAGTGTTTAGATTATGAGAAGGGATAAGATGAGATCAACTGCGCATCCAAACGGGTAAATGTAACAAATTTGGTATTTTTTTTTCCGAATTGTATACATGTTTTCGATAGATATATATCTATATATATAATAATAATAATAAAAATAAGACCAACTTCATATGTATATTTTTCTCTATTTAACATCTTCAAATTCTAATAAATAATTGAAAATGGGAAATGATATATGAAGATAACTATTCAACAACTTAACCATGCATGTCCACTGATATGTTACACTCTAGATCAGCTGCCTTTGTTTAATTCCTGATAAAATAGGTAGCACCTTTGAAAGGCACAATCATTGATCTCATAATCTCAGCTGTTCTTTCCTATTGAGATTGCAATCAGCAATGGTAAATAATTGACATGAGCATCAATTAATTGATGTTATCACAGGGAGAGATAGAGCAGCAGCTGCTTTCAATTTTATCCATTTATATTGATTATTTTTTATAGGTTACTTAGAGAGGCAATGACATGCCTACAATTATCTTGTAATTATTTTAGAGGCTATTTTACAATTTAATTACCAATAATATCGTACAATTTTATTAAAAATAAATCTCGCTTTTACAAAACTACTCCCTATTTTATAGTAAGAGTACTTATAAATTATTGGAAATTTATCATTTTAGTACCTAGAAAACAAAGGTCCTAAACATGTTCTCCACATTTTAAATATAGAGATATTTACACAAAGCAAAACACTCCTGGCCGGCTCACTTTCATATTGTTTGATCTATAATGATACACCTCCAACTTTTATACAAGTATTTTACCACTCACTTCAAATCAATTATGAAAGTGAGCCGGCCAGGAATGTTTTTGTGTCACTTCATTAAAAAAATATTTTTAATTTTACATAAATGCCTTTTATTTTAACTAGAGTTGAAAAATAGTTGTAAATGAGTCGTAAGTTTATTATTTTCCATATTTTATATATTAAACTATATGTAAATGGATAAAACCACGGACCCCTCACAGATTTGTTATTGTTCATTGTAATGTTTAATGAATGGTAAGACATCTACAAGGGGTACATGCTTCTCGGTCATCCTTCATTTTTTTGGCCTGTCTAGACTTTTTAGATGTATCACCGCCGGCTCTCCTCACAAAACCACAGTGCCAGTCTGCCACCACCACCAAAATTAGCCTCTCCACCCGATCCATTGAAATTAATTAGCAGAAAACAGTCCAATCTCGACAACATGTGAGGCTCATGTGCCACCATCCTCGATTATATCTGAATCATTTTTGTTTCATAGCCATCTTCCCTTACCACTTTCGCTTATGTTTCTCTTTTTAACAATCTCATGCTTTGCTTTTGGATCT
>QEOT01002751.1:39253-87521 GCA_003123785.1 Pterocarya stenoptera | reverse complement strand
TTTTTTTTTTTTTTTTTTTTTTTTTTTTTTTTTTTTTTTTTTTTTTTTTTTTAGAGCTAAGATCTGCACCTGCATTGCTACCATAAAAGACTGCCATGAACAGTGCACTACTTGGGGAATATAGAACCGGATTTTAATAGTCATTTTCTTTTATTTATTTATTCACCTTTGTTGCTCAATACTAACATGTTTATGGATATTTGTTGGGTCCCCTTCCTATCGTTTGTACTGCCTTTTAATTTTGTGTTATTATCTATTGGAAGGGCTTTTCTGTCCCTATCCAGTTAGGGCCACTTGAAAAACCCAGTAACTTGGAAGACAAAGGGCATATTGTGCACCTGTTGCTAGAAAATCACGCCTCTCAATAGGATTAATGTAGTAATTGTCACGAAAAACTGAAGACTTCTCCACAGAAGGAAAAAAACGAGACATTCACCCAAGTATGATAAACCCCCCCTATAAATTCAAATCCCAAGACCTAATAGCCGTTATTCGATCTTTATCGGATGAAATCCTCGCCTATATAAAGAGCTAGTGCTGGTGACTCAAGGTAACTTTTTCCCTAGATTTCTCATAATAGTACACCAGGCACATCGCTCTTCTAGGACACCTTTTCCAAGATGGGTATATCCAGTAGACTGCGACAATCAGCTACACCGCTGAAAGATCTTTCTAGAGATGCAGTACAACCCCTGGGAGCCATAACCTAACCAGTCTCAGTCGGAAAAGGGGCGTGCACCACCATCACTATGATCAACTTCCTAGTGGTCAAAGCCCCGTCAACCTATAACTCCATATTAGGGCATCCAACTCTGAACAACCTTAGAGTTGTCACCTCTACATATCATTTGAAGATGATGTTCCCGATGGAGGAGGGTGTAGGGGAAGTACGGGGCGAGCAAGTACTAGCACATGAATGCTATGTGCAAGAGCTCAAAATAGGGGGAATGGATGTCTGAGCATTAGAGAATCAGAATTAGGTCAAGGTCCCAGCCCCACCACTAGTTCTCCTCGACTGAGATGTGGAAGCGCGGGATGAGGAAAACCTATAATAGGTGGAGGCAAATGAGCTGCTAGAGCTGGTAACGTTCCATCCAAAACGGTCGGAGGCCACAGCACGGATCGGAACCAGGCTGCAACCCAAGACGTGAGAAGCACTGAAGCAGCTCCTGGTCGAGCATAGAGACGTGTTCGCATGGAGTCATGAAGACATGCCCGGAATAGACAACACGGTCATTGAATACTGCCATTGTGTTGACCCCTAGAGTAGGAAGGTCCAACAGAAGAGGAGATCATTCAGCATGAAGAAGTATCCGGCCATACCTCAGAAACTTGTGAATCTAATGTTCAAGAAACAGATCGGGCGTAGTATGGAAGTTTACATCGATGACCTACTAGTTAAGAGTAAAGAGCCATCCCAGCACCTAGAGGATTTGAGGGAAGCATTTGTCATGTTGCGCAAGTATAAAATGAAGTTAAACCCAGCCAAATGTGCCTTTGGCATCAGCTCGAAAACGTTTTTGGGTTTTATAGTGTCTAAGAGAGGAATAGAGGCCAATATAGAGAAAATTAAGGCAGTCATGGAGATGAAGCCTCCTTAGAATAGCAGCGAGAAGCAGAAACTGGCCAGTAGAGTTGCAACACTAAATATATTCGTATCTAGATTACAGATAAGTGCTTGCCTTTTTCAAGGTCTTGCATCAAGTACACCCCATTACAATGAGTGTGATCAAGCATTCCAAGCACTGAATCAATGCCTATCCAGCTCATCCCTACTAAGCCAACCCAAGCAAGGGGACACCTTTACATGTACCTAGCGGTATTAACCCCATGCAGTTTCGGCGGCTTTGGTAAAAGAAGGGACAGCTCAGAAATTGATCTACAACACAAGTCACGCCCTCCGTGGGGTGGAGTCGAGATACCCTTGAACGGAGATGTTGGCCTTCACACTAGTAACAAATGCCAGGAGGTTGTGGCCATACTTATAGGCCCATTATATCAAGGTTTTGACGAAGACTCCTATAAGGAAAGTGCTACAGAAGCCAGATGCCTCCAGACTCTTGGTGAGCTGGTCGATCGAGCTAAGTGAGTTTGACATCAAGTACCTGCCAAGACACACAATGAAAGGCCAGGCTCTAGTAGATTTTGTTGCCGATTTTTACCAACTTTCCCGAAGTTGTATCGATCACACCGGTCGGGAAGCCCTGGAAAGTCTTCCTTAAGGGCTCGTCTTGCCACACTGGTGGGGGGTAGGAGTCCACATAGTGAGTAGCTTGAGAGAAGAACACCCTTATATGGCAAAGCTCGCCTTTAGAATGACCAATAACGAAGCCGAGTAAGAAGCATTGGGGGTGAGGCTCTCGATAGCTAAGTCGATATGGGCCATTGAGGTAAAGGTGAATGTAGAGTCTCAAGTGGAAGTCAACCAAGAATCAGGGGAATACACAACTAAAGGTGAGAAGCTGAAGAAATACGTGCATGTGGTGTGGGAGAAGCATGACCGGTTTGGTTATTTTAACATTGAGCAAATACCAAGGGAAGATAACTGTGTAGTGGACAAGCTAGCAAGAACAACCTCAGGAATGGAGGAATCCATCCTACCATGGGAAGTGGTAAGTAGAGTTATAGAAATCCTCGCCATCAGGGCCGAGATTGCAGAAGTAAGGTTAGGAGAATTGGAGTGGGCTCGAGAGGTGATATGATACCTAGATGCCAGAGAGCTCCTAGCAGGGAAGGAAAAGGCAACAAGGACCAAAAGAAGGGCCATGCATTTTGCAAGGGTGAACGAAATCTTTTATAAGTGGAGTTTCTCAACTCCCTTATTGAGGTGCATCTCTCCACAGGAAATGCAATACATCTTGGCAGAGATATATGAAGGAGTGTGCAAGAATCGCTCCAGTGGGAAAGCCTTGGCGAGAAAGGTTGTAAGGGTAGTTATTATTGGTCCCGTGCCCTCAGGGACGTAAAAGAGTTTGTCAAAAGCGCATGAAGTGCCAGCTATTTACCCCAAAACCACAATGTCCGCCTTAAGATTTGATCTCCATAACGTCGCCTTGGCCATTTGCATAGTGGGGGATCGATTTGGTAGGTCCCCTTCTACTGGGGAAAGGAGGTGTGAGATTCGTGGTCATCACCGTAGACTATTTTACTAAGTGGGTAGAGGCAGAGCTCCCAACGACGATCACAACGATGAGCATTACTAAGTTCCTATGGAAGACTGTTGTAGGCTGATTTGGAATTCCCCAAAGTATTGTCTCAGATAGTGGATGATAGTTTGAATCATAACATTACCGAGAATGGTGTCTCGAGTTGGGGATTAAGTTCAAATATTCATCTCCAGGGCACCCCTAGACCCACGGACAAGTGGAAGCGACCAACAAGTCCCTACTCAGGATCTTAAAGAAAAAATTGACGGATAAGAAAAGAGAATGGGTGGAAGAATTCCCGGGTGTTCTATAGGCATACAGAACCACAGTTAAAACTCCGAAAGGGAAACCCTATTCGCCCTATCTATAGGAGCAAGGCAGTAGCACCCGTAAAGATCTAAATACCCAAGTACCGTGTCCAACACTTTGACCAATGACAACAAAGCACTGGAAGAGCACCTCAATCTTCTAGATGAGAAACAAGAAGAGGCTGAGACACAAACGACTCTCAACAAAAGGAGAATGGAGCACGGTTTCAACCGAGGAGCCAAGCCCAGGACCTTCAAGATAGGTGACCTAGTCTGAAGGAAAACTGGAATGACCATGCAGGAAGAAGGGGAGTTTGGTCCCCGTTGGGAAGGACCTTACATTGTGATTGCTAACAATCGGCCAGGATCTTATCACTTAAAAATGCCCAGGGAAAGGAAGCTACCTCATCCATGGAATGCAGAGCGTTTGAGAAGATATAATGCATGATTTGTATTATTACACAGTAAAGGGCAATGAATAAACTTGTTGACTTCCCCCTATCATGTGTCTCTAATCTTGAATGTTAGCGCCTCACCAAGGTTGAGTCCTTAGACGCTAGACTATGCGACCCTTGCACCGAGGATAGGTCCTTAGACTTGCGTTTAAACACGGGCAAACAAGTCTCTCTGTAACGCCCGTTCTTATGGTGGGACTTTGAACAATAATTTAAGAAAAGAGACAGGAATTACTGATCATTTTAAAACTTTTTCTCTTTCCTTTCCATGATATAAAAGATTCTATGTTTTAAAATTAAAACATGCCCTATAAATTAAAGAGAGTTTACACTTAAAATCATTAAGTTAAATTAAAAAGACCTTTTACAAAAATTTGACTTTCATACATTACGTAAAACGTGCAAAAACTTATGTCACTCTTTCCTTGGAGCGTGTCTGTCCTGATGCTTCGTACTCATTTTGTTTTTGAGAGGGGAAGAAACATATGTAAAAAAGCAATGAGTCAAATATTCAGTAAGCATTACTTCATACTCTAAAAATATACTAACATAAGTTTTTATTCATGCATTTGACATTCATCTATATACTTTACATAAAGAACTCATTCCATTTAAAAATATTACAATGTGAATTTTTTCTTAAAAAAACATTTTCCTTTCTCATAAAACATTTCACATACCTTGTACATTCAATCAGAAAGAAACTAAATCATTCATACATTGAATTAACTCTTTTCACTTTTCCTTTAGCTAGTACACACTGTTACGCCCCGTGTGTTGGGGTTAACAATCTTTTAGACCCAGGTTCGGCTCGTGGCCACAGGTTAGGAATCCCTTTCAGTTAGGGGTAGCACTTGGTGCACTACCAGTGCTACTTACCCTACATTACAATCTACCTAGTCTATTGGTACCATCATTCATTCATGACAGTTGCGTATTTTTATACATTAAAACAATCATTCATTTCATTTCATTTCTTTTCATTCATTCATTCCTTTTAGTCATTTTCTTTTCATTTCTTTTCATTCATTAGTCCATCTCATTTCATAAACATTATTTAAAAGCATATGCATAAACATCATTTCATGGCATTCTTTAAACATCCTTTCATTGCATCATTTAAATACACTTTCATAGCGTCATTTAAATACACTTTCATTGCATCATTTAAATATCATTTCTTAGCATCAAGTATAAACTTCAACATTTCATTACATGAAAAATAAAGACAGTAACTACTATTTGTTACATTCATTCACATGCATACAACTATTACTTTGGGTGCATAAATAGGGGCTACCAAAGAAGGCCTTTACATACATATACCTTTTAAACCTTCATGCTTAGCATACTTTCATAAAATATCTTTTAATTCTCTTTCATTGCATAAAAGAACATTTTTCATAAAAGTTTTTCATTTTCATTTTCATTTCATATCATTTAGAAAACTCCATAAGAATATAAACATAATTCTTACTTGGACTCCATGCTATTTACATTTCATGCAGTCCATTCATGTGCATGTCAGATGACAACTTACATATATAACTTTACATCATTCCATTCCTTAAGTACATAAGTAACTAAAACTTAGAAAATGCATAAACTACTATCAACTTAGACTTCTTTCACTTAGACATACTCTACTATCCAATTCCATCCTTCATACTTTCCTTTATAACCATTCTCTAAATATTCAAACTCGTAGCTTGGAACCCACTTAAGGTCACATTTCCAACACATAATATTCTACTTCAAGTTCTTATCCTTTAAAGTGAACCTCCTCGATTCACTTTAAAAGTTAAGACACATTATTACTTTCATCATACTCTTCCTATCAAACCATCCATTCCGATGCATAACTTAAACCAACCAAGTTATACATCACAATCCTAGTCAATACATACATCTCTTCTTCCATTCATGCATAATCTAACCCATACTTCATCATAACGCAAACCAAGTATAATACACATCTTTAAGCCAACTCTAAGACTTAAACATCATGTATTCATATTTAAGACAGACTATCCATTATATATGGTAAATCTGTACGGCACATGTGTCCAACCAATTTACACATGTACCTCATTCTTTTATCACCTAAGATCAACATATAGTCTACCCAAACACTTCCACTTGTTTTGACAAGCTTCCTACAAGTCAACACAATTCTAACCAACACATCGCTTCACATAGCACAACCAAACTACATAGCATATTCCGACACTTCATAACTCAACCTACACGAAATACAACCAAATCACAACTATGCCACATCCTATCACGTCACATAGTACACAACCACCTTCCAAACTGCATAATGATCCCATCACTTCACATGACATTCGGCCACTTCACAAACCACATAGTGATCCATCACTTCACATTCACAGTTCACTACACAAAACACATTCACAATAGTCCTATCACTTCACAATCACAACCCCATCACAAACACACCGCAGCTTCACATTTAATCCCAATACTTCATAACATTCCGCCATATCACCAACTACATCACAACTGTACAACAACCCTGACACTTCACTCACATTACTTACAGCCACAACACAACTACACAAAATGTCCATCACTTCTAACTACACAGCCACGTTACAACTACTCCAACCACAATCCACATTTCACAATACAACATATACACAATGCCATTTCAATTTCAGCTTCACAACATAATATTTTGGTTGTAAAGGGATAGAAATTATACCATAATTCGGGAGTTGAGAGCTTGCTGTTGCTACTTGCTGGTCCTCAATGGTCTAATGGTGGTTTTTTGTGACAATGAAGGTGGGGCGAAGGCAGTGTTTGCAGTGGTCGTGAAACTCAAGGTGTTGGTTGTTTATGGTTGGGAAGGGCTAAAAGGTGGCTGGGTAGTGGGGGGCAAAGGGCTATGCATGGAGAGACCTGTGGTGGTGTCGTGCTTGATAGTTGGATCTTGGTGGTTGATGGCTGAGGAGATTGGAAAAAAAGATGGAGAGGGGTGGTCGTGGTGGTGCTGGGAGGTCACGGCGGCGTTGGGACTCGCGAACAGAGGAGGACGGGAGAGAAAGGGAGGCGACTGGGCTCACAGAATGAGGGGTTGTTGGCTATGGAAGGTTGGGTTGCTCATGGTGGGGGTTGGAGGCTTGCTTCCATTAATGGTGGTACTAGGTAGCGACGATATGCTCTTGGTGTGGCAGCAAGGCTGTGGCCAACGAGATCGTAAGGGAGAGGGAGACAGAGGCATTGAACTGAGCTAGGGTAAACGATGGTGGCATGGGGGTGCCACGAGGCTCGACTGAGTTGGGTTTCTCGTGTGGTGGTTCGCGGCGGCGCTGGAACCCACTAAGGTCATGGTCGACAGATGAGAAAAGCATATGGGAGAGCTATTGGGAGGCTGAGACGTACGACAGTGGACCGAGAGAGAGAGAGAGGAGGTGGTGGTCGCGACTTTGGAACAACTAGCTTTGAGACTCTGTGAGATAGGCTTGAAGAAGAGAGAACAATGAAAAGAGGGAGAGGAAAGTGATCAAAGAGAAATGGAGAAGGGAGTTTATCGGCGTGCGGTGGCGTGGCTGGTGGTGGCACTATGGAGGTGAGGGAGAAGTGAGAGTCACGGTTGGGAGGGTGAGAAACGGCGAAGGGGTAGGGGAGAGAGGGAAGATAGGAAAAGAGGGAGGGGAATTAGGATTTTAATCCTAACCCTACATCTAGGGGTCCCTAACCTAGATCCAACGGTGAGGATTAAACTAAGAGGAATATAAGAGGATTAAATAGAAAATAAAGACTAGAAAATAAATGGAAGATAAATATACTAAGTATTAAAACCAAACTATTTATTCTTGATCAAATAATAATATTCTTCATCATAAAATAAAATGATGAGTTTAATAAATATTTCTAAGAGAAATAAAAGCATCTAAATAAATAAGAGTTTTTAACATAAAATAAAATAATGAATATTAAATAATATTCCTAAAGAAATAAAATCATTTAAATAAAATAATTTTCTAAAACTATATTACTTTCGGAGCTCTAAAATACAAAAATGCTTACTTGAAAAATTAGGTTTGGTTCAATAATACTAAATATACCCCATTTAAAATAATTTTGAATATTTGAAATATGTCAAAGACTTTAAAACATTGGGCTCCATTTAAAAGTCATATGCTAAACTTAAGACACAAATTCGAGATTTAAAATGAAAAGGTGAGACTCGTGATCAATTGAGAGAAAAATGAGAGGTTGGTCACACTCTTGACTACGCGACCCTTGCCATTGAGATTGAGTCTTTAGACTCATGGTGAAACATGGGCACGCAAGTCTTTAGACTACGTGACCCTCGCCCACGTGGCCAAGTCTTTAGACTCATGGTGAAACACATGCACACAAGTCTCTAAATTGTGTGACCCTCACCTACTGAGGTAGATTTCTTAGATTCACAGTGTAACAAGGGCACACAAGTCCATTAGAGGCGTAGACGCTCACCTTATCAAAGTCAGGTCCTTGGACTCACCCAACAAAGCTAAGGAGAATCTGTCCCTTCGACCACGACACTCAAGCAATGATCGTGAAGGAGACCACATGCAAGTAATCCATATGAGAGATTAACTAACAAAACGTATAAGGAAATTTAAAATACCTTTCATTCAAAACAATGAACGCTACCCAAAATATGCCAAAAAGACTGATTGATCGGGATACAAACTATACAAGAAAGAATACAACACAAAAAAACAGAAAATATTCAAGCTGGAGGAGCTGGAGAAGTCGGGGGTGGGAACGAGTCGGGCATTGAGTCCCTTCCCAAAGTGTTGGCAAATTGACGGGTGGCATGGTCATATTTAAAGAACTTAAGGTTTAGCGACTTCAAGTTGGTCTGGGGATTTGCCAGCAGGAAAGCTTTCAACCTTTCTAGACCGGCGTCGTAACTATAGCCAAAGGCCCTGTTATGGACAAACTTGGCTGACATGAGTTTAGGAGATAGGAGAAAGAGCTCTACTCTGGAGGAGGCCAGCTCGGATTCTAGATCTTTGATTTGCTAATCTCGAGCTCTAACCCTCCTATTGAGGCATAATAAAGGGTCACTTAGTTCATTCCGCCTTTTATCCTTCTATTTGCGAACTTTCTTCATCGTTCAATGATTTGTTCCAACTCTCGCTCACCTTATAGAGTTCTAGTCTCAGAACTCGACAAGCCTCCTTAGCTTTAGCTGTGCTCTTGGCAAAATCATGGCAGCATTTCTTAGAGCTCGTTTAGATAGTAAGATGAGATGAGATGAGATGAGATAAGATGGTTTTAGATGAGTTGTCAACCCTTTCCTCGACTATGGGCTGGGGAGTACCAGTGGCAACGGGGTTGACTGATGAAGGCTGCCCCACGCCTCCCTCTTCGATGACGATGGAAGCTGGTTCTTCCCTTCAGCGGCAATGGGTGAAATGACTTTTCCTTGCCTCCCAAAGAGGTGCTGGATGGTGAGGAGGGAATCAAGACTTGACCCTCGTTTAGGTCTAGGTTGATAGGGAGTACAAGAGTGTCGCCACCTGAAAGGATCGAGGGGATGGACCATGGGGTAGGCTCCCTTTCATCTACCTCTTCTTGAGAAGCAGTCTTGACCCACAATTCGCCATCCTACTCCAAAGTTTTCGCTCCCCCTATTAAAGCAATATCATAAGAGCACTAAAAGAAGAATCCAAGTGGCCATGAGAAAAAGCAATGTTTGCTTCCTTCTCTTCGTCGACCGACCCTGATCTAATAGTGGGATCGATGGGAGAATATAGCTTGGTAGCTGGGCAGAATCGAGCTGCTGGGAAGGAAACTCGAAGTCGAAGGTCATGGCCCAATCTGTAAAAGACTGCCTGAATTGATCGTCGAGGCCATCCGAGTCAAGGGAACCCACCCAAGCGAGGGGTTTCCTACCTGGTGGAACCTGAATTGATTCCGAACGATCGTTTGATGGGTGAAAAGGTTCTGGCTCTGCTCAAGGGCAAGCCCATGCCGCACGAGGCCCAAGTGCTGTCTTGACCTCCTGGCAAGGCCGCTTCCCCTCATTCTCTAGCGGGCTGATGGAGGGTCTTTTCTTGCTATAGGGAATGACTGGTTCCTTAAAAAGGTAACAACTAATCACATGGGACCGGTTGTGCATCACCAAAAATCTATCAATGTTTCCCCTCGTCAAAAGGCGTTCTATCCTTAAAACTGCCTCCTGGTGTTGCTCGACCTTGGAGTAAACCATATTAATGCGAGCTTGCTCTTGCTTAGGAGAAGTAATGAAAATCGACCTATCGTCAGGGACCACTCGAACTGGAAACTCAGAGCCAGTAGCCTCGCGACCAGGGAATTCCCACCTGGCTAGATACAAAAAAAAATAAAAAATAAAAAATAAAAAATTCTTTTGCCACTACTTGGCAGTGGAATTCCGACCCTTAAATAAAGCAAGTTTCGGTACTTAGAGTGAGAATAGAATCTATAGATGTTACCTTCTAACGCCTTAACTGCATGGGTGGAGACAAACTCTCTAGCAGTCAAATAGGGATACTCCTCTTGGGCAAGCTCTAAAAAATTCTCCACGCAACACAACAGCACATCAAAATCCTCCAGGCATTGGAGTGTAACTGGTCAGGAGCCAGTTTCAAGAAGTCGAGGACGTTATGGACCAATTGGCAAAAAGTGAGCCTCAACCCATGAGTAAGGGCACAGGTGGTGAAAGCCATCTTCTCAGCAAAGCCCTCAGAGTCAACAATCCCACAACAAGGGACCACAAGGACCATCGAGTCAGGGATTTCATACAACTCAATCAATTTCCTAAGGTCAACCATAATAAGAATGAAAGACTAATCAAAGCCTTCGTAATAAGGCACTTCACATTAAGAAGATGATTGTGGTGCCTTCAAAAACCCCAACGGATGGGGAGAGTGAGAATCACTTGAAGGAAATCGGGAAGTATTCTTGGGGGCCATTGATATGAACAGGTGAAGTGAAGGATGAGGGCTAGGGTTTTGACATAGAACACCATCAAAGAGGAAGATGAGAAAATATAAGAAGTGAGAAGAGGCTGCGAGAAGAGGGACAGTTACTTATATAGGAGAATGAGTGATGGTTGAATACTCTAAGCGAAAAGCAAGTGGACTAACAAAGAATCATCGTGGGCAGATCCCACGATCTGGTGATGTGACCAAATTTAGACATAGAGCCATTATGTATTCTCCAGGCATGGGAGTACGAACGGCCAATCAAAATTGATGATGTAGTAGGCAAAACTGTTCATAATGATTAAATTCCCGCCATGCTAGCATGACGAGAATTGGTGGGGCAGCTGGAAGGGATTTTCTATGCTTATTAGACAAGCTTGATGAATTCAGTTAGGGCCCACACCAAAAGCCTAGTAATTCGGAAGACAAAGGGCATATTCTGCACCCGCTGCCAGAAAATCACACCTCTTAGTAGGATTATTGTAGCAATTGTCACGAGTAACAAAAGATTTCACCACAAAAGGAAAAGAAAGAGATATTTGCCCAAGTATGGTAACTCCTCCCTTGTAAATTCAAATCCCAGGACTTGATAATTAGGGCCCTAAAATCAAAGGAGAAGATCAAGCCGTTATTTGATCTTTATAAGATGAAATCCTCACCTATATAAAGGTCTAGTGCTAGTGATTCAACGTAAATTTTTCCCCAGATCTCTCATTATATTATAATATGTTGATATTTCTGACTTAGGCATCAGAGGTGCACTAGGCACACCGGGCCACCACCTTTGTTGTCACACGTTGATTGCGTTAGTCGACAGGATGTGAAACACGTCTTCAACCTCTATCCTGCTTATAAAATCAAGAAATACCTCATATCGACTTACTTTCATCATGGTTAAGAATATAACGTGGTATTGGTTGAATTCTGGCCACAATAGAGTTGGTGCTTTTTTACAGTACTTGTGAATCAAACATGAAAATAATGGGATAGGGTAGAAGGCTCTAACATATAATGAGATTAGGATATCTAACAAATTTGATTTATTAGTGAAAGAGTTGATGAATGGACTAGTTTAATGAATAGTAAAAAAAATAATCTTAGAGTTTGGACATCAATAAATAAGCCAACCAAATTATATATATTGTTGAGGATATGTTTCATATACCTGCAATCAGTCCTAGCAACCTGTAATCAGAGAAAAGATTGGCTCAAGGTTTAGGTGAGAGATACCTTCGATGCCATGTTAGTGATAAGTGGTATGTTGAAGTATGGTATTCTAACATAGATCAAGAGATTGTTGGTGTGTACCTCATTGGGTATTTATAAGGGTGGGCAGCAGGTGCTTGCCCCTTGGTCCGGCCCTACCTGGGCCAGCCTAGTCCAACTTTTCATATATATATATATAATTTTTTTAATAAAACGACTTTGTTTCATATTAGATTTTGTTTTAAAAGCTCTCCCCTGCGCCGATCTCCCTCTCTTTCCTCTCTATCTCTGTTGTTGTCTCCAGTCTCTCGGACTTTCTCCCTCTCGGTGTGTCCCAACTCAGCTTGGCTATATATATATATATATATATCTCTCTCTCTCCCTGTCCCTCCCTCCTCCCTCCCTCTCATAGTGGCACGGTAGCGGTCATCATAGGTCGTGGGTAGTGGGCGGACGACCTTGGGGGCAATTGTCCACGGGGGTGGGACCAAGGCCTGGGGGCCCAACTTGCACCCACGCCCATGTAGGGGTGGGGCCAAGATGGTCTTCGTCCAGAGTGAGTGGGTAGTGCCCCTAGGTAATAAACTAATTGTCTTGACATTATAAGGCTCTTGTCTTGATTTGAATTTTCACTATTGCTTTTTGAATGTAGGATCTTAGGACTCAATACGGGCTTGTAATTGTGCCCACTTGAGGCGGACATCTTGCTAAGATTCGTTATTCGCTGCTACGACTTTACTAATGCTCTCAAGTAGTCCAAGATCGAATTCACAAGGATGGGTGTAGAATTGCAATCCAAAGCAAGAAAATCAAATAGAACAAGAAAACTTAGGAGGAAAGATTATTAAGGGTTGATTGAGTTGCTGAAGAAACAATGAGTTCCAAACTATGGAGAAAAATATCAATATCTTAAAACATTAAGGCTTCGGGATTTACACACAACACATCTGAAGATAGTTTCAAGAATCTATTTTATAACTCAAATAAACTTCATACGAAGGATAATCTTAGTCAGATGATTTAGCAATTAAAGCACATATTACTTTTCCAAGATAGTTTCATGAATTTGATTGATTTTAGGCAAAATAGATCTAGAGAATTTATGCGCAAGGAATTATAAGCATTCAACGTGCCCAGAGTCTACGATAAATCAAAGAATTATATAGATTAAATCTCTTTTTCTAGAGTGGTAAATCAATCTGAAAACATCAAAACTTACACATAAAAACCA
Organism: Pterocarya stenoptera; assembly: GCA_003123785.1. Taxonomy (NCBI): domain Eukaryota; kingdom Viridiplantae; phylum Streptophyta; class Magnoliopsida; order Fagales; family Juglandaceae; genus Pterocarya; species Pterocarya stenoptera. The sequence goes on along the minus strand of QEOT01002751.1, from coordinate 74,204 downwards.
TAAACAGATTGTTAAGAACATACCAAAATATGGTTGGGCTTTACCTTGCACTTTAGCAAGGTGTTTAGCAATCCATAAGTAAAAGAAAATAAAATAATAAACTAGCATTTTTCTTGGCCTCCCTCCCCTCAATTGCGTGCTAATGATATGCTTATATAAGGTAGAAAAGAAACCCTAAAGTTTTCATGATTCCTCTCTAAAAGGTTGCTTAACTTTTAGGACTTATATTGGCAGTCTCATATGTGCTTCAGTAGTTATAATTTAGAAATACTTATCAGACACAAAGTTGTAGCCCTTTACGATAGCTTTCCGACCCATCAATAATTTCATCAATCGAATATATGAGTAGAAAGTTATGATTGAAACACTAAATTATGTCCAGGTTGTCTCCTAGTGTATTTCAAACTTGGACTTCTTATGGATTCCTTCTGTGATTTCTTTCTCTTTTTCTTGATCCAAATTATTCTCAAACCCTACAAAAAATATATTTATGCATTAAGAGCTATTTTAAGCACAAACTTAAGAAAAAAACATTATTCTAAAACTACATATAATATTCATGAATTAACCTAAACTAAATATAATAAAGCTATCTACTAATGAGATAAATGGGCAAAACTAAGCTATTATCTGCCCCTTCCATTACATTGCATCTTTAGTAGAAAGGCTCCAATTTTGTGTACACGTGTGCCACAACTCTTCTAAGTTGCCATATCCGTTGAGTTTATGACCTTTATACAACCATGAGGCCCATGGGCCTCACATAACACTAACCCTTAACCATATAGGGTGGTTTGATCCATGCTTTAAGGGGAAGATTGGGTCTAGCATATATTAGGAAAGAGTTTTTCTACAGATCAGTCACTATTCACAGTTGATCTGTAGCACACCTTATGTGTCATTCTTTTAAACAAAATTGTATTTCAAAAGGTCGGTTCAGTTGCTTTTCCCCATTCGAATTTGCCTCTGCGAAATTCCTCCCCCTTGTCACATTCATCTGCCTAGCGCCACCCGGCGACACCATCTCTCTGTCCAGCTTGAGAGTGAGTTTTTAACTAAAAATCTTGTGAAGTGTACTTAAAACATCATTATAACGTTTGAAAATCCTCTCCATTTCAATATAATTTATGCTATGTTTCTTTTGCTTCTTGTACAACTTTAATTTGTTGAAACAACATATATATCTCAATAATCTTAATATGTAAAAGCTTATCTCATCATGATCACTAGTTAACTACTCTCATTTTATACATAGAGCTAGCTAGCTATGAACTGCTATCAATTATGATGATCATATGGCTCATAAATATGCCCTACCCTCTGCCGAGTAATCCGGAGGATTTTAGACAAGTTGAAGACTCATTCCAGGTATTACATCAACAATTAACATATTAATTTGTTTAAAGTCATTCCACTTTTTCTAACAATGTGTCGGTTTGAGCAAATGCCACCTTATATGCAGTACCATCCGCTGAGTAATCTGGAGGACCTGAGGCAAGAAACGCCCCCCACGTCAACTGTGCCAACTAGTGCAGAATTTGAAATGTTGGAAGTACAGATCAAAGTTGTCATGCTGCTGATAGTATTACACTTTTGTTTGATTTGACTTTAATGATGCTAATATTGAATTGATGCTAATCCATCCATATGTTTCCATGTTTAGAAATGTTATTCGACATAAATGAAAATTTAGAGGGTACCACTATTATCCCGGATGATGACTTATGGATTGAAGTACCAAGATCATGTATGGAATTTGAGAGTGAGAAAGAGCTTACAACCTACTATAAGCAATATGTCAAGTAAGAGGGTTTTGGTGTAAGGACACAGAGGACTAAGAGAGATGATGTTGGGAGTCATGTGTATATGACTATTGGTTATGCCTGTGGCGGAAAGTACCAACCTAAGCACAGTAATATTTCGAAGCCACAGCTAACAACTAAAACGGATTGTAAGGCAAAGATAAATGCAACGTTGAACAAGAATGACATACTCAATGCACTTTTCTTGTAGATAATACAAGGTGATTCCTGGTATAGATGGGTACTGACTTTCTAGGGAACAATTTAAGAAGGCCCATATGGCTCATACATGTACAGAGTATGGACACGCACACATTTAGTCAGATGTTCAAGATAATAGTACCACATTCACTAATATTTGTTCTACTGAAAGAGAACTCGATTTTGATATTCCCATGAGTTGGATTTCTAAGATGGACAAACAATTGGAGAGGGATGGAGTACTTTCTAGGTCTTTTTGTTCTACTCCATGTATCTAATCTATATTGAAGTTTCAATGTCCATAAACAAGTTAGACCAAATTCATATAACGAATCATCTACGACCCTATATACATATTGTGTTACAATTTGCAATGCAGTATAAAGTTTAGAGAAATGCTAGGCTTATGAAGAGAATTACAAAATGGAACCTCATAAACTGAATACGTTATATTTCTTTACAATAAAAGGAAGTTACAAACTGACTTTCAATCAGACTTGCCACATGCCACATCTGTTTGTAATTTTTCGTAATTCTCTTTATAGGCTGGCATTTATCTAAAGTCTAAGCAATAAATGAAAAGCAGTCCACCCGGGTAATGGATAATATGCCTGTCAGTGTGAATTAAGTTGAAACCATAACAGTGAATCCATGTGTGCTTTTCAGTAAGTTCAAAAAGTCCAGTTAGTTTGAAGGCAAAACTAATTTTATTTTAGAGGAATGCTACATACAGTCGTGGAGAGCGCAAAGCCGTGCAGTCGCTTTGAAAAAGAGTGGAGTCTACTATTAAAAAATTAATTTTCTTTTTGTATGGGTCTTGCATTTATTTACTTTTTTTTATCAAAGTGATTGCGCTGCGCTTGCACACTCATGACTGCAACTATCATTTCTCTTTATTTTATTTGCGGCTAAATATTCTTCATACTGGCATGTCATTCTTTTAGAGCTTACTTTCTGCAAACTTTGCCTAACGTGCGAATCTTTCTTGTCCATGCAATTGTGGAGAACAATATTGTTGAAACCATTCAAGCTTGTCACTATATTTATTCACGAGGCGAGTCATGCTACTGCTTGTAAACTCACATGCGAACATGTAAGAAGCTCTTTTGTTTCCACCTTTTCCCCTTTTCAATTGTTTTGGTTAATGTGTAAAGTCAGAGAGCTGTCTCTCCTTTGATACTAGAGGAAATTAAAGTGAGAAAAGAAGAAAAGAAGTGTTCTTGCACAACCTTTTTTCAATATTTCAAAAAAAAGGAAGAATCATTATTTGCAGATAGCTTATCTATCTAATATTAAGGATGCTTTGTCTTAATGTGAGTTTAAAGTACTCCTGCTCTGATTGGTAGCTTTTCTTAACTCTTATGTAATAACAAATTTATAAGCATTAATATTTTAATGAGTCTCTAAATGATGAAGTGAGAGCCGGTTAAGTATAGGTAAGACGACTGTGGGATCTCTTTGGTTAAGTATAGGCAAAACATAGGTTAAGTATGCTTTCTGTCTTTGGACTAGTATATGCATCTAATTTCATATGTAGCTCTTCGTTTGACACAAGAAATTGCATATTCATCACTTATATATGTTGGATACCGACCCCTTAGCACATAATCACTGCATTTTCTCATTATCCATGCGAATAAGTACTAGTGTTTATCTATGCCATATCTTATTGTAGAAAAAGCAACTAACAATGGAACAACATACACAATCACAACATCCTTTTTGTAACCCCAACATAGACACAGAAAAAACATAATGAAATTGTAGAAACAATTTGGACGGAAAATCAAATTACCGTGGCACAAATAAGGACTTCGATATTGGTTCTCTTCCGCAAATATGGACGCAGTACCCCTCGAACTATAATGGCTTTCTGTGTTTGCCCTAGAATCACAGAGAAACAAAGAGATGGAGTAAAGAGGGAGAGGTAAAAATGGGAGGATGTGTGTGTGTGTGTGAGAGAGAGAGAGAGAGAGAGAGAGAGAGAGAGAGAGAGAGAGAGAGGAGCATGCATGGCTATGCCCTAGAAACATAGAGACGAGCCCCGAGGAGTAAAGATGGTATGAGAGAGGAATGCGGGAGATCGGCTTGAGAGAGGAAGTTGGCTGACTGTGTGTTTTTGAAATCGTCTTGATTCAGTTTGGGGCAGCTTGATTTGCGTGGGGAGCTATTCGCAGAGAAGGAAGCTTGAGAAGAGGAAAGGAGAAGGAACAAGGAAGCTATTCACGTGTGTGGGGAGAGGGGGGGGAGTGAGAACCGGTTCACTTGTTAGTGAACTCAGTTTGCCACCTCAGGTGTAGGGTGTGCATTTTGATATAGGGGCTTATGCAAAGATTATTTCATTAGGAAAATTTAATGACTAAACTCCCAATAATTTGTTTTAGTTGAGATTGTCGTTTGTGTTTTTTTCATGAAGTGTCTATACACATATATTTGGGAACACAACTATTCTTAAACTATTTTATTATTATTTACAAACAATTTATTACTATTTCATTATTATTCACAAACTATTTTATTACTATTCACATATGATCTGAGATATTTTTAGAATCCAAATGGAACCTTTGTGATAAACGTGTGGGTAAATATATCCTTAAAGCATTCACATTGGTTTATGCATATGCAAAATCATCTCTTTTAGAGATCCACTTTGCCATTCAAGCAAAACTTCCACATTGGCTTGTGCATATTTGAAGTAAAATAATAATAAAATTATTTTATTATTATTTTTAATTTTTTGCCTAAATATGTTTTTTTTTTAGAGTTTGCAATTAGCACCCAGTAGAAATTCCATTATTTAACCTTTGCTCAAAAACAATAATTTCATGCATCCAAATTTAGCAATTCCTTCATATATATATATATAAAGCAATTCCTATAATAAAATACATCAAATTTATATACACCAAAAAAGAATCCCATGTGCTCATAAAATAATTCCCATGGGGGAGTTGGAGAGAGAGAGAGAGTGGAAGGAGAGAGAAATAATGAGTAAAAAATGTTTTGTGGAGTCAATAGTAGATCTCCAAATTTACATAGACACTGTTCATGGCTAGCTAAATATTTAGAGATGCATAAATCAATGTAGAGGAATTTAGGCTCATATTATGCAAATATGACTTTGCATATAGACTCTCATTGTTTTTAAAAAAATAATTTTTACAATCTAAACAAATAGACACTATGTAAGATTACTCATATCTTAATTGGGTTTAATTTATTGAAAAATACTCTAACCACAAACGAATTATATAAAAGTAATATTACAAATTGATATAATTTGATGTAATTCGTTATATTGTAAAATTATTTTTTTCGTAAAATAAAATCATATGAAATTTAGCATCTATCGACTGACTTATTCACATTAAATATTGTTCCATCAAAGCCCACCACGGCCCAATTTCTAAATTCAATTCAAATGGGCCAAATGTTATTCCACCACATTCAAAATGTTTACATATGTCGAGCCCAGACTGCTGGCCCGGTTTGGATGACTAAAGTATCTTATCTAGACTGTACAGTCCACAGTTTTACCTATCTAAATATTGTATTTTATATTTAAGTTTTGAAAACGTCCACTTCAAAAAGAAAATAAACAACGTAAACTTGACAATAAACAGTTCAAAACAGTAAATTAACAATATAACCTGTTGTGAACAGTGCACAAATAGTGTAAAATTTTGAGATTTCGGATACTCTATAAATACTATAGGACCTAGACATTTTTCAAATTTCAAAAAGTAAATATTATCATATTTTATCTCACTATCAAAATATACAATTTTTTACAAATTATTTTATCCCATTTTAATAAAAACATGTCTCTTTCATCTCATTTTAACTGTTTATTCGAACGTGCCTATATTCCCAATTAAGGCCCAACATTAGAATTACCCGGTACAGATATAAAATTCTAGGGTTTTTGAATCTAGGGTTTTAGCTCAGACTGTCCATCCATGGCTACCCCCAACCATCCGTACGTATCCAAAAAGAAGAAGAAGAATCAAACCCCGGAAACCGAATTCCACTCGGAACTCACTCTATGCTCCAAGAACAAGGACCTGCGCGCCGCTATCTCGCTATACGAGATCGCGAGTTCACAGGGCACGCGACTAAACCAGTACCACTTTAATGCGCTTCTCTACCTCTGCTCCAACTCGGTCGCGGATCCATCTTTAAAAGCACTAGCTTTGGACTACGGTTTCCGTATCTTTGATCACATGCTGTCGATCAACATCAACCCCAATGAGGCCTCGATCACTGCCGTCGCTCGCCTCGCCGCTGCAAAAGGAGACGGCGAGTACGCATTCGGACTGATCAAGAGCATGGGGAAGTACAGGCTTGCGCCGAGGTTGCGCTCTTACGACCCGGCATTGTTATGTTTCTGTGAGAATTTAGAGGCAGAGAAGGCGTATGAGGTTGAGGAGCATATGGATATAATGGGAGTGAGTTTAGAGGAACCGGAGCTCGCCGCATTGTTGAAGGTGAGCGCGAGTACGGGGAGGGAAGAGAAGGTTTATGGGTATTTGCATAAATTGAGAAATTCAGTGAGAAGCGTTAGTGACTCTACAGCGAAGGTTATTGAGGACTGGTTTTGTAGTGGGAAAGCTAGGGATGTGGGAGACGTGAATTGGGAGGTGGGGGGAGTGGAAGAGGCGGTTTCGAGAAGCGGGGGAGGGTGGCATGGTTTGGGCTGGATTGGAAAAGGAGATTGGCTTGTGAAGAGAGTGAATGTGGATTCGACTGGGCGGTGTAGAGGTTGTGGGGAGCAACTGGGGTGTGTGGATATAGATGATGCGGGGACAGAGAGGTTTGCTGAGTCGGTGGCTGCGTTGGCCATGGAAAGGGAGGTCAAGGTGACATTCAGCGAGTTTCAGGTCAGGCTTCAGCTATTATACAAGTCTTTGTCGAGTTATGTTGCGTGTTTTATAACGATTTTAGATAATGGGTTGCTTAGAATGTTGTGGTTTGTTTGTGGCAGATTTATTTAACTCATGGACCACTTAATATATGTCTGCTTGGTTTTCACATTCTTTTTTGATTTGCGAATTTCATGGGCTACTTTAATCTTTGATATGCTGAAGAAAAAAGTGCCGAGTGGAAAAAGGTTAATTTATGCAAAGGCTATGGCAAAAAGGAGAAAGATGGATGTAATATTCTGGTGATCTGTGTCGGAATTATTTTCTGTTAGTCATTTTCTGAGTTCTTAGAGGTTACTCAATTAGGATGGGGTATTCAAAACACTTATTAATAGAAGCAAAGGTGTTCGTATGAGCCTTGGAGGGGGGAAGTTACTTTCGTATTTTCGAGAGAAGCAGGAAGGTCAATAAGGAGATGGTTTTCAGCCAAGCCAGCGCATGTTGGCTAGCAAACACAGTGGAAGAGTGCGCACTATCAGAGGGAAGGAAAGATTTTTTCAAGGCATATCGCATTTGGACTACGACATTGGTTGCTCATCGACGGGCCAATGCTTTTGGACACTACTTGGAAATCACTGATTTTGGTGATAGAGGATGTCAAGGACTGATAGTGATATCGGAAGGGATGGGAGGCAGGAGTTGGAAAAGCATTTCTAAGGAGATAATACATGCTTTGTCCATTTCATCAGCAAATAAGGTGCTTGTGGTGACTCAGGTAGATAGGAAGGCGAAGGAGATGGGAAGACAGACTAGAACGTACGCAGAGGTGGCTATGGGTGGTGGTGAAGGAAGAAGGGTGGCGGTACAGGAAGAAGGGTGGCGGTACATGGTACGAGTCAAAGCTTGGCGCTACATCAAGGAGAAAAGTCCAAAAAGAAATGGTAGCAGGGAAGCATACAACCGTAGAGAGGTATTGTCGTTGTGCTATACCTGAAAGAGGTGGTGGAGGCCTGTCTGATGTCTGCCTAGTGGAAATTGAGGAGCAGAGGGTACTGCTTGGATTGAAGGAGGAAATAACGGGTATGAAAGGAGAGATACGTTTATTGAAGAAGGCTATAGAAGATTTGATAAGTAGAGTGGACAAGGGCTTGAATTCTGATTTGGGCTTGAGCTTAGGCTAAGGTGCTGAAAACAAAGATGGGTTTGGGTCAAGGACTGATACAAGAAAGCCAAACTTGGCTTGGGCTTGGGTCGTACAAGCCTATCTCGCTCACCCAAAATGGGATGGTACTTGAAATGGACTGGGCTTAAGCCCAATCAGGCCCAAATGCACTGCGACGTTTGTGCTGGAGACCTAGCACTAGGAATGACAAATTGCGCTGATGCTTTGTGGAAGGGCACTGGGAGACACGGCAAGGCACGACGATTCACTGGGAGGGTTGATGCTTTGTGGGCTGTCACCGGTGACCTTTGAGCTACATCTTGGCACCATGTCAGCAAGAGGGACACACTCGAGGGAAACAAGATTACTCCTTAGTGTTTGGAGGATGTGGGGGTTGCACTGTTGTCGAGAGATTAGAAACAAGGGGAGATATAACAAAAAGGGTTGTCGGAGAGGGCTAAGTAGGAGAAAGGGTCACAAAGGTCTACTTTGGTGCCAGAAAAAATTTAGCAACAACAACAACATGTTTTGTTGTCTCGGAGAGAGAGGCATCAATGAGTGATAACGTATATGAGAAGAGGGAGGTAGAAGGGGAAGGAACATTGGTCCTATTTGGGTCCAACATAGGCAAGGAGCTACAATAGAATGAGGAAGGCAAATTCCAGCATGATTCCACACTAATCACAGGGAAGATTCATTAGATTGGGCCGAAGGAAACTGGGGATGATCCTATCCCTATCTGCACTATTCCTCCTTGTCTGTCTTCAGTTTGGGTCATGCAAAAAGTGGAGGAAATTCAGAGGTGTGTAGGGATCTCCTGTGAGGGTTTTGAAGATCAATTCAAGGCACTTCTAACAACAATTGAGGCAGGACACTATCACCATGGTATGGGGTCGAAAAGAAACAGGGAGTTGAGGAGGCTATCTTGGTTTATTAATTACGAAGGAAATGATGGGAGTGCAAGCCTAGGAAGGAACAAAGGGAGGGCTATAGTAGTTGATAAATGAAGCCCAAAATTCTTATTTAGAATGTTAGGGGAGTTGAATGAGATAGATAAACGCCTCTGAATAAGAAATTTGTTAAGAAAATGGAAGGTGGACATCATTTGTTTGATGGAGACTTAAGGCTTCGTTTGTTTTCACAAAACTTCTCAACTTATTTCATCTTATCTCATCTAATTATTACAATTTTCTCAAATTTCAACAAAAATAATATTAAAAAAATATATTCTAACAATATTTTATTCAATTTTCAACTCATCTCATCTCATCTGCAAAAATAAATGAGACCTAAATTGAAGCTTATCACAAGAAGTATTATCTAGAGTATTTGGGGCTGTTAGTATGTAGGCTGGTCATATTTACCCTCGAATGGGGCATTGGGTGGAGTCTTGGTAATGTGGGATAAAAGGGTGGTGGAGAATCTCGACGAGTTTGTAGGGGAATACTCGGTGGGGTGTTCGATTAAAAATTCTGCAGATGGTTTTTGTGGGCCTTTGCTAGGGTTTATGGTCCTAATTTGGATAGCGAGAGGCAGTTTCTATGGGAGAAGCTTGCAGGATTCTGTACTTTGGTGAGATATCCCGCGGTGTATTGGTAGAGATTTCAATGTGACAAGGTTTTTGAGTGAGAGATCGGGGGAAGGACGACAAAACCTTCAATGGTTGAATTGTCTGATTTCATATTTGAGTTGGAGCTTATGGACATCTCTCTTATTGGCGGTACATATACATGGTCTAACAATCATGCCTGGTCTAGATTGGACAGATTTCTTTTATCCCCATCATGGGAGATGCAATTACCAAAAAAGACTACCACAAATATGTTCAGATCACTTTCCTATACTGTTGGATTGTGGAGGCATCCAAGGGGGAAGAAGGCCCTTCGAATTCGAAAATATGTGCTAAAAACTATTGAATAGACAATGGTGGAACTCATACCAGTTACAGGGCACTCCGAGCGTCATATTGGTTGGTAAGTTGAAAGCTTTGAAGAAGGATTTGAAGACATGGAACGAACATGTATTTGGTAATGTAGAATTATAAAAGAAGTCATTACTACAAGAGTTAAAAAGATTGGAGGGTGTAGAAGCAGAGAACAATCGAAAAGTTCAAGTCATTTCAGAATTAGAAAGAGTGATCCCAATGGAGGAGATTTCTTGGAGGCAAAAATCAAGGGCATTGTGGCTTAGGGAGGGGGAAAAATGCACAATGTTTTTTCACTGGTCGCAAACTCACATAGGAGGAATAATGCCATCGAGATCATGACCATAGAAGGTTGTATTTCCTTAGACCAATTAACGATAAATGATCACATTGCTGGACATTTTGAAGAGTTGTTTTCGGAACCTTTTGAATGGAGGCCTGATTAGATGGTCTATCTTTTGAGGCCATTCATCAGACTAGTGTGGTTTGGCTGGAAAGATCCTTTGAAGATGAAGAGGTATAACAGGTAGTCAGGAAAATGAATAAAGACAAAGCTCTGGACCCATATGGTTTTACTATGTCTAACTTGTTGGGAGGTGGTAAAAGAGGATGTCATGCAGGTTTTTCATGAATTTTTCACTTTTGGGAAATTTGAGAAGAGTTTAAATGCTACATTTATTACACTTATCCCTATAAAGGCTAGTGCAATAGAGGTGCAAGATTTCCAGGTCTATTAGTCTTGGGGGAAGTATGTACAAGATAATCTCAAAAGTCCTTGCTAATAGGATGAGCACAGTTATAGATAAAATCATCTCTAAGTCTCAAAATGCATTTGTTAGGGGTAGACAAATATTGGACTCGGTCCTTATCGCTAATGAATGTTTGGACAGCAGGATCAAGTAAGGAGTATTGGGTATTTTATGCAAATTAGACATGGAGAAGACCTATGATCACATTAATTGGGAATTCCTTTTTTCTTTGTTGAGGAGATGTGGCTTTGGGGAGAGATGGAGGGTGTGGATGAGGCATTGTGTGTCAACTGTTCGCTTCTTGGTCTTGGTAAATTGTGATCCCTTGGGTTTTTTAACAGTTTGTAGGGGTTGCGACAAAGCGATCCACTATCATCCCTCTTATTTGTTATTGTCATGGAGGCCTTAAGAAGAATGTTGTCGGCTTCAGTGGAGGGAGGCTTTATCTCAGGTTATTCAGTGGGGGATACTGACCATGGTTCTACCATTATTTCGCATCTTTTGTTTGCAGATGACACTGTTATTTTGTGAGTCAAATCCAGGTCATGTTCAATCTTTAAAGGCTATTTTTCTATGTTTTGAAGCAGTCTTCGGGTTAAAGATAAATCTCCCTAAAACGGAGATGGCTGTTGTGGGCAATGTACGCAATGTTAGGGGGCTAGCTAACATATTGGGCTGTGTGGTCTCTTCGCTGCCTATAAAGTACCTTGGCCTTCCTTTGGGAGCATCATTCAAAGCCAAGACTATTTGGGATGAGGTGCTAGTGAAAATAGAGCGTAGGCTGGCTAGGTGGAAAATGTTGTATTTGTCTAAAGGGGGTCTGATTACACTAATAAAAAATACCCTCTCAAATATCCTACATATTTATTATCATTATTTCCTCTTCCAGCTAGTGTTGCCTCTCAGGTTGAGAAGTTTCAACGAGGTTTTCAGTGGAATGGACTTGACGATGAGTTTAAGCTTCATTTAGTTAGGTGGGATAGAGGGTGCTCTCCCTTGAGGGGTGTTGGATTGGGGGTTCACAATGTGAGGGCCTTCAATAAGGCTCTTCTTTGGAAATGGCTGTAGAGATATAACTATGAGAGGGAAGCATTATGGAAGGTGGTGATTGATACTAAGTATGTGAGTATAAGGGGGGGTTGGTGCTTGGCATATGGAGTGGTGTTATGGAAGCATATCCGGAAAGGTTGGTGGTATTTCTGTAGCAACACTTGGCTGTGTATGGGGAATGTCAATAGAATCAGTTTTTGGCATGATGTTTGGGTTGGAGATATGGCTCTTAAAGATGTCTATCCCTCTATTTTCAGAATTGCATGGGAACAAGATGCTTTGGTGGCTGACTTGGGGGAAATGACTAGTGGTTTGCAGCAATTGAATGTTAGCTTCATTTGGGAGGCACATGGTTGGGAAGTAGGTGTCCTGGTGGAGTTTTTTAACTTGCTATACACCATTGGTCCTGCTGTTATAGGAGTGGATAAGTTGGAGTGGCGGCATTCCAACAAAGGAAAATTTTCTGTATGCTCTTTCTATGAGACTCTTACTGCTCAAGCTAGTAATCATTTTCCTTGGAAGAACATTTGGCGGAGTAAAGCACCTCTTAAGGCTGCTTTTTGTTTGGACAGCAGCCTTAGGGAAGATTATGACCATTGATAATCTAAGAAAACGTGGGCTTATCATCATTGATTGGTGCTGTATGTGCAAAAAAAGTGGTGAAAGAGTGGATCATTTACTACTACATTGTGAGTTTGCAAGGGCCCTATGGAATTATTTTTTCGGCAAAGTGGGATTAGCATGGGTTATGTCAAGGAGGGTGGTTGAACTACTAGCTAGTTGGAGAGGGATCACGGGGACACCACAGATTGCAGCTGTGTGGAAGATGGCTCCATTGCTATATATGTGGGCCATTGTTATAGATTTAAATGGTCTCAACTTCCATAATTTCCTTGTAACTTTTTCTAGCTCCTAAATAGGTGTAATCACATGTATACCTGCTGTGTACTTAGGCTATGCCTATCAATAAAATATCTTCTTATAAAAAAAAATATGCTGAAGAAAAGATTTCATTTTTTATTTTCTCCGCTCAAACAAAACTTGGACTGTGCTTTACTGTCCTGAATCTCTTGTAAATTGTTGATATACTGTTTCGTTACTTACTATATACCTTTTATTGAAGGAGTGGCTGGAAAAACATGCTGATTTTGAATTTATAGTGGATGGGGCAAATATTGGTCTCTACCAACAAAATTTTGCAGATGGTGGATTCAGTATTTCTCAGGTTGTATATCTTATGTTGAGTTGTCTTTCTCCTGTCCTTTTCACCTTCTTCACTCTTTTTTGTCTTACCACTAATTTTTATCTTTCATCAATGATTATGTTTGAAAATTGCAATAGAGCAGCTTGATGCTGTCGTGAAAGAATTGTACAATCAGAGTGGAAACAAATGGCCTCTGGTTGTCTTGCATAACAAACGCCTTAGGGCACTTCTGGAGAATCCTTCCCACAGAAAGCTGGTAGAGGAGTGGATGGATAAAGGTGTTCTTTATATGACACCAACTGGTTCCAATGATGATTGGTATATACCTTTAAACCAGTGCTAGTCTCTGGGTCTGTGATGCATTTTTTGCTGTTGTTTTTTGCTCAAAATAATATATGCTTAAAATATTTAACTTATCCAAAAAAAAAAAATTTTTTTTCTTCTTTCAATTGAATCCATATATTTTTTTATAAGTTTGTTCAATTGAATCTATTTAAAGATCTAATACTTCCCCTTTTATCACACTCTTGGGGCAATCAGGCTGGGGGAATATCCTTTTGAATTATGCGAGATACACTTTTGAGAAACTCTTTGCTGAGTGCCTGTGCACTCCTGGGATTAGTTAGGACTTTGTTCGTGGGTACCCATTGCCAATAAAAAAAAATACAAAAAAAAAATCTAATACTTCTCTTAATGCTGGGTGCACATATGTCTCTTTTGTTTAATTGAATTGAATACTTACTCGAGAGGAGAAAGTAGAAAGAAGCTACCAGAATCATAACCGATTTGATGCTGTTTTCATTTTACATTCATGAAGTGCATCTATTGCACTTGTATTATTATTACTATTTTCTTCCAGATTTACTCATGGTGCCTTATATAAATCAGGTACTGGCTATATGCTGCCGTAAAAGTTAAGTGCTTACTTGTGACAAATGATGAAATGAGAGATCACATTTTTGAACTCCTAGGAAATAGCTTTTTCGTCAAGTGGAAAGAAAAACATCAAGTATGTACTGTCTGAAGAGCTTATCCTTTTCATAGTTGTTTTTATTCCATATTTATTCCTTTACAAACATTGGTGGGTGCTTCTGGTTATATGTTGTATATTATTGAATTGTTCATATTTCAATCTGTACTCTTATGATTTGCCAAATCTGTTGTGTTTATGTGGTGAAAAACTAGCATACAACTTTCTAATCTCCTCTTTACGTATAAAAAAACTAGCATATACAACTTTTTGTGTCAAAGATGCATGCAAACTTTTGTCTGTTCAATCTGAGTGGCCTTTAGAGGGACAGGGTTTAAATTAGATTAAGGTAATAATTTAGCATAGCAAAAACTTGTTCACATGTACAATTATCAATGTTGCTTTCTACGTATACATTCTAAAAGCTTGAGATTTAAGTTAGTGAAGACTTTGGTGCCATGATAAGAGTAGATATGTATTTTCAGATTCCTTTTAGTTGCTTGTTGCTGATTGGGTTCGAAATGTCCCCCCCCCCGGGGGCGGGGGTAAAAAAAAAAAAAGTACAGAAAGTTCCTGTTGTTTAAAAGATATTCTAATTGTACTTGGGCTATGCCTATGGTTTTATTTATAAAGATATTCTGGTGAGAAGGTGATTGTTATCATTATACAAAATTGTTGGTGCATACTAATAATTTTTTTTCTGATAGGTAAATTTTTTTTTTATTTGAACATCAATGGACTGTGCTTACAACATTGCCATGCATCATCTAATAAGTTCTGTTCATGGAAATTGAACAATAAAATTTTATTCAATTGCTGTTCACGCACCGAGGATTTTGCACCTGGACATATATGATTCCATTACATGTTATCTATCTTGTGTGAATAAACCTTTCTTGCATCCTATTCTCCAGGTTCGGTATACTTTTGTGAAAGGTAATTTGAAGCTTCAGATGCCTCCTCCATATTCATCTGTTATCCAGGTATACCGTTGTGTAATTGGTAATCTCATCTAATAGTATATTCATCTGTTGTCAATGAGTTTTTCTCTAGGCTTCTTAACCACTCTTTAGCTCTGGTCAGCATTAATTTTCCGTGCATGACTGTGTTTGTGTGTGCATGCAAGCTGGTGCACATGTATTTGTTTTTATACTGTCACAGTCTGTGATGGCTGATGCTGGAAATGATAATTTTTTATTGTCAACACTTATTATCGAGAGGGAAAATATGGCAAGTAGAGAAATTAGACTGAAAAAAGATTTGGGAGACATTAATGGGGAGATGTGTTTGTCTTGAGCGGAATATCTTGGAGGAATTATGTTGGGCAATCATTTAGGACTTCGATGAAAATTTTTTGTTTAGTGACTTGTTTGAAGTATAATAAATTCTTAGTTACTTGATAAAGTTGTAAAACATTGTATCTCGTAAGTATTAAATAGATGTTTCTTGGCCTGATCGAGTTGAGCTTCCCGTTGAAAGTTTTTTTCCCCCTCTCCGTACACATTTCTTGTCCGTACACCTTGCCTCATGAATAACTCGTTTCGATGGTGTTCGCGGGTGCGTGATCGTGTCAGCTTGATCGTATGGGAAGGAAAATGGGTCGTTCAAAATCTATTGTTATAGAACTAAAGACATTTGAGGTGTCAAGGGAAGGCCGATGGGTGAGCCTTACTTAAAAAGGGTGGAAGTTTGTGAAAAATATGAACTTGGAGTTAGCCATGGCTCGTTGGTTCACCAAAGCTTTGGAGGATTGTGTGAAGGCTGGGAGGAAGGAGTTTTATGCAGGCCATTGGGAAGGTGATAGAGGTTTTATAGCATAGAGGTGCTCAAACTCACAAGGAGTGTTCTTGGCATTGGTAGAGTACCGACGGGGTGGGCGCTGAAATTATATCTTCATCCGTGAAGACATAGATGGAATGGGATGGCAGAAAGTGGCGGAGGCGTTGAGGGAGGTTGGTCGAGAAGGTTGTTTTGTTGGGGCAGTACCGTCAGCGGCGACGGTAGAGCCGTTATAGCTTTCTTCCTGGTTGTGCATGGAGGTTCTCCAACAATCGAGATGTTTGGACCTGTCTCGTCAACATGCCAGGTGGGATGTCAGTTCAATGGGTACTGATCGAGTTTAAGAAAACAGAGGAAACGTAACCCACTTGCATCTGGCATCGTCGACGGTGGTAGGTGGTAGCCACCTGCTTCGATGAAGGGCCAGAGGACCCCCGACGAAGGCTGCGGAACCACTGATGGGGGCTACTCAGTTGAAGGTTGCACTCGCAGAGCCACGTGTTGCGGATTTCTGCGCCATCCTTGCCTCCGACTTGTTGGGTCCAGCACAGACCAATTTCAGGGAGGACGTCGGTGCTTCAACTGCAACGACAACTCTGTTTCGATTGTCGGAGGTCGTTTTTCCAACATAGGGGGTTCCGGCGTGTGGTTAACTAATGGGTTCAACCATTGGCGAGGGAGATCCCACGGGAAACAGATGTGTTGGGCCCGCAGGTTAATCCAGTGATGGGAGATCCCACAGTGAACCCAATGGACCCTCCGAGAAGCTTAGCAAAGGCGAAGGAGGACTTGGGAGAAGGAGATGAAGAGGCCGTGGGGTCGCGAGGGTCTGAAGAGGTCGAGATACCGATGGTGGGGTGGCGAAGGTCTGAGAAACCATCAACAGTGGCCCAAAAGGAGCTCTCTATGGTTCTGATGGTAGATCCAATGATGGGTCTTAGTGTTTT
Organism: Pterocarya stenoptera; assembly: GCA_003123785.1. Lineage (NCBI taxonomy): Eukaryota > Viridiplantae > Streptophyta > Magnoliopsida > Fagales > Juglandaceae > Pterocarya > Pterocarya stenoptera. The sequence continues at coordinate 57,551 of QEOT01002751.1, read as the reverse complement.
CTCACCAACGGCAGTAGAATCTTAGCCACAACAGACACAAGCAAGGTCGATAGGTAGTGGGAAAGGGTCTTAGGCTACTTCCTCATTGACAGTGGTAGAATCCCATGGATCGAGGGGTTGGGGGGAAGATGTGCAGGTGTTTTCTACTCCAACAAAAGTTTCTGGGTAGCGACAGGGGGCAGTGAAGCCCTTTAACTTCTCATCTAGGCCTGAGGAACTGAACCAGTTGGTAAATAAGGTGGCAGAGGTGTATCTTGTACCATTATGCACTTTGTCTCCTTTGCTCACAATAGAGGGTGCGCCATCGGATTGGGTGATTCATAAAGTGAAGGATATCCAGGAGTATGTGGGGATTTCTTGTGACGGATTCGAGGAGCAATTCAAGGCACTACTTATTGCTATCGAACAGGGAAATAGAGCTTCTCACTTGTTCAATTAACTATGATGGAAGGGAGGGGAGTATTAACTAGAGTAGAATCAAGGGAAATGCTGTGTCGATCCATGAAGCCTAGAATTCTCTCTTGGAACATTCGGGCCCAATAAGTGACTACGGGTGAAGAATCTTTTACGGCATTGGAAATTGGACATTGTGTTTGCAGGAAACCAAAATGGAGTTCATGGATCGTATCATCATTATTAGCATTTGGAGCTGTCCATTTGTGAGATGGGTGTACTTGCCATCCAAGGGAGCATCTGGGGGTATCCTTGTCATGTGGGATTTGAGGTGATTGAATCCATTGAGTGTGATGGGAATTATACGGTGGCGTGTTCGTTAAAAAATGTAGAGGATGGTTTTTGTTGGGCCTTTGCTGGTGTATACGGGCCAAATGTGGACATACTTAGGAAGATGTTATGGGAGGAATTAGCGGGATTTGGCAGCTGGTGGAATTTACCGTGGTGTATTGGGGGTGATTTCAACGTTACCCGGTTCCCTAGTGAAAGATCGGGAGAAATCTGATATAGTCAGGCAATGGATGAGTTTGCTGATTTTATGTTCGATATGGACTTGGTGGACTAACCACTCGTAGGTGGCGTGCATACTTGGTCTAATAACCAGGCTTGGTCTCGCTTGGACAGATTTTTGGTGTCCCCCTCTTGGGAGGCACATTATTCTACCTTGCTTCAAAAGAGATTGGATAGAGTATGCTCAGATCACTTCCCCGTTGTACTGGACTGTGGAGGCATTCACAAAGGAAAAAATATTTTAAGTTTGAAAATATGTGGCTGGAAACCGAAGGTTTTGTGGAGAAGGTGAGGTCATGGTGGTCCTCGTATTCCTTTGAGGGATCACCAAGCTTTATATTGGCGGGTAAGCTGAAAGCATTAAAGAGGGACTTGAAAGGGTGGAATATTGAAGTCTTTGGACACATTAATAATAAAAAATTGTCCCTTATGTAGGCACTAAGGGGTTTGGAGGAAAGGCAGATGAACGTCCCTCTTTCGTTTGAGGACTCTTGTAAGAAATCAGCCATCACTTCAGACTTGGAGAAGGTGCTTCTTATGGAGGAAATCTCTTGGAGACAAAAGTCACGAGCCCTATGGTTGAAGGAAGGAGACAAATGTACTAAATTGTTTCATCGGGTGGCTAATTCTCGTCATAGAAATAACGCTATCGAGGTGATTCAGGTTGAGGGCTAGGTTTACTCGGATCATGATGCTGTTAAGAACCAAATTGTCAACTTTTATACAGATCTTCTTGCTGAAACATCCTATTGGAGACCCAAACTTGATGGTATGCCTTTTGAGACTATTGACCAGCTAAGCTCTACGTGGTTGGAGAGACCATTCGAGTCGGAGGAGGTTTTTCAGGTGATTTGTGGGATGGCCAAGGATAAAGCCCCGGGTCCGGAAGGGTTTTCGATGGCTTTTTATCATGATTGCTGGGAGGTAGTGGGTGGAGATATTATGTAGGTTTTTCAGGAACTATACACCTTTGGGAAATTCAAAAAAAGCATTAATGTGTCTTTTATTGCTCTTATCCCTAAGAAAGTTGGTGCTGTGGATGTGGAAGACTTTCGGCCTATTAGTCTTATAAATGGAGTATATAAGATCTGAGATCATCTCAAAGGTGCTCGCCAATCGCATGAACACAGTTATGAGTAGCATTATTTCAAAATCTCAAAATGCTTTTGTGAAGGGGAGACAAATTCTGGATTTGGTATTGATAGCCAACGAATGCTTGGATTGTAGAATCAAGGAGGGCATACCCGGACTTTTGTGCAAGTTAGACATGAAAAGGCTTATGACCATGTTAATTGGGACTTTTTGTGTTATTTACTTGGGAGGTGCGGATTTGGGGATAGATGGATATCATGGATCAGGCATTGTATATCTACGGTTCGCTTCTCGGTTTTGGTAAATGGAGCACCGTAAGGATTCTTTAATAGCTCTAAGGGCTTACGACAAGGGGATCCACTCTTCCCTTTGCTATTTGTTGTTGTTATGGAAGCACTAAGTCGAATGTTGCGAGTGGCGATGAATGGAGGTTTTCTTGCTGGATTTTCAGTGGGTGGGGTTTCTATATCTCACATTCTTTTTGCTGATGAACACTTTTGTTTTGCGAGCCGCATGGTGATAATTTGCAGTATTTGAGGGGTGTTCTACTTTGTTTCGAAGCGGTGTCCAGCTTGAAGGTAAATCTCTCAAAGTCTGAAATGGTTCCTGTGGGTAGTGTACATAATATCCAAGACTTGGCGAATATCTTGGGTTGCAAGGTTGTTTCACTGCCTTTGAAATATCTTGGCCTTCCATTGGGGGCTGCTTTCAAGACAAAAACCTCCTTACATATTTCTTATCCCTTTTTCCTTTACCTGCAAGTGTGGCTTCTTGTATGGAGAAAGTTTTTCACAACTTTCTTTGGGGAGCCATGGGGGAAGAAATTAAGTTCCATCTTGCGGGTTGGGATAAAGTTTGCTTACCAATTCAATGTGGTGGGTTGGGGTGTGCAATGTGAGGGTCTTCAATAAAGCACTTTTGGGCAAATGGTTGTGGAGATGCCATAAGGGGAGGGTTTATGGCTAGAAGTCATAGATGCTAAGTATGAGAGTATGATAGGGGAATGGTGTTCTAAGGAAGTTAGAGGGACACATGGTGTGGGCTTGTGGAAAAATATTAGAGCGAGATGGGGTAGATTCTCCAAGTGCTTTAGATTTGCAATTGGAAGAGGTGATAGAGTTTACTTTTGGCATGATGCTTGGTGCAGTGAACGGGTCCTAAAGCAGGTATTTCCCACGCTTTACCAGATTTCCAGCAACAAAGAGGCTGCCGTGGCTGACTTGGTGGTAATTTCTAATGGTGTTGTTGGGATGTAAGTTTCTTGAGAGCTGCTCATGATTGGGAGTTGGATATGCTTGCTGATTTTTTTGACTCGCTATATGCAATATTGATGGGCAGTGACAGGATAAAATGATCTGGATTTTGAATGGAAATAACAAATTTTCGGTGTGCTCTTTCTACAAGGCCCTCTTGAGAGTATCTAATGAACATATTTTCCTTGGAAGGCCATATGACAATGTAAAGTACCGTCTAAGATCGCTTTCTTTGTATGGACTGCATCTCTTGGGCAGATTCTCACGTTGGATAATTTGAGAAAATGTGGTCTTATCATAACAGATTGGGGCTTCTTGTGCAAGAGTGATGGGGAATCGTAGATCATCTCTTGTTACATTGTGAGGTGGCAAGGTGTTTATTGAATGAGATCCTTAATAGGATAGGGGTGGCTTGGGTTATGCCCATAAAAGTTAGGGATATTCTGGGGTCTTGGGACAGGAATTAGGGGGAATTCACGAATAGCTGCTGTCTGGAGAATGAATTCCTCATTGCATTATTTGGTGCTTGTGGCTAGAGAGAAATAAGAGGTGCGCTGAAGACAGGGAGCGTTCTTTGGATGAGTTGAAGCGATTCTTCTACAATACTTTATTTTCTTGGGCTTCGGCCATTATTTGTAATATGGACAATTTTCATGACCTGCTTGTATCTCTCACTAGTACCTAGATGTAATTATGTTTCTTGATCTACTTGTATACTTCTGGTGTATTTTGTTACTATCCTTATTTCAATAAAATTTACTTTTACCTATAAAAAAAAGTATTAAATAGATTTTCAATATTCTACTTAAGCTTGGAGAGTTTAAACAAGAGTAATGTTACTCATCATCCTCTTATCATTCCATGATGTGGCAGTAGATGATTGGAGGTTATTTATTATATTTCACTTGTGAACCTATCATCTAATACCATATCATGGGATAATGAGAGGATAATGAGAAAATGGATGATGAATAGATTTTTTCTTTAAACAAAGGTCCTTGAGGAGTTCAGATCTATATCATTGTGCAATGTGATCGTAAATAATAGCTCACTCTTTTTTTTCCTATGAGCTCGATATAAACTTTTGGTCAAACCTTGGTGACCTCCTTATTTGCTAGATTCCTGCCTATGAATCTTTTTTTTTTGATTGGTCCTGCCTATGAATCTTAAGGCTGGAAGTCCGCATAACTTCGACAATTTTGATCACTTTGAGCCATATTCTTGCTATTTTGTAGTAGTACACTTACTTTTAGTCATTTCTTTTTTAGAATAGAGAACAGCAGTTAAATTCAATTATGTTCTTTTAAATGAAAGAAAAATTATGCTTTGATGTTCTCTCTGACTTTTTTGTGGTTTCAGATTCTTGGGAGTGTTTAATTCAATGTGAACACCTCTCATCTCTTGTCGCATTGCAATTTTGATACATTGGTTTTCTTTTTTAGTATTCACTGATTAGCACTATCATTATATTGTGATGTGAAACCTCCAATACCTTCTATTTCAAATTAACAACTGAAATCCATTAAATTATATGACTGTGCCCTTAGATGGAAAAAAATGCAAAAAGAGAAGTGCAAAAAATAAAAAAACAAAGAAAGAAAGGAATAAAAGAATAAAAGCTTGGCCCTAAACCGTGGCTGGGTATTGCTGTTAGACTAAAAAAATGCAAAAAATAAGAGAAAAAACTAGATCTACCCAGCCATGCCGGGTGGCAGGCCTCCAAACATGGCAAAGGCTAACTTTGTTCCTTTCTACTTTTTATTAGGTAGATAATTATAATTTTCTGTTATTAGTTTAATGGAAAGGGGAGGAGTTCTCACATTACAAGAGAGGGATAGCTCAGGCCATTGATTGAAAAGATTAAGAAATCAGATCTTAAAACCGAAATCAAAAGCAACGAGAGATGTTCTTTGTAATGTTCTTTAATTGTACATGCACTTATCAAAAAAAAAAAAAAAAAGTTCTTTTAATTGTACATGCATGTATGCTACATAAAAGTTCACTTCAACATGGTATATCATTGTTTTCAATCTTCTTCTGCATTAAAATGAGTTCAATTATCTATTAGATGGAACTTATTAATCTTTCTTGTATTGAATGCATTAACACATTACATTTATACTGGTCCAAAAATATACAAGGTTTTAATTAAATACCTTAAATTTTTGCATGACTACATTCGAGTGATGTTTGCAATTTTTCAGTGAATAAAGTAAAAGCAATGTTGTACAGTAATCTTTCCCTTGGCCCTAGTATTATTGCTTATGATAGAGTGAATAACTGCAATCCCTTTCTCTTCCTTTTCTTCTTTCGGGATCATTTCTCTTCCTTTCTTTTGCTTGGTAACATTTTTACCTAAAATATTTTATCAAAATACACTCCACAATCAAAAATTTTATTTACTTTTCTTTGTTGTCGAAAATTTTCAACATGTTCCACATCCCATGAATGGAAAATGCTTTTCTTCCAGCAGCTTTCTTAGGTAATGCCGTTAAAAAGGCAATTGGGATGTGCATGAGTAGTCTGTTGGTCCATGTGTTCCTGACAAATTGTGTACAATAAGTTGACTATACCATCTACTTTGTTATTATGGTTTAAAACTATATCTCGATTCATTTCATGTATAGAATGTTGACACCCCAATCTCCGTTGCAGGAATCAGGAAAAGGATCATGGCATGTGCCTGTTGCGGAGGACAACCGGGAGTGCAAGGAGTCTCTCACAACTTGGCTATGCATTACTAGGCCAAATTCTTGTGATGCTTTTGATGAAGATCCAATCAATGTTGGAAGTTCAGAAAATGGGCATGCCACCTACACCCTTCCTTCACAAAATCCTTGCAAGCAAGAGAGTTTAAGAAGTGGCCATGGCTTACATAACAGCTCGGAGTCCTTCCAGTTTTCTGATAATAAAGCTACTTCCTTGATAGGCAAAAGGAAAGAGAGGTCCCCATCTCCTTCCCGTCCTCATCATACACCTAATGATGCTTTCTAATGAAGCCTTACCTCATGTCATGAGGTGTTGCCTATCGTCTCCAGAAGTCCTCGATGACGAAGGAAGATCGAGGAATAAAGCAGCAGCAGTATCAACCTGCTGTAAGTTAATGTTTCTAAACACTTTGCAGTGGGTGCTCTCCAACCAATCACTTTTACTGTCAAGGATTTTGCCTTTACCCCCATATTCTGCTGCATGCAGTTCATAAATTGATTTGTTATGCCAATGTCGTACTGTACGTACAATAATCGAGAAAAATAGTAAAGTACAAGGGAAGAATATATGATTTTTTGGCAGCAGAGAGTTCTCCAACTGACAAACTCTGGCAGCTCTCCGATTATTTTGTAACATCAGGGAGGAAACATTTTGGAGAGGGAAACACTAGTCATTACCTAGTGCTTGATCGATCTTCTTTTGGTACTCATAAAAGGAATGAATTTGGTTTTGAGTTTCCCTTTAATATCATATCATATTGCTCATAGAAACACATCACATTCCTTTGGAAAATACATAACATATCAAACATTGTCTGACACACTTAAAGTTCTTGAAACATAACTTCAATTCCAATAGACCATATTAATCAAATAAAACACAACATGAATGAACAGCTAAGTGCAAACTTTGAAACCCGAACACTATAAATCACTTGTGTGTATCAATTGAAAACGTATTTCACGACACCAGGTAGATGGACATTCAAAAGGTAATCATCCCAATCGATGTACTTGGGATCAAAATAAAACACATCTGCCTCTGCACCACTCTGATCTCTTACCATCAGGCGCAGCTTCTCTGTGTTCATGTCACCAAATCTACATGAAAAAGTAGGATCATGTTAATATCAAATGCTTGTTGCCAACATTAATATTAAGAAACAACATGCAAAGCACACACACACACACACACACACACACACACACACACACACACACATACACGCCCTTGAAGAACAAGTAAGGCTTGTATAGTTCCACCAATCGCATCACAAAGTTAATCTTTCTTCTGCGATCAAGATACATGATCCTGAAATATTGACAAAGTGCTGTATTCACCAATTTGAGTCCCTGTATGAAAAAAAAGAAAAGAAAAGTCACTTAAAAAATAAGAGTAGGAACTGAAATCAAATTTGTTTCGGGGAATAGAGGCAAGACAAGAGAGAGACATGCGTGGCTATAGTTGAGGCCAAGTAGTGGCATGACATGATATACAAGAGGAAGAAGGCTCATGGTATGTACTATGCATGTAGTTTTATTTAAGCAGGAATTTTCAATAAAAGCTTTGGGTAAACATCACTTTGAATAACTTTTATTTTATCCCTAGTTTATTGCATTTTCAATTTTTTAATATTATTTGAAGAATAATAGAGTTTAGCATATCCCAACCTCTTCCCAACCCCCAATTATCGGCCTAGTGTAAGTCCCTAATTGCAACTTAAGCAATAAAAGGAAGGAAGCCCCAATCCTTCCTATCCATCAACCACAAACGCATATGTTCTCGTGCATTGGTGCATAACAGCTGGTATTTAGAGCTAGGCAGGTCCCAAAGGCGGTTGGAATAGCATCTAGATGCAAAGGTGGAGATCACTTTAAGCACAAGGCATGTGAAGAGCACAACATGTAATATATATGCAGCATGTGGCAAACGTACATCACCATGCAGAATGCTTGGCTTGATAAGCTCACTAGCAACAAGAAAACTGGAGTTAGGGGGAAAGCTCCACTGCGAGGAATTTTGACGATAGAGGCAAAACCAATAGTGTGGGATCAAATCCAAACCATCCAAGCTTGACTTCCCAAGTTACAATGGAAATGAAGACTCTGTCCATTAGATTTGCAAAGTTGAACATTGAAGAAGGGGAAAAGCTAATTTTTGTTGTCTATTTCGGAAAGGAAGTAAAACTATGGTAGAGCTATTTTAGGAGGAAGAAGGGATAGTGACATGAAAAACCTTGAACATTGGGCGACACTCACAATATGGTCGCGCAGAGTTCAGAAATTTCTTTGGTGACTCAACAAGGAACATGAACTAGCTAGCAAGTGCCATGCTCTATTGACTTGGCTACTAACATAAGTGGGAAGGCTAGCTGTTTGAGTTTGCACCAGATATACAGATTGTTTGATTAGTGGCCTCAAACACACGATCCATATAGATCATGTACAAGTTGCCCACGTAGCAATATCACCATTGGTGGTGGGTCTTGCATGCGTGTTTATATTTATCAGGGCTTGCAGCATAGAAGAGAGTTGCTCCTCTAGAAACTCAAAAATGCTCTACACCCTCAATATTTCCAATAAGCCCACTATCTAATCAAGACCCAGTGAGACGTATGAGCGCAATAGAGTTCAATGATCAAAGGGTGCATTGCCAGTGTTTCAATTGTCATAAAAAATAAAAAATAAATAAATAATAAAAAATAATCAAAATCTACAGTACCACTCATCATGTGACCAAACCATCGATCTCGACATGGGCTCACCATAGGTGGCTGCTTCGGCCAGTGGGATATGATTGATTTACAGATTGTCTAAAAAAACAAGATCAGGAGGCATAATGCCACTATAGATGTGTTAATCGATCGAGAGACATGATCAACAAGAATTGTTACTATACCTTTTATTGAGAAATGGATGTGCAATGCATGTATGAGTGGTGCTATAAGTTGGCTAGCGTTAGGGGCAACGTCATGAATAAATTTGCAACAAAACAATATTGAAATTTGTAATGTACGAATCATGATTAATAATTATATAACTTTAGTTAATTCAAGTAGCATATGCGTAAAGCCGGTTCTGAACAAACCTTCAAAGGCAGCAAATAACGTATGGCCAGATATCTGTGGAAACTATCCATGTCGCTCAACATCATCAAAACCTTGCCAACCTTGACGGCTTTACCTTCCTTATTAATCCATGGTTTTTTAGAGAAGTAACGAAAGGAAACATCTCGGAGCTTTTCGATTCTCAAAGGAGTGCTCATCATTGAAGACCCCACTTGATAAATCATATGATGATCATCATAAGCTGGTTGATTTGCATGAGCCACCATGGCCACGATCATAGCATTGACCACCAAGTCAGCCGGCATCTGCATTTCACTTTCATATTTGACATTCATTAATTTCTTTTTTTTTCTTTTTTTACATTTTCTTCTACTTCTGATTGAAAACTGTCTTCCTTCAAGATTTGTTTGCTTTCTTTAAATGAACAATGCATGGTAAGTGTCTTCAGATCTTATTCTCTTGAATGCTTAGAGAATTATATCATTAATGAATACGATAATGCTAGCCAGATAGATTATATATTGTATATGTGTAGTACAAGTTTCGATCTTTGATGAAAAAATTGTGACAATTTCCATGCATGCTGCTCATTTCCTTACATAAAATAAAGCAATATAAATTTAATCAATTTACCAAGTCAAGAATTGTCTTAAGATCTCCAAGGAAGAATGGTAGTTTTCCTTTACCAATACCAACAACTATACTGTCAATGGTCCTGTAAACAAATAAACTTTTCTTCATTTTCTCGACAAACCAAACAACAAGATAATGGTGCTGTTCATTTTATACATAAATTATAAGAAAATTACCTGACACCTTCAATCCAACCTGGGAAAGGTTCTTTTAAAGTACTGGTTATGATAGTGGGGCGAATGATTACCACAGATAGATTTTCTTTTAGGTGCCCAATGAGCATCTCTCCCATTGCCTTCGTAAATACATATGTGTTTGGCCATCCATATATCTTTGCCCTGATAATTATAATTTGAGGAAACTTGTCCTTTTTAGATTTCAATGCCCATAAAATTTTAGATTTCAATGCCCGCATATAATTATATGTTTTTTTATGCATTGTTTTAATCTCTTTAAATATATATATTTTTAAAAATTCACAACATCATTAATAAGTAAAAAAAAAAAAAAAATGGGGACCCATCACTGGTGGCTTTAGCTTTTCCCATATAAATAAATAAATATATATAATAAATAGTTATAAGATGATGATGCTCATATATACATGAATTACGTACGTAGTACCTTTCAATACCCAAATCCTTCATGGCCAATGTAATTTCTTCTTCTGTAGCTCCCTCAGCTTGAAGGCCATTCAACTTTTCCTCCACCAGTTTTTTCTCAGCGTAGATGTCTAATCCTGGGGTCCCATTCAGTGTTTCACCAAAGTGATAGGGGGTTTCTAGAATCAGTCCTCCTTTCTCCCCACATACATATGCTGAAAAAGACACTTTATCTGATTAATAATTATCTAAAAAACAAATAACTCTAAGAAATTACCAAACATGAAAATATGATAAATATTTACTGCCATGGTGTTCGGCAGTTTATGAGAGGGTGTCGGGCCAGAAAATAAATAAGGAGAAAACTGCCATGGTGTTTAGCAGTAATGTGATGAGAGAGAAAAGGGAAGAAATTGGGCTTATGTGGGGTAATGGGGAGTTTCAACAATATGAGAAGTATCTTGGTCTACCTCCTATAGTTGGTAGATCAAAGAATAGGGCTTTCAACTCCATAAAACAGAAAGTATGGTAGAAACTTCAATGCTGGAAAGAAAAATTGCTCTCTCAAGGTGGGAAGGAAGTATTGCTCAAAGCTGTAGCTCTGACTATTCCAGCTTATGCGATGAGTTGTTTTTTGTTACCTAGCAGTTTTTGTTCTGATCTAGAGAGTCTTATGGCTAAATTTTGGTGGGGTCAGAAGCAAGATGAGAGGAAGATTCATTGGGTGAGTTGGAGTAATATGTGTCAGCGGAAATCTGAAGGGGGGTTGGGGTTCAAAGATTTACGATCTTTTAATCTTGCTCTCCTAGCAAAGCAAGGGTGGCGTTTGATTCAAGATGAAAACTCTCTGCTGTACAAATTGTTTAAGTCAAAATATTTCTCACAGTCAGATTTTTTTGAAGCTGGGTTGGGTCATTGTCCCTCTTTTACTTGGAGAATTATATGGGAAGCTAGAAAATGGCTGAAAGAAGGATGTCGTAGGAGGATTGGTGATGGTACAGCTACTCATATATGGACTGAAAAGTGGTTACCTGGACATAAGGCACTGATTCAAGAAGGCTATGTTGTTTCTGAGGATCATAGGCAGGATAGGGTGGTGAATTTATTTGCTGCAAATCAAAGGTGCTGGGATATGGGGATTCTTAGATCTCTCTTCAATCCAAATGTAATCTCTGAAATATGGAAGTTGATGTTAGGGCCTGGAGATTCAACTGATAAGTGGATTTGGGAGCATGAAAGGTCTGGAAATTTTTCTGTTAGAAGTTGTTATAGGTTTATTTCAACTCTGTTAAAGGCTGGTACAGCAGAAACTTCAGTGGTTAATATACAGACCAAAGTCTGGAAAAACTTGTGGAAGTTACCTTTACCTAATAAGATGAAAATCTTCGTTTGGAGAGCATGTCGAGATGCTCTTCCAACCAAGGCCAATCTGTTGAAGAAACAGGTAGTTACTAATGGTTTGTGCAGTTTTTGTGCTTATCCTGTTGAGGATTTAAATCATGCTGTTATTAGTTGTCCTATTCTAAGAGAGGTGTGGAAGACACATGTGCCTAGTTTGAATCTGAATCATGATGCAAATTTCTTTGAGATCGTATCACAACTTTGTTTTCTGAAGGAGTTTGATAGTTTGGCTATTTTTTGCTCTTTGGCTTGGGGTTTCTGGAATCGTAGGAATAAAATGGTGTTTGAAGACCTGGTTTTGCCTATTAAACAGGTTACTGAACATGCTTTAAGTCTGCTGAAAAGTTTTAAGTCAGTGAAGGGACTTTCAAATACTCAACTGCCACGGTACCTAAGATGGTCTCCACCACCAGCTGATTATTTCAAACTTAACATAGATGGGGCTCTTTTCTGTGATCTCAGGAAGGCTGGTATTGGGGTAATTTTGAGGGATGATAAGGGAGAAGTGCTTTTGATGGCAAGCATGGCCGAATCTGAGGTGGAAAATCCAGAAGCCATAGAACTGTTGGCTGTTTTCCGTGGGATGCAATTGTGTGCTGGTAGGGCTGTGTTAAACGTGATAGTGGAATCTGACTGTTTATTGCTGGTTGAGTCTTTACAGCAACAAAATATGTTAGATTCAGATCTTGGGGCTCTCTATAGAGAGGTTATGCGGTTAAAAACATGTTTTGCATCTTGTTTATTTACTCATGTTTTTAGAGAGGGTAACTCAACAACACACTGTCTTGCAAGATATGCTTGGAATGTTGAGAATGTTGAGATGTGGGAAGATTGTATTCCAGACTTTCTTTCTCAAGCTTTATGGCTTGATAAATGTCTGTAATCGTTGTTTATCTTCAATGAAGTTGTCTTTCTATCAAAAAAAAAAAAAATTTACTAACCCGTGGACACGTGGACAAGAACCTTTAGTCTAACACATTTTTTTGCAAAGCTTAAAGCATGCTTAGCTCCCAATGTATTGATACCCAGTGCGACATCATATCTGCATGCATGGCATAGAAGATTAACGTACATATTATTTTCATTTTTTATAAGCTACTAAGCCAGAAAAAATAAAAGTATTAAAACGCCCCATGCATCGGCATTGCATATTGATTACCTTTCATCAAACTTAGTAGTTGCAGCTAAATTGACAATAAAATCGATTTGGTTGCATATTTGGTCCCTCAGAATGGAGTTCTTCAAGCCCAAGTCCTCGAGAGAGAGGTCACCAGGAACCACAACTACTTTTTCAGAGATAAGGGAATCCATATTTGTACCCCATTTTTCCCTCAGCACTCTGAACAAGTCCTTCCCTATCATCTAAAAATAGAAGTAGCCACAGAACTATTACCATTATATTGAAATATGAGTAGTAGTATGACCAAAATAATTAAGAGAAAGGAAATGAAGTGATACTAAATTAATAGTCTGATTTCCATAGGATTAATTTGATTCATTAGAATAATGCAACCATCATAAACATGACAGATTGCTTCTTTATTCTTCCTGTCATTTCCAATTCACTCAGCAACATGCATGATTAACTAATCTGTGTGTGTGTGTATACCTCATCATGCAGACGTTGTGTGGCTGACTTGTCATCTGCAGCTCTTACAAGAAGATAGAGTTTCTTCACGTTTGGTTGAACTCTCAGTATTTTCTCCACAAAAACTGCATCCATACAATCAAAGTTAGAACTAAAATCATAGTTGTTACAGCCACAAGCACGTACGCAAACTCATAGAGACAGTACATGAGAAAGGATCAGAGCATATATACTTTTTGCCAGAAAACCAGTGGCACCAGTGACTAAAATGGCCTTGTCCTCAAGGAGCTGAACTATACTTCCCAACTCCATGGTGAAGAAATATTACACACAGAGAGAGAGAGAGAGAGAGAGAGAGAGAGAAGAAGAAGAAGAAGAAGAAGAAGAAGAATTAGCTAGGCGGAAGAAACAGAAAATATGGTACTATGGATAAAGGCTGATGCCATTTTATATAGAAATGGGGCTGATGCCATGTTCCTTGACTTGAAGATAAAAAGTAGTCCCCCTATATAGAGTTATTATATATTCTCAAATCGACGTGTAAGACACACATGAATCCAGTATATGACTTAAATTGTAGGCTGACTTGATTTGTAAAATTCAAATTTTAAAATTAATCTTCCAAATCAAAATTTATGTCATGTAAGCACTTTACTTGCTCATTAACTTGAAAATAGAATTTTCCACCTATATAACTAAGACAAGATGAGAGATTGATGATTCGTATTGATGGATCATTTGCACACATGCCGTGTTTAGATAGGGATAAGATTTTGTGCATTCCGTGAAAGCAATCATCTGCCCCTCAAAGATATGTTTGGATTAAAAAAGTTTTCAAGACATGATGCCTTTACTGGTTGGTTTTTGAAGAGTAATGGAGATCATTGAAATGAAATTTGGATAGAAAGTTATGTGAAAGGTATTATTTATTGTTTTCATTAAATAATTTGTTTTTACTTTTGTGGTTTTTAATCAAGAAAACCTCTATATATATATTTATATGCAAATGGATAGATGAAAGTTGAGAAAAATGAATTTTGTGTGCAAAATATTTGGGATAACAGAGATTTAAAAAAAAAAAAAAAAATCATTAAGCTTTTATTTCACAACGAAATAAGCCTTATACCCGACGTCAACTTTCACAATATTGTGACGGAAAATGATAAGTACACGACCCTTTACGATTAGATCACCTGTTTTATTTTATTTTTTTTAAAAAAATTATATGTTTTTTAATTTTAACTGAAGCAATGAAAAAATTATTTGAATGAGATTTTTAAAGTTTTATATGTTTGTTAAGAAAGTTAGGAAAAACCTTTAGCATATATAGAGTAAAAATAAAATCCCTATTGATGTGGACTAAAATTATCCTTTGCAAAAAATGCTAGGTTTTTTTAGGATTTACAACGGGTTATCTGTAGTATCGTTTTTAAATTGAAAAATAATATTTGCAGTTTTAGGATGTGGAAGCTCTGTACATGCCATTTAAAAAAGTGGATACATAAATTTGAGACCCACATGAAAAAATTATTATTTTAGAAATGAATCCGCTTTAATTTATTCAAAATGAGTGCGTGAGGCTTGCACATTCTAGAACTGTATCTAGCATTACTCTTTCAAATTATGCTAAATAATGGAAATAAGATTCATATATGATCATGCATCTTTGTATTGGAACTCTTAACAATATTCAACTTTTCAATACAAACTATTAAATGATCTATCAGAATTCCATTTTAGTAGGTATATATTATACTATATATATATATATTTTTTAGTACTCCTTGATTTTCACATGCTTCTCTGCACATAATCTCACAAAAGACAAAAGAAATTATAATCACGCGATTCATGGGTTAATATGTATATGATGAATATTGATTGTAATAATTGGTGTAAATTAAATATATTGATAATATTGGAGACCATTTAAAGTAGGCCGGACTAAGCTAGCTTGCAATTCGCTCTTGTAGTTTAGAGGGATATGCAGATTGGATGTGGATGTGCAGATACCTACTCAAAATCCTCGCAAATACCCCTAATAATCGCTGCAATTGATCATTTTTGGCGATTTCTAATTCGCTGCAAGTTCGATGAAATTAAAGTGATATTTTTGATCAATTTCAACGATAGTCAAAAATCGTCGCAAAAATTTTTATTTCCAGCGATTTTTGTCCGTCGCAACTGTCAAAAATCGACGAAAATAGCGTTTTTATTTACTCCCAAATCGTGGCAAAAGTCAATTGCAGCGATAAAAATCGTTGCCAAAGGCTAGAAAATTGCCGCAAATGACTCGACATTTTCCTAGCGAATTTCAATTATCATTGCCATTATAGATTTCCAGCATGCTATTTTTGCTGCAAAAGGTATTTGCAGCGAGTATTTACGCCGCAAAGAACTAAATTGACGAAAAAAATTAATTGTGGCGAATTTTACTCGCCGTAAAAGAGTTTCCCAGAAAGAAAAAAAAAAAAAAGGACAGAAACAGAGATGAACTATATCCAAGTTATACTTCATACTAGAGACCCTCATATATAATATATGTATATATAACTGTAAGCTATAATTAATTCACCTAAATAGTGCAACAAATAGAAAAACTATATATCCAAGCATGCATGATACATTTGCAGAGAAATGAATTTAAGTCAAAGAAAGTATCAAGAAATCAATCAATCTTGAATTCATAATTCTATGCATAGACTGCCAAAGAATAAAACAAAAGATTACAATCTAATTTGAGAAAGTTCTCACAAATACCTATCTTGGAAGAACCCTGTTATGAGCAATTAACTTGCTAAGCTGTGGAAAAAGGTGTGGAGTCTTGATGAGGATATGAAAAGAAAAACATGGAAACAGAATGTGACATACTTAGAGTGCATTGGGAGGCTGTAACAAAGTTGGTAACAGGATTTTCAGAAGCTAACTTAGGGAACCCTTTGGCAGTACATGTACACATCCATGTGCTCCCATTTCCTCCAGCATCTACATTGGAAGGAAATGTATGCAGTTAGTGTTGCATATCAAAGTGATCACAACTGCCCTATGATATATGTTCTAAGTGAGATACAATGAGAGTACCCCAAGGAATCTATTGAATCCAAATCAAGCTGCTGAGATAGCATTGGCAATCTATTGAATTCATAGAGAAGCCAGATATAAGTGAGTGGTTGCCAAGAGAAACTACATGCATTAAATAGTTTCACTAGCATTTTTTTTCACTTCTATTAAACAAAAACAGTCACTACTAAATCTACAACCCCATTTCAAGTCAGTCACTAACAATTGATTGACAAAAAAATTTACAATCATTTTCACAAACACATTTTCAATGCTAAGTTTCCTGTAACATAATCATAACTTGGTTAAAACATTGAGGCATATGACATCTCACATAGGACCTGAAGGGAAGTGACCACATTCCCATTGACTATAGACTAGAACTGATCCAATGCACATGGACATGATATTGGTGCTACTCCAAACTATGTGCATTCTCTTCCAGTGAATTACCAAACTATAATCACATTGTAATCTTGCAAACTATGATATCATGCATGTTGCATAGTCTTTCACTATTTGCTATCTTTTATTTATGTACCAATCATTTAAAAGATGATATATAAATATCATTTTTCCTTACATTAAATACAAATCATGATTGTCTACTTGTAAACATGTTGACATTAGTTACTAAAAGTAAACTGAGATACCAATTTTCTCAAAACCTATATCCCAATTTTCCATGGGCAGAAACAAGCCCAGAGCATGTCTGCCTACGCAGGTGTGCATAGAAGATGATAATACACTAGCAAATGTGACACACAACAATGACAGCATATCACAATTAAATAGATTCATACCCAGGGCATTGTTCGATGATTTAAACAAGTCATTTAAATACATAAGATTGAGAAATTACCTGGTGAATACGCATTTCATCAAGGCGAATCTGTGCATATGCTTTATCTTTTGCCAAAGTAGTGATATCACTAAGAAAATACAATGCACCTCTTGATATGGTTAAAAAATATGGATCATTCAATAATAGTTGTGTAGAAAACTGGGAGAGAGAGAGAAAGCGCCAATAACCTTCCTGAATACATATCCAACAATGAGCCATTATCATCCACTAAATATAAATCGAACTAACTCTAGCTGCAAAGGGAAGGTGTATTATAATTGAAATAGTATAATACAAGTCCAATGTTATATAGAGCAGTGAGATGAGATCAAAATCACGACACAGCAAGTTTAGGTTTACAAAAGACTTTATGGCTGAAATAAATATGCCAATTCTTACAAGATAAAAGCTACATTGGAACAACAGCTTAAGAAATAAATTATCGCCTTATCTATTACATACTCAGAATATTATAGAAAGTTCATTACAAATCTAAACAACAATTTATAACCTGATCTATAACTTAATATATTAGTTGGATTTGTAATCTCATATCATCACCAGATCAATCAGGACATGAATTCTATTTAATGAACAAATTAAGATATTTTGGTGCCTATTAATTATGCACTTAGAGAGCCTAGCTAGCTTTTTAGTGTACAATTTTTGCAATCTCTCTTGAAAATATAGGATGTATCTAGATCTATTAATAAGTCCTCAGGACTCAAAGCCAGAAATATTGGACTTCAATGAATCTAGGATTCCATCTTTGCCCTAGCTAAAAAAGAAAAGTTGCGTATACAAGATTGAAGTTTCCAATTTGATTAACTAGCTATCCCCAATTAGTTCAACTCTATAAACATGTAAAGTACTCCAGGGTGATCAATTTCTTCTTTAAGTTGGGTTTTATTTATCAGTATGATTAAATCTTGAGCATGCAGACAATTAGTTAGTGGCTGACTCGTTCGGAAATGAGCAGCACAAAGGCTATCCCAAGTATAGGAGCGTGTCGCGTAGTAATTAGGAATGAATTCCTAGATCGTCTCCATAGGGAAAGTGCTAAAAATAAACTCGTGAAAAATGGTG